>JBCFYV010000012.1:61790951-61985951 GCA_039000515.1 Timema cristinae | reverse complement strand
AAAAAATCATTTAATTGCAACTGTTACCAGTAGTAGTAGCACTGAATATTAACACAGCCTGCCACTGTTGCCATGTTGTGTCATTCGTTATGTTTGTGAGGAGAGGTGATATGTTGCAGGATCTGTGGCGCAGTTCCCAAGTTCCAGCACCATGCGTCCCCCTGTGTACAGCAAGTATGTGTGCGGAGTGAAGGGCACTGCCAGGGCTGGGCGGGTGGTAGGAGGAGAAGATGGTGACCCTGCTGAATGGTGCTGGCAGGTGAGGGGCCACCATTTATTGTTATAACTGTTGTAATTACTATCACTTTAATTTCTGATAAGACTCATTTCGGTGGCTTCATGGTCTAAGGCATCGGTTCCCAAACTCTAGGTTGTGACCCAAATTAGGGTCGCAGGAAGGTCTCGATTATTTTTTTAAACTTTATGAAATATTACATCTACAAACAATTTATCAAATTGGAACATGAAGAGTTACTGTAATATTGACAATAGCAACAGTCTTGAAACAAAGTTTTTAAATCCTCCTGTACTCAGAATTTTGAACCCAGCTCAAGGACGTGCCCATTATCTCCCGGGAAAGTTTAAAAGGCTTTTTTCCATCTTCTGACAAAATAGCCTACCTCTGGGAATGGAGATTTTCAGGTCTTGTAACATTCAAGAGCCTCAGAATGATTTTCGTTGTACTCTACCCATCAACATAGGACTCAAACTCAAAGAACTCACCTACAAAATGGAACAGCATCATAGTTGTCAGTAGAAAACTATGTTTTTGTCACAATTTTTTTTCTCGGAAACCTATTTTGTAATTTTCTATTTATAAGATAATAAAGTAATTGAAATAGATTAAATGTATAGTTGATAGCCCTTATTGATGGAAAATAAGAACTCGAAAGAACTCTACACCAAGAATGGAACAGAATTATTTTAGGCACAGAAATAGTATTTTTTGGTCACATACTAAACATTGTAACAAAATCGCATTTTCATTACAAATTGTGCTTTAATGAAATAATAGGCCAATGGTTTTGATATTTTAATGAATTCATTTAATATTAATTTAATAAACACTAGTATGAAAATAATAAAAAATACAAACATGTAGATAAATCACCCTTTGGGTCACCAGACCGGGAAAATATTATACTTAAGGTTGCTCTCTAAAAAGTTTTAAAATATTGGATTTAAGGCATCACTCTCGCGGTGTAATATATTGACAATGACGGGGAGATTAAGGTTTGAATCTCGGTCAGGTATACTGAGGATGTTTTTTCCTAAATAGTTTACCACTCTCCCTCCATGCAAATGCGAGTACACTTTCTATAAATATAGCCTTCCTCATACTTAAAACCACTAGTGTAATTAGTACATAAGCGTATAATACGAACAAGTAGTAAAACATGGTGCTAAAACAAATTTTAATGAGGTCAAGAGTACTAAGGCTCTGCATTGTTTTGGTTCCTCTTCGAATCCTCATCATTACTTTCTATAAACTATCCATCATGAATAGTACAAATGATTTTTAACTCATTATGATCAGTAGATCACATGTGTGTCAAGTGCCTGAAGAATAAGAGATATGAAAATATTTTCTTAAATTACAATTATTGTAATTATAGATGTTGTATCCACTAACCTTGTTGAACAGAATAATTCTGGTAGGAAAGATGTTATAAAAAAATTAAATATTTGTTTGTGTTAAATACTGATAGCACTTTACTACATTATTAGTGTTATTTTATAAAATTGATGATATCTATCAAAAGTGATAGCTGCAGACTGAGGCGTAGTAGCTAGGGTTGACGTGATTGATGGAACCCAGGGCAAATAAAAAAGATTGCACCCCTTGAAAACTTTTCTTTAAAATATGGCTGGATTCTTATATTGCTACTCAAACTGGTTAGTCATTATAATACCGGTTGCAAAATAATAGAATATAAATACACTTTTAATGTTAGTAAAATTATATTTTTATTGTTAGTCATATTGCTAATGAATCTGTTGTCCAGGACACGTTCCCCACCCTCCTCACCCTAGTTACACCACATGACTTGTTAGTTTTAGTAACTTTGGCAACTGTCCAATACACCCCTTCCTACCTTGTCCGACAATAGCTAGCCCACCTTTTACTGCAGAACTCTCTGGCTTATGTCTTGTTTGCTTACAGGTAGCCTTGATAAACTCCTTGAACCAGTATCTATGTGGAGGTGCTCTCATAGGAACACAATGGGTGCTGACAGCTGCACATTGCGTCACAAAGTAAGACCATACAAGCACACGCTAGAAATAATGATATTTTGATACACCAATCAAATTTTTGTTTACTAAATTTATTTTATATTTTTTATATTGTCTTCTAAAATAAAATAATACTTTTATGCCCATCAGGGGGCGGATTTACATATGGGCAGGCTATAGCCCAGGGCGGAAAATTTTTGATTGTCAAATCGCAAATTGCAGGTGTTAAAAAAAAAAGAATAACAAGAAATTTGTTGAGTACACAGCATTATAGTGACTAACAGAGATATCCTAATCGACCTTTAGCAAAAATAAAAAATAAAATGCCAATCGAATAACAAACTGCCTCTTATTACCTCCAGTTTATTGATTATCCTGAAAACAAACATTTTATAGTTATATTACACAACACAAAATAATAATTTTTTTATACTTGTCTTCTGCTACCTTTTTAATTTTTTTTTAATTTCTAGTAAGAATTTGAGTTTTTGTACCCCTAAATAAGCAGCAGGTTGCTTCAGCCCAGGACGTCTTGCAAAGTAAATCTGTCCCTGATACCCATGGTAATTAATTGTGTTTATTCTCGCTATGGTGTGGGCTGAAAATTTCTCAAACAGTTGTATACTTTGCCAAGACAAGTACTGTTTGTGGCAGCGAGTCCTACACTGATAAAAGTGCACAGACATAGTAGAGTGTGAGGAGGTGAAGAATGTAATTGCCACAAACTAGTGTGACCAATCACTGGATTGTCTAGTTTTACACTACGATTGCTACCTGTTCTGTATTTCATGCAATTGATGCAAACAAAGAGGGTGGGGATGCCAAACAAATCGAATGTACTTATATTAAAACCATTAATAATTGAATATTTAACATTATCAATTGCAATAACATTATAATCACTTGGGAAAAATGGCACCAAACGGCTATATTAACTCAAACATTGAAAGAAGGATAAAAGGGCAAGGCCTACACACTTAACAGAAAACTGTAGGCCTCAAAGTTCACAATTAAAACACAACAAAACACATAATTATGTAATCTTTGGGGTACATCAGTCCCCTTCTTCAGCAGAGGACAGTAAATTACAGACTGGACTGTGGCAGCATGGCTAGAGGTTGATCAAGGTCATTTAAAGTATGTTATTGCCTGTTTCTTGATTTATAAAACGATCAAGAAAAGATGGCAGGCCCAGCATTGAATAAGTTCACTTCACCCTCCAACTGGGACCCCCCATTACCTTAAGACCACCCACTTTTACATTATATTGCTTATGTCTCGGCCAATGTGACGGAGCCATCATTTCCTAAATCCTTACCTACATACCAAAACTTCAATAGTGATGAGATAGAGGCCCTAACAAATCTTAAAACAACCGATAAATTATGATCCTCCCTACTGATGAAGGATCCACCACGGTGACCCTTAACAAATCTACCTATATCACAGGAGCACGACGACAACTTGCAGATGAAAATACTTACAAGAAAATGGACTGTGACTCTACAAGAGAACACAACCATCTTATCAAAAATTCTTTACAAGTACATGGACCACATCAGGGCCTCTCTGCCAAATTATTAGAGCTCCTCACATCCAGTGATACATCCATACCCACTATTTATCTCCTGCCCACAAGTCACAAAAAGGAAATACCTCCATTGTCGCTTGCTGTGGCACCCCCACCGAACATATTTCAGCGCTGGTCAACTCTCATATTCAACCCCTGGACCAACAACTTCCCTCACACATAAAGGACAAAAACCATTTTCTCAACCGCTTGCAAGACATTCAAACAAAATTCCCACCAATGCATACTTGGTCAAAATAGATGTCAATTTACTTTACACTAAAATACCACACACCCAAGGACTTTCTGCCATGGAACATTTTCTGTACAAACGACCACCCAATTCCAAGCCATCCGCCGCCTTTCTATTAGAATCTGCCCACCTTATACTTGAAAAGAACAATTCGCTTCCTGAACAGACATCACCTTCAAATCCGAGGGACGATAATGGGTACAAGTATGGTCCCCTTCTATGTCAACTTCTTAATGAGCAAACTAGAGAAAAACTTTTTACAATCCGAACCCTTGCAACCATTCTGCTGGATGAGATTTATTAAAATCTTTGTGATTTGGACAAACTCTGAAATTAATTTATTACAGTTCCTGAACAGGTTAAGTAACCATAGCACCCTCAGATTAACTTGGAACATTTTACAACAGCATGCCATATTCTTGGATCTAGAACTGAACCTTCATGAGTGAGGGAAACATAAGCACCACAGTCCATGCCAAAGCCACCAACCATCAACAATACCTCCATTTCCAAAGCAATCATCCTCTTCATGTAAAAACACTCTCTACCCTATAGCCTAGTTACCAGAGCCAAACATATATGTTCTGGGGAAAAAGATCTTAACAAGCAATGTCAACAACTCTTCAAGGCTTTCACAACCCGAGGATACCTTAAACACATAGTCAACATTCACATAAACAGAGCCTTTTCCAATTAAGAGCCTATCAAGAAACAACCTTCCAATGACGTAATCCTCACCATCCGGTATTATGAAGGACTAGACAAACTCAGATTCATCCTTAACACAGGTTACAATATCCTAACCTTATCACCTCTCACACAAAATTCTCTCAACAGTGCTCCAAGAATCACATTCAAATGCTACCCCCTTAATCTCCGCAACATTAAGGTTCACCCTAAATTGCCCGACCCAGCCACAAACAACATCAGGTGAAAGGGTCCTACCTACACAACAAACTGAGATGCAGTATCTGCAAAATTCACCAACCTTCCACCTCATTCAACAGCAGACTCCTACAAATGGAATACTCCATAAAAGGCCACTATGACTGCTTCGCAGAAACTCTTATATACCAGCTACAATACAACTACTGCATTGCTGAATACATTGGCCTTACCACAGGAACACTCAGGCACTGAATTAATAGTCACCATTTTGATACCAACCATAAAAATCCTGATAAACCTGTAGTACTTTATGCCCAAACATATAATTCAGATTTTTTCTCATGCTAGAAGACTACAGTAAAAACAAACAAAGTTACTTGCAAAATTTCAAATAAAGTCCTCCAAAATATATTCTAGCCACACTTCTGAGACCAAATACACCAACTTATTGTTAAAAGAGTGCAATCACCTTGAACTAACTGATGTTTTAAGGAATTCGTAATTAACTTTCTTCTGCATTTTCCAACTTTTACTTTGACTTTGCTTTATATTTAAATAAAAGATTGGTAGAACTACTTGTTTCCAAAAACAAATTTTGAATTATATTATTGGAAAACATGGTCAACATAAAAAGTTAGTTTTCATATTGCTTTAAATTTATTTTTCTCTTAAATTCTTATTTTATATCGTAGCAGAATGCTAAAAAAAATGTTATTGTTAAAATGTGAATTCACATTCAAAATTGACTGAATATTAGTAATGTGTTTAAGTTAAATGTAAATTACTGTACGCAGCATTGTTCGCTCGGGCGATGCCATCTATGTGCGTGTGGGTGACCATGATCTGACGCGCAAATATGGTAGCCCTGGGGCTCAGACCCTTAGAGTGGCCACCACCTACATCCACCACAACCACAACAGTCAGACGCTCGACAATGACATTGCGCTCCTAAAACTCCACGGGCAGGCAGAGCTCAAGGATGGTGTGTGCCTGGTGTGCCTACCTGCCAGGGGTGTCAACCAGGCAGCGGGCAAGAGGTGCACTGTCACAGGCTATGGGTACATGGGTGAAGGTGAGCAATTTCTCACTTTATCATAGAGAAATTATTGTAATTGTGAAGATTGTTTGCCTCAATATTATTATGGATCTTCCCTCTTTATATGTCCCTAGAATTTGAAGCATATGGTGTCAGAACAGTTAAAATGGTACATTTTGGGAACTAAAGTTTAACACATAATTATATATGAAAGTTAAGACTTAAATAAGTTGATCTAGAAAATTATAGAATTAATTTATAAATCAAGCATTTAATAAAGTGGTTGATGTATCAAGGAAATTGATAAGCACTAAAATGTACAATTTAAATAAAGAAATTATAAAGAAATATAGTATATGATATGAACAATTATATAACATTTCATCGCATCATAAATTAAAATATAATAATGAATAGATATAATGAATATAATGATGATTGATGAATAGTCTTAAAACTTAAGTTGGCACATTAAAATATTAATACAAAAATATAATATACAATATGTGATATGAACAATGTTCTTAAGTCCAGATTTGTGTTTGAAATTAGAGAATAAAAATTAAGCATCTGCCAAACTGATTTAGAAAATTGATTAAAGTATTTTTGTGATGTAGAATTATCTAAGTCTTATCTGTATCTGTGTCCCGTTACTCTTTTTTTTTTAGCTTCCAGCACTTGAAAAAGTCTGGATTACTTCATTCCGACACGTTTCGGCACTATGGTACCATAATCATGGAATTATGTCATCATGAAAAACACGATGTGTTGTTACGACAGCTAGATGTTAACTCTAACATGTCAGAATGAAGTAATCTAGATTATTTCTTCCTCTGCAGAAAATCTTAAATATTTTACAAGGTTATTATTATTATTGATTAATTAAATCATTCTGTTAAAATCTTGTCTTTTGGTGACCCCATAAACATCTAGCGGCGTAAGTAAAATCCTCAACATCTCCTGGTGTCTGATATTTGGTGGCAGCTTAGCTAACCTATTCTAAAGCACTCAGCTCAGGATCCAACCTATATATAAGAAATCTTATTAATTCATTGCTATAACATGTGTATAGTAAAATTTGATACACAAACTATTATTATTATTGCTGTTAAGGTTGATTCTTGCCCCAGGCCCTTCAATTTCTGGGACTACAGCCAAAATAGTTTTCATTCATACTTGATATTTATATACTATATGGCCATGTATTTAGGTTAAATCACGATTTTAATACAGAGTTTAAAATTAAGGGTAGTTTATTGATGTCTAAGATTTGAAAAATTGGTATTGTTTGAAAAGGGTCCTTATAATTTTGTCCAAAATTTTTACCCAAAGTGTTTTTCAGATAGATAATAAAATAATTTATTTGTTTTTTTAATAAAACTTTTAAAATGTAATTTATTGGTAGCAAGTTTTTGAAAATTCTGTTAAAAACTATAAAAGACTTTGTATATTATAAAGTATTTAGGTCCTACATTGTATCATAGAATTGATTTTTTTGTAGAAATGTGTGTGCATTCAAAAAGGTTGTATATAAGCTTTTGTGACTCTACAGATAATAGACACAATGAACTCATGACTAGCCCTAAACACTATCAGTAATTGGTAGCATATCTCTGTACTGAGCTAAGGGTTTCAAATTTGATTTCTGACATAGCTGAAAAACTTATGCGTAATGTTGAGGCTTTACCTTTCAAAGTGATGAACTTACAGATCGGGGAATTAGGTTTTGTATATATTCTAGAATTAAAATGGTTTTTAAACTGTGTGAACATATAATCAGATGGGTCAGAAAATGCACTTTAAATACACAATATTGTTTTTTTTTTAAACTTTCACTAACCAGTTTGCAGAATAACAGTTGCTTTCTTGTTCTTTGTGTGTCAATTTATCACCAACTCACCTGCATCGAGGGGCATACAGACAAGACTTGTCTCGTCTTGTCTGGTTTGCCGATGCTAGGTAAAGATTCAAATCTCAGGCGGGTGTACCGAGGGTGGTTTCCCCTAACTGTATTCTCACTACCCCCCACACAAACGCAGGCTACATTTTCTAATACCTACCCTATTGGAGGGAATATATGGTTAGCCTGAATGGGTAGTAAGACACGAAGCACAAAAATATATAAATAATAATGAGAGATGTTTCCAGCGGGGCCAATCCCCCTTCGGGTGAGAGAGGCAGAGATACCCATTGTGAGTGATGCCGAGTGCATCAGGAAGATCAACGCGGTGACAGAGAAGATCTTCATTTTGCCAGCGAGTAGCTTCTGTGCCGGAGGGGAGGAAGGGAACGATGCTTGCCAGGTACGACAAATTGACCAAATATTAGCAATTAGACCTTCAAATCCTCAAACAATAAACATATTGAAGATTTTAAGATTCAAAAACAAAAACAACAAGTACATCTAATTTTAAGTTGGGGTGTGATTTAGAGCTCTTATTCTCCTTATTGGTGGCTTAGTCCTACATAGCAAACATAACAACCAAACCTGAGACCATTAATTTAAGACTAAACTGAATGTTGTATGAATGCTTTAACAAACAGATTTTAACATTGAAATACTATTTCTATTTTAAAAGAAACAAAAGCAATAATGTAGTAAATAATCCTCTTGTTGCTATATTTTTCTACGATTTGGATACGAGATTCATAAAATATTATATATGAACGTTCTCTAAACTCAGTGGTGGCTGGTAATGTAAAAACAAGGGTGTCCACAAAATCAAAATTATATTTATTTTAATTGTATCAATCAAAACAGTACCAACATAAATATGGGCCCATATAAAGTTTAATTAAACCCATGTAACACAAGAAAATATATAAATAGGCCTATATAGATTAGACGAGGCATGTTTAGAAAGTAAGTATAATTTCCAAATATGGTCATAAGAGCACTTCGGTCGTCTTTGTGCATGTGCGATGTGCGCTGAGCTCTCACATACAATAGTTTATGATGCCATTAAGGGAGAAACAGTGTTTGTTTATGTTTTGTTTTGAATGTTTAAACGGCTTGAAATGTTTCATTGACTGGATAATGACTGGACTCATGAGGATCACAAATGCCTCACTTTGTTTGAAAAACGTGAATGGCTCAATTCTTAAGAGGGAGGGGCTAGTCAAAACACTTGTTCACAGCAATGAAGCACACATTTCCCAGGTTAACTCTACATTAGAGCTATGTAATTCTGTCATGCACATGCGCATTAGCACGTTAACTATAACAAATAATTCTAGCTCTCACAATGTGCTGCTAAACTCTCTACAAGAACTTATCTCCCGCGCTCACACACGACACTGCAAACATTACAAAAGAAAAGTGATAATCACAATAGAAGAACATGATTGTTTAGGGTAATAAATTAGCATGTAAATTTAGATAGACTAATTAATTATTTAAAACTAAAATAGTATAAAATAGTAATAAAAATATTGGGTATTCAGGTCCACATGTGCTCGTATATATGAACCGCCACTGTATACACTAAAATTCCAATATACTTGCAACTTCCTGCTCTACTACAGTTTTAACATTAAATGCCCAATTGAAATGTTTTAAACATGAATGAATGTCAATCCCAAGATATCAACTTAAGCTATCCAAATTGAGGTAAAAGGATGTACAGAATAAGTTTAAAGGAACAATAACAGAATTTGAGTCAACAAAAGTAGAAAATCTACATTTTTGATATATCATTCCCAGCTATTAGCTATAGAAGCCATATCTTCTTAGTTCAAAGTCAAGAAAATGCTAAATGCTAGCTTAGCCTCAAAATTAAAAAACGATACATTTAGAAGTAGATTTTGTATAGTTGGCGCATTTTGGTACTTACATTCCACTGGTTCCTTACTTAAGAATTGGAACCAGTATTAGATACCATAGAATTAATAAAAAATTACATAACATATGGCTTCTAATTTTCAAAACACAAATTCTTTGCGCCTTTTATATGTCCTTGCTTATCAGATGACAAGTTTTGTAAGTATCTATATAACAGAAAGATCATCTAACAATTGCAAAATTCACATACAGTATATAAATAAGGACCATCTTTTTGCTCAACAAGTGGAAATTTTATTATGTATTTAGGCCAGTTAGTATGGTATTTTGGATTAAAAAATTAGAAACATTAAAACATAAAAAAAACACCTTAGAACCAGCTTGATACTACAGAAAATTCAATTGAAGAAAGCTGTGATTCAACACTCTACTTAGTATAGTGTATTAGAACAATTGATTCATGAATCTTTGTCTAACTCAATAAGTTATTTAGTTGAAGGAAGATTTTGTAAAAAAGTTAGTTATTATGTACCTTAATTTTATTATTTATTTGGGGTGTTTAACGTGCACTTTATGAAGCAACTTACTATATCAGCACACAAGAATTTCTATGAGCGAGAGTGAAAGGGACTAGTCTACTGCGAGTGTAGTGTGTTAGACCACTCGCCACCGAAGCAGATGTAGAGGTTGTTTTATAGAATAATGTATTCTATTGTATTAAGTCAATCACTAGCCCATCTTGCATCTGATTATTTTTTAACCTGAAACCATCTGCAGCCCTCTTAGGCAAGGTTTCTCTTGAACTGTCAAGTGTTTGTATTCCAACAGTATTACAAAAGATCGTGAGCTTTCTAGACCACTGTCAGCCCACCCGATAACACTCCACTTTAAGTTTCCAGCTAAGCCTCATCTACCTACTTCATAAGCTCTGTTTCATTAGTCCCCCCCCCCCTTTTTTTTTTATCAAACTCATCAAATAAAAGAAATTTAAGCAAATTCAATAAAGCCAAACATTTTCATGATTAATAAAAATATTTGTTTAATGTTTTAGATTATAATAATGTTACCCTTAATCTATTGTAGTTTTATAGAATTCGATTTTATAGGTAGATAAGTTAAAATACAATACATTTTGAACGGCATGGCCATTTTTGTTGGTGAAATGTGGGTTTCTCCTTTCACAGTGAGGAATTAACAGCCGGGAGCTTGAAGTTGTGTCTGTTCTAGATTTAGGTTAGTTTATAAGTTGTGTGCTGATATAATCAGTCGGTTTAGAAGTGAATGTTAAGTACCCTAAAATCATAATAATAAGTTTGGAAAATGCAGATTGTTTACTTTCATATAATTTAAGCTTTGTTTCAAATCATGTATTTATGTTAATTTATTTACCTAACTATGATTGAGTCTTTATTGCTGTACATAGCAACATTCCATAATAAAGTTGATCCAACTTCTCTGGAGTGTCATGCACTTTTGGATCGAGATTCCTATCCAACTAATGGTCACTCTGGTTGCATTATGCCTTGCAGGGCGATGGAGGTGGGCCACTTGTGTGCCAAGATGATGGCTTCTTTGAGTTGGCCGGCCTTGTGTCCTGGGGATTTGGCTGTGGGCGGGTTGACGTGCCCGGTGTCTATGTGAAGGTGTCATCGTTCATAGGTTGGATCAACCAGATTATCAGCGTCAACAACCTCTAGCGGAAAGATTATTGTATCCAAAGAGTTGGCACATCACCATGGTGAAGACATGAGCAAGATGAAATCTTGTTATAACGAATTTGAAATAATGTAAATTGGGTTTTCATCAAGTCATTGTAGCTAGCAAAATTGCTCAGTGACTTATATCAACCAATAGAAAAAAAAGTAAAGCATAGGAAAATTTTAAAAATAGGCAATGGCATGTGCTTGCTAAAAAGAATTAGTTAATACCATTTTGTAAAATAGAAAACCCAAGTGAACATAATCAAATATTAAAAAAAAAACTTTTCCAACAATCTGCACATTGTATTAAAAGTGTAAATTGTACTACATTACATAAATACTATATGGTTACTACAAAGAAACTACACAAACCATTGTTAATTTTTTTTTATCATTTGTTATAATGAGATTTCACAGTATCTATGACTCAATTTCAGGCGGGTTTGGAGTAGAACACTTCCTCACACCTTTTATCAATGTGATAGAGAAACGTTGGTTTATTTGGTAATCAAAATTGACACTGCAAACGCTGATGCACTTTGGTCATTAACATTAATACCAATTAGATCAAAATCATGTTAAGATAAATTAAAATATTTTGAGAAATAGTAGTGATTTTCTCCATACAGATAAGATATGTAATGGATCTGTAGAATGCGTGTACCAAGAAGTTGCTGGGCCAGCAAATAAAGTAATTGGCTTATAATTAATAATAAATATTTCTCCACCCAAATCACTAAGCTTTTCCATTCCTAATAAATGTTTCATTAAGCTTCTCCATTTCTATTTCTCTCCCCTCCCAACCAACATACAACCTTGGAAGGAAAGGACGAATAAAATATATTGAGATCCCCTCTCCTCTCAATCACATCATCGTATCATTGATTTCTAGATAGTATGAGTTGATGTAAATAATTTTTAAATTTTAACTAACAGTACAAACTTTTGTCAATTTGCTTGCATGTTCTTTGGACCTATACATTCAACGATGGATTGCACAGACAATATTAGGGATGTACGAAACTTTCACACTTCGATTTCACTTTGAAATAACACTTTGGCTTCGCAAATAAAAATATTAACAACTAGAATATTCAATTTATGTTAGATTATTGCCATTTATAGGAGTTATATAAATTACAAATTAATTTTCATAAGAAATAATCGGATACAATAGAATTGGATGCTGTGATAGTAACTTGATTTATCAAATTAGAATGAAATATTACAAATAATTGTGCAATAAAGAAAATTCTAAGTGATTTTAGTCCAATAAATTATATAAAAAGCAAAATATAATATTATTTCAAGTATTAAACATTAAAAACAAATATTCGATCTTCAATTTCATTTCAAATTGAAAAAGTGGACTTTGTACACCCCTAAACGATGTAATTCTAATATACAAAGAATTACGAGTACAAAATTTGTAGTTGTGCATGACACAGGAATATAGGTGGACACTGTCTTGACAAATGTTTGTAACTATCATTAGTTGATATTTAAGATACAATTTATTGGAATATTCATTGTGAATCTCATAAGGTCCAACTATTTGTTTTTAGCCAGAAAAGTCCCTGCCCCCACCCTTCACCCCACATTTCTAGAGGATGTCTACAAATTCAAACAAACTTGATTTCATTTTCATGTCTTTTTAATGATTTTTCCACACAAAAAAAACACGACACAGCTACTTACTTATCTCCTCAAATCAATGGTGTGCCCAAAATTTACTTTTGGGGGACATACATTGAATTGAATCTCAGGATTTTATTTCATTATATTTCATTCATAATTACAGGTGTATGTACACTTCTCAACTTACAAACTTACTAAAGTGTTTTAGATTAAATAATTTTGTGTTTATTCACAATATTCTTAGCGACAATAGTGATTAAATGTATTAAGATTAATTAATAAACAAGATTGTTTTAATTTGGTGATTCAAAATCATTGTAGATTAAATAATTACACCCTAAAGTTAAAAAAGTACTTTGGCCCAGTCATACTTATTTATGGAAATAATCATCTTAACTCACAATGTTTACAACTATTATCACTCAGTAATAGTTGTAAAATATAATTACACTTAAAATATTTTATATTCTTTATGCTAAATTACAATTTTAAAATAAGTCTTCTAAAGGCTGGTGTTTTCACAGTCAATGCAGTCAATCATAAGAGTGAATTGGTATTATAATATCATGCAATCACATTAGTTGGTGTTTTCTCAGTCAATGCAGTCAATCATAAGAGTGAATTGCTATTATACAATCACATTAGTTGGTGTTTTCACAGTCAATGCAGTCCATGAGAGTGAATTGGTCTTGTATCATGCAACCACAGAAGCTGGTGTTTTCACAATTACCACCATATCATGGTCGAGTCTAAAAAATCTTGTCAAATTTTAAGAATGTTTTATTGACTAAAACATAACTAAATTTAGTAGAATTCAAGAAAAATATTATTTAGTAAATTTACACAGTTTATTTATTTTAGAATAAAGTATACATTTTTAGAAATTGTCTTTGAATCAAAGTACACATGATTTGTCATGTATATCTCCCTTCATAAATAATGACAGGCAGCTACTTATGTGATTATGTGTTTGGTATAACATTGTGCACGACCACAGAATAACATGTATAACACCACAATGTAATTTAAGTATTAAGCACAGAAGAAAATATTGTGAGTAAAACTACAGTTAAATTTGATTTGGGCTTGAGTGTATTTTAAAATTCAGGTAAATTTTTGGAATCTTCAGACATTTCCTCGTTTTCCAGATTATTACAGACCTGCATTTTACATATTAATATGTATCTCTATTAGCCAATGAAGAGAATATTGTATATCTAGTAATACTGCAGAGCAACTTTGTGACCACCCTTTAAGAACATAGGTGGATATGTAGTCACATATATGAAAAATATTATTGTTAATAGAATGGCTTTGCCCTACATACTAACGACCATAAAAACATAACTCTTTGACAATTTCATCATATTCATGAATATAATCTTATTTCATGACTGTAGACATCCATCTATAGCAATAAATTCTTTGAAATATAATCAACATTTTAAAGGTTTATAACAGTATGAGGCTTTTTGTGTGAATGTTTGTTAATTATGTGTATAAGGATAGTCTATTATGTATGTTAACATTAAAACTAATGTTATTTTATATTAACTATACTAATATTATTTTTAAATTGTTATGTCCAATTACATTATTTATTGTTGTAAAATATTAATTTTGCCATGACTGAACATAACAATATGTAAGTAGGTACACAAGAAAATATTATTGATAACACATAAATTGAATATTTTCAAAATAAATTAAATGATGACTATTGAATGGCATTGTTAGAAATGAGCACCAAAGTTTGAAAATAAATGCATCTGAGCTCAATTTTAGCAAAGCATATTTTAATCTCCTTAAAAAATCACAACTTGAGGATGTTTTAAGAAAATTGTGTTTTAAATAAACTATTTAGGAATGTTTAAATTTCAGTCAGATAAATAAATTTGTATCTATAGCTTTGAAATAACACATTATTTAACAGATCCGTAAGCCCATTATCATTTGAGTTTGTGAGGGATTTAATATTTTTGGCGCAACATTTTCTATTTACCATTGGTCGATGTGAAAATCCTTACTTAACTGATTTATTTGCAAAGTTTTTTCTCCGTCCGAGAACTATGCAATTGCACCAATGTGGTAGGGAAAAGGAATGTAGAATTTTAAAGAAAATGTATCCGCATTTGTTTAGAGGGTGTGTGTGAGACAGCTTTGGACAAACAGCATTTTAAAAACATATGCCTGGGATTTGAAACCTGGCCTACCTATCATCAGTAAACCAGACCAGATTAGAATGTTGCCTTTGTAAGCAACCCTTTGGATGTGGGTGGAATTTTGTTAAAAGTGGGTGCAATGTATTTAGTTAAAACTTAAAATGAGCATTATCATTAGAATTTACCTTAAAAAACACAAGCTATTCATCCTTTAAGAAACATTATACCCTTTTAATGCATAAAAATGTAACCAGTTATATTATTAATTAATGACAAAGTTTAAAATATTGCATATGGTAGCCAAATGTGGTGCAAAAAATAATATTTTCTTGAATGTCAAGTTTGAAACAATACAAGGTAGTTTTTTGTTGTTTGCTCAGAATCATGTCTAGGAAATTAAGCTGTACCACAAATGTGTAGAAAACTTAGTGTGTTCCCAAACATATATTGTTAAGATAACTAAATTTGTTGCCAATTTTAATTTCTAAATTTCTTTTTCAATTGATAGCATAGTACTTAGCTATCAGGTTAGAAACATCGATATGAGTGAAAAAATTGTAAAACTATTTTTACAAAGATAAGTAAGGTTAACACCTTGGTATGTTTTTAAATTCGCTTTATTTCCAACTTAACAAACTTTAAAAAATCTGTTTCAAGGTCTAGTTTACATTAGAAGCTATAAATCGAATAATCTCAATATTTTCACTGATTTATATTAAATTCTCGAAAGAAGAATTATTAAATTATACGGCTTGAGGGTAAAACTAATAGTTTACACCAAGTTATGCTCCTCTGCTTTATATTTTAAAGATGTGTACAAAATATCTGATAGCTTTCATGCATTTTTTAAATTTCCTTTTTTTTTTATTCCTAGTGTGTATCAATCCTGTATATATAGCATTATGAAAATTATTAAAATTGAATGAAGCCTGTGGATAGGGCCATGTCTATGGGGGGTGAGGGGTAGAGGGGGCAGTTGCCTCGGGCCTTACATTCCAGGGGGCCACATTTCCCTCAAAAACAGCAACAAGTATTCGCTTAGTGATAGGATTGCATTCCATATTCCTGAAAACCCTAACTTGTAATTTAAGATTTACGTTATTTGAGTAATGTGTTGCAGTACAGTAGAATATGCCACCATAGTGCTACCGCTGTCAGTCTGCAGACAACAGTTCATGTTACATAGAGGAATTTACTTTTGTTAACTTAATTGGATTGATTATTTGCATTTAATAAAGTACAGTCATTTAATGGGTTGATCCATATTCTATAAAACATGATAAATTATTAAGTACCATAAGTACCAAGTACTACATATCAATATATTATAACGGTTTAATGCTAGAGCTGAAAAACTTCTGTACAAAGGGGTGACCTCAGATTTTTTGCCCTGGGCCTCATATTTTCTTAAGACGGCCCTGCCTGTGGGTATTACTCAGATTTTGTCCAATACACAAAATTGTAACAAAACACATTTATAATAACATACAATAGATTTTAATTTTATTCATTTAGTTTTCTGCCTAATGACAGGTCATCACATGATGCCTCTCCACACAGTTCTGTCCATGGCATTACTCTTCATCCGTCTGTAAATGCCTCCGCCCTTGATGTTATCCATTATATGGGACGTTCTACATCCTCCTATTCTCCTCTTTCCATCCACCATTCCTTTCATAAGGTCCACCAGTAGACTTACCCTTTTCAGCTAGAGCCCAATCCAGTTTTGCTTCCTGTTTTCGACAACCTCTAGTATCCTTTTCTTCTCCCCAACACTCCTTCATTTATTATTCTTTCCACCTAGCTCATATTTTTCAACCTCCTCCACACCCACATCTCAAATGCTTCCAATCTTCCCTCCTCCTCCATCCTAAGTGTCCACGACTTCGCCCAATATAATGCTACATTCCAAACAAAGCACTTTGCTAATCTCTTCCTCAATAGACTTATTAAACAGAAATACTTTCTTATTGAAAGGGTGGAAACCAATAAACTTCCAACCTCTGTGGTATTATTTTTGTAAATAAGTTAACATCCTAGTTATAGAGAGTTGCTAAATGATGTATTTGTACAGTATATTTTACAATACTTCCTGTCTTAATGTATATAGTACAGTATTATGCTCTAATATTCACAATTTTTTATATTAAATCTTTTTTTACACAAAACGTAGCTAAAGCACCTTTGAAATGTTTTTCCCATTTGCGTTTGAACCCTGGTCTGTTTTGGCATTCTTTATTCATAAGGGAGGGTCTTTCAAATTATTGAAACCTAAAGGATATTCAAAGCATTTAAAGAAATAAAACATTAAATTTCTTATTTATTTTCAAATCATGAATCTGATTTTTTTTTTTAAGAATCATTATGCTCTTACTATTGGTTTAGCTCTAAATAGTTATATAATTGACTTAAATTTATCATCCAGACCTAAGACCATTAATTTTCCGTTTAAGTGAATGTATGAATGTTATAAAGAATGTATTGTAAATGATTGTAACAAAAAATTGTTAATATTTAGAAACTATTTTTTATTTTTTAAGAATCTAGCAAACAAAATGAAAAAAAGCAAACTATTTTTTGAGAGGGTAGTAGAGAAAAAGATGAACCGAAAATATTGGTCATTTATCCAAAATCACTTTTCAAGAGTTACAAAATAAACCAAATAAAAATATATTTATGTATACTTACACTTTGTGACTTATGTTGACTTTGTATGAAACAAATGACCCCAACAGTGCAATTTTAATAATAAATGTCTCTTGAGACATATTATATTTATGAATGAGATGGCCAATGTCTAACTGATATTATTATTACATGGAAATGGATTTAATAAAAAGTAAAAATAATCTAATGAGTGGGGAGGGAGTTAAGCCCACATAGAGATAGAAGACATAATTGATACAGTTCACCAAAGAGACTATCTTGTTCCTTTATTTTATAATTGAGAGATTTACTTAAAAAACTCTTAAGATATGGTAAACAAAATACTATATTCCATTACACAAGCATATTGAGAAAAAAAAAATCAATATTCACCAAAGATCATAATGATTAACCTCATTTCCCAAATTTCTAGTTAAAAAATATATTTGCTTTTAGCTTGGAGACTTGGTTTATATATATATTTTAGAGATGGGTCACTCGAATCTTTGAATCCCCAAATCCTGATAGGTATTTGAGATTTGAAGATTCGATGTTTTACTGGATTTGATGGTAGAATCTTTCACCTGATAAACAAAGCCTAATATTTTGAATTCAAAAATTACTTGAAAAGCACAACTTAATCCATAATCTTTATTTTGTCAGACAAAAGAGATTAGCATGAATAAAATCATTATTAAAAAAATTGTTAGGTGTGGAAAATCCTACGTGCCTAGTACCCTACCCTCTCACCTCTATGGAAAACTTGGACTCAACCATTTCTATACATACTCACTTCTAAAACTTTCACCTCACAATCTTGTAAATATTTTAGTGAACACATTAAAACTCTTCAAAAACTGAAAATCAAAACTACAATTAAAAATAAACTCGAAATAAATAAATCAAATTACGGCTTTTTTAAAAGAAATAAGAACACATTACAGATGATGCAAAGTCGGCCGCCATGTTATGTTTACTCGCCAGATTGATGAAAAAGATAAATATACTGTTAATTCTTACTACCCAACTAGTTTTAATTATCTAAAACTATGAAAAAAAAAACAATTTATTGAATACGAGCCTTAAGTTAGACATTTTATTGGGTTACATGAAAAATAAATACTGTCGACAGACACCGATTAAAACTGTTTATTTATGCCTACCAGCCTACGTATTGTATATCGAGTGTTTGTTTAGAATCGATTCAGGTAATATGATCACTTACTAAGTGCGCTCAAGTTTTAAGAATCAAATGACGACTTGCTAATTCATTATTTGTTTTTAAATTGATTTTAATCAAGAGTTTTTTTTTAAATATGTTATTGTAGTAAATATAAAAATATTCAAACATAGTCTGCCTTATAAAATGGAAATGAACATATTGGAGTAAAAAATATATTTGTGTTTTAAATAGAATGTATTCTCAGAAATTGATATATCGCAATAATTGAATATATTTCTTGTTTTCTACGTGAAGATAGATAATGGATATATAATAAGAAAATAATAATAAAACATACTTAGGCATGATTGAGTTCACTATTTCCAATGTATGTTTAATTGTTAAGCATGTTGTTTCACTCTTCATTAAAAATATCAGTTTGCATTTTTATTTTTGCCATCTTATTAAAATAAATTATAATCCTTCAATAATTGTTAAAGTTGATCAAAGGATAACTAGGCCTAATCTGTTTATTTCACATGTTTTTTTTTTTGTAACATAACTCATTCTAACAATACTTTTAAAAATAACTAAAAGACACAAATTTTGACTGATTTGATTTCTAAACAATATCAGTCTAGATTGTTTAATTTGGTGGATTTTAACCTATAATTTGCGAGGGGTGGTTGGGGTTGATTAAAATTGAAAGCATGATTGAAAAAATATTAATTTACTGTGTAATGTAGGTCTATTTGTAAATCATCAACATTTCTAACAATTTTCTAGGATTCAGATTCGAGATATAGTGGATTCAACCCATCTCTTTTTTTATATATATATATATATATATATAAAATAATTTATTTTTATTTTGAGAAATCCTACAACTTTGCAATGATAAGATATTCCAAATCATCATAAGGAGTTGCGGAGATATTTCTACAGGGTCACTAAAGTCATGAAAAGTTACTAATTGTTAAAAAAAAAGTCATCAAAGTCCCTGAAAAGTCACAAATTTTCAATAGTTTGTTCATAAAGTCACCAAAATATTTTTGTTTGAATTTCCTGTGCATGTTAACTACGTGAACGCGTCAAATGTTGAACCACCCACTTTCCATGAAGCCATGCGCTAGCCGCAAGCTGCCTGATTGTTTTAACCCTGATACCAAGGACAAGGCTAACGTTCACCATCTAGTTAAAGTTTAATTTTGCGTGTGAGTGCATTTTGCCTATTTATACATTATATAATGTTCAACCATTTACCGAAGAAGTTTTGTGGTGAAAAAAAGTCACTAATTTTGTTTCTCCAACTCAGTAGAATAATAATCGGAAATATCCGCTTATACGAAGTAACGTCTAAGTCATTTTCCTAGAAAGAAGTGAGATCCACTATTTTGTTTGTACTGTTAAACAGTGTCCAAACACAAATTTTAATCAAAATAGCTAGAGCTAATTCTGAGTAAGTTGATTTTTTTTTTCTCTTTTGGTCCTTAGGAAAAACTCTTAATTTTATGGTTATGCAATTACCAAAACCGCTCTGGGGAGACTTTTAAAAATCCTTGATATTAAGTTTAAGCTTGAAGGGTAAAAGGTTTCACTCTAGGCTGACTACATCATAAAAAAAAATTTGGGCGTTCTGGGGATCATAAAACGTTAACATCCATCACAATCTTGAATTCAATTTTTTGACAGTCACAATATTTACTCTCTCCAAGAGGTCGCGAGAAAGAAACATATGGCTTAGAGTCCAATGTACAAAGCTGACACCATTTTCACTTCTGACTTCTATATGAGAAATAGTCACACACATTTAAACACAAATAAAAAGGACAGAAATAGAAGGAAAACCCTTAGAACAAACAGTAACTTAATCCAATACCAAAGTATAAAAAATTGTTTTCTTACTCTAGAAGACAGATGAGAGGAAGATGTATCCTGTCTAGGCTTTCTTCACACATTTACCAATCATTAGTTTATTTTTCCATATTTTTATCAATTTTACTTTGACATATTAGTGTTTAGAGCCACTTTATATTGTCATAAAGTTGGTTGTTATATATTTTAGTTCTAATTTATTATATATATAAGTTTTATTTTACAATAATTTATTTACAACTGTATTACATAGAATTGATGTATTTCCTTATATCAAGTTTTACAACTTTTTAAGTGAATGAAATTTATAACATACCTATAGTATTCATCAGTATAGACTTTAATAAATTTTTTGTATTGCTTTGACAGTAGTTTTAAAGCTTGACGAAAAAATATTTACAGCTCAAATAGGCTATACATTTATTTTCTATTTTTGTCATTCTGTGATGTTATGTATTTTATGTTTAACGTTCACACCAAAATTCTGTATTAAGATAATTTAGGTTGTAAAAATATTTATTACAATTATTTTACAGTAATCCATTTTGTAAATTATATTTGGTGTCTGAAGTTGGTTAAGTATACTCGATATAAGCTTTTTTCTCAACATAAAACCAATAGAAAAAATATGTGAACGCCAATTTTGCTTTGGAGATATTATTTTTTTTTTCCAAATAAAATCTTAATTTTGACACCCAATTAAAAATTATTGAGTGTAAAAGGGTTTTCTTTTGGTGATTTGCACTTACCAAATACCGTAATTTTGTCCAAGGCTTTAAAAAAATGTCTTAACATGTGAACAAACTATCTATGTATGCCCTTACATCTTGTCACATTTAACATTATGTTTATCCAACAAGAAAACACATTTTCCAGTGGCGGCTCTTGGGTTGTATGTTTCCTCTCAAAGTATTAAACTCTCCCATTAGAAACAAATAGCCAAAGCTATTATTTATGCTTTTTAGTGAGGATTACTCCATCTATATATCATATTCTGAAAATTGACACCTGGACACTGGTTTAATTCCCATGTCTAGGTGTCATTTTTCAATTTTCAGAATATGGTCCCCTATTAGAGCCAATACACATATTTTCACACTGGGTAGGTGTGTTTTTTACTCAAAAGTATAGCTAGGAAAAGGGGACATTTTACTAGTACAGTTCCATCAAACCACAAGCTGCCACTGATTATTTACCATAATATTTACCACATGATTTACAGTAAAATTAATTTTAAATGTATATGTCTTTTTGTAAATATTTATGAAAAAGTAAAAAGAAAATTCTTAATACATTGTTTAAGTTTAAAAGTAATTAAAATTGGGTCTAATTTCATTATTGTGGGTTATAAGCCATATATGTACCTATATCCTAGGTGTCAATTTTGAAAACACTCAATAGGATTTAAAGAAGAGTTAATTCAGATTTTACTGAAAAGAAATTTGGTCAGGTAAAAGTATAATTATCAAGATAAACACCTTAGATAGCCCACACCAGTATGGGCAGGCAGAATATTGTGTCGGTCTTGTCTGGTTTACTGCTGACAAAGGTTAAGGTTTGTGTTCGGCACAGGTTTACCTAAGTCCTAAATGGTTTCACACTCTTCCTCTACAATCCACTTTACTAACCCATTTGTATAAATATACAAATAGCTTGAACTGGAAGTGGGATGTGGTGTGGCGCATACTAAGTAACACATCATAGTTGTTAACCTTACCAGGGCTTGACAAGAAGTGGGACGTAGTGTGGTGCATACTAAATAGCACCTCAATGTTGTCAACCTTACCAGGTGCTTGACAAGTGGGACGTGGTGTGGCTCATACTAAGTAACACCTCAATGTTGCCAACCTTACCAGGTGCTTGACAAGAAGTGGGACGTGGTGTGGCGCATACTAAGTGACACCTCAATGTTGTCAACCTTACCAGGTGCTTGACAAGAAGTGGGACGTGGTGTGGCTCATACTAAGTAACACCTCAATGTTGCCAACCTTACCAGGTGCTTGACAAGAAGTGGGACGTGGTGTGGCTCATACTAAGTAACACCTCAATGTTGCCAACCTTACCAGGTGCTTGACAAGAAGTGGGACGTGGTGGGGCACATACTAAGTAACACCTCAATGTTGTTAACCTTACCAGGTGCTTGACAAGAAGTGGGGCGTGGTGTGGCTCATACTAAGTAACACCTCAATGTTGTTTACCTTACCAGGTGATTGACAAGAAGTGGGACGTGGTGTGGCTCATACCAAGTAAAAACTCAATGTTGCCAACCTTACCAGGTGCTTGACAAGAAGTGGGACGTGGTGTGGCGCATACTAAGTAACACCTCAATGTTGCCAACCTTACCAGGTGCTTGACAAGAAATGGGACGTGGTGTGGCTCATACTAAGTAACACCTCAATGTTGTCAACCTTACCAGGTGCTTGACAAGAAGTGGGATGTGGTGTGGCACATACTAAGTAACACCTCAATGTTGTCAACCTTACCAGGTGCTTGACAAGAAGTGGGACACGGTGTGGCGCATACTAACTAACACCTCAAAGTTGTCAACATTACCAGGTGCTTGACAAGAAGTGGGACGTGGTGTGGCGCATACTAAGTAACACCTCAATGTTACCAACCTTACCAGGTGCTTGACAAGAAGTGGGATGTGGTGTGGCACATACTAAGTAACACCTCAATGTTGTCAACCTTACCAGGTGCTTGACAAGAAGTGGGACGTAGTGTGGCGCATACTAAGTAACACCTCAAAGTTGTTAACCTTACCAGGTACTTGACAAGAAGTGGGACGTAGTGTGGCGCATACTAACTAACACCTCAATGTTGCCAACCTTACCAGGTTCTTGACAAGAAGTGGGACATGGTGTGGCTCATACTAAGTAACACCTCAATGTTGTTAACCTTACCAGGTGCTTGACAAGAAGTGGGACGTGGTGTGGCTCATACTAAGTAACACCTCAATGTTGCCAACCTTACCAGGTGCTTGACAAGAAGTGGGACGTGGTGTGGCTCATACTAAGTAACACCTCAATGTTACCAACCTTACCAGGTGCTTGACAAGAAGTGGGATGTGGTGTGGCACATACTAAGTAACACCTCAATGTTGTCAACCTTACCAGGTGCTTGACAAGAAGTGGGACGTAGTGTGGCGCATACTAAGTAACACCTCAAAGTTGTTAACCTTACCAGGTGCTTGACAAGAAGTGGGACGTGGTGTGGCTCATACTAAGTAACACCTCAATGTTGTCAACCTTACCAGGTGCTTGACAAGAAGTGGGACGTGGTGTGGCTCATACTAAGTAACACCTCAATGTTGTCAACCTTACCAGGTGCTTGACAAGAAGTGGGATGTTGTGTGGCACATACTAAGTAACACCTCAATGTTGTCAACCTTACCAGGTCCTTGACAAGAAGTGGGACGTGGTGTGGCTCATACTAAGTAACACCTCAATGTTGTCAACCTTACCAGGTGCTTGATAAGAAGTGGGATGTGGTGTGGCTCATACTAAGTAACACCTCAATGTTGTCAACCTTACCAGGTGCTTGACAAGAAGTGGGATGTGGTGTGGCACATACTAAGTAACACCTCAATGTTGTCAACCTTACCAGGTGCTTGACAAGAAGTGGGATGTGGTGTGGCACATACTAAGTAACACCTCAATGTTGCCAACCTTACCAGGTGCTTGACAAGAAGTGGGATGTGGTGTGGCACATACTAAGTAACACCTCAATGTTACCAACCTTACCAGGTGCTTGACAAGAAGTGGGACGTGGTGTGGCTCATACTAAGTAACACCTCAATGTTGCCAACCTTACCAGGTGCTTGACAAGTGGGACGTGGTGTGGCTCATATTAAGTAACACCTCATTGTTGTCAACCTTACCAGGTGCTTGACAAGAAGTGGGATGTAGTGTGGCACATACTAAACACCTCAATGTTGTCAACTTTACCAGGTGCTTGACAAGAAGTGGGACGTGGTGTGGCTCATACTAAGTTACACCTCAATGTTGTCAACCTTACCAGGTGCTTGACAAGAAGTGGGACATTCCCTTTCCTCTTCTCTCTCTTTTCCAGCCCATCATCTAGTAACCTTCAAAGATGGGTGAAATCCTATTTTTATCGATTGGTAGCTTCAACTGGCACATTAGTAGGCAATCAATATACCTATGTTTAATGGACCTGCGAGCTCAAGTTTTTTTTTATGTTGGGTTGAGATTTTTCGAAAGCTTCCAAGTTTTGAGTTGCGTCTAATTTCAATATACAGTCGACTCAGGTTATAATGAACCTCTATGGACTCAGATATTTTGTTCACTAAAACAGATTTTTTTTTTAATCTGAAATTGGTGGGTTAGTGACAAACAAAATAAGAGCTCAAATACAGTTGCTCTTTATTGAAATCTATAAATTGATCTTAAAAAAATTGTCGCTGTTTACTGTATACTGTTTTAATTAATATTTTTTTCCAGATCATTCTCAAGAGTCTCTGCTTTTTCCACACTTTATTTCACACTATCCATGCTTTCAAAAAAACTAAACTGAGTAGAAAAATCTAATTTTTTGAGTTTCATATACCCTCTCAAAGAAAGGGATTAGTGAAAACTATTACTAAATGGCCACATACTATAATTCACTGTCCCGTGAATCCTGTTGTATTAATACAACTCGGAAGAATGTCTTCCTTTACTTGGAGCAGACAAAGGTATTCAAACTTAAGCCAGGTCAATGAGTACAGTGACTGTTTAAGCTCAACACTCCACCTCCACATTCTATACCTTAAGTCAATATTTGTGCTACCTAAACAATATCTCAGGTAGAGAATCAGTGTCTTCGAGTTTAAACAACCAAAAAGTTGTGTTTTTTTAAATAATTATGATGTTAGAATGACATTTATTATTGAAAGTTTAAATTTTTCTGTTCACTAAAACCTAAGTTGAGGGTTAATTATAAACACATTGAAATGTATGCGGGTTGGACCCAATGAATTAGGTTCACTGAAACCGAGTTCACTAAAACCAGAGTTGACTGTACATGTAACATTAAAAAATCCAAATTTGTCAATACAAACTAATTACATATTCACATTGATTTTTTTAAATAATTGAAATTTTAACACTAATATTATTACCATGAAAAGCAAATAGTTTGAAAATTAAAAAGATTCATTTTTAAATACACTTGTGATAGCTAGTAATTGAAAAATTAATTATGATTTACTTTATTTCTTAAGATTTCCAATTTCAAAATAAATCCAAAGCATTTATAACTACCTTGAATTGATTGTGAATTGTATATCAGCCCTTGGAAATGCCCCAAAAAAATATTTTATTATTATTTTTCGAACCAAAATAAAATGTATGTGTGGACATATGACTTCCTTCCTTGTTCAAATTTTAATCATGGATCGGTATAGTTTCTATTAAAACATTTTAACCACCCAAAAGTTTAAAACTCTAAATTCTGCCAAAGCTAGGGCTCTGCGAGTACTGGTATTTCGATATTGATCTCGAGCTTAAGCGACAAGCTTGAGATCGAAAGTTTTGTAGGCTCGTCATTTTTGAGCTTCCACTTGATGTACTTAATAATCAATTTTTAAAACACAATAGTAAGGATAGTCTATTTAATTGAGATAATATAAGCATTTCCACTTATAAATCATTTGGTTAATTAACGAATTGTTAAAAATTAATTTCAATTTTCACATTAATAACTTAATAGAGCTTTAAAACCACTTTCTACTGGTAACCTTATTCAATATTGTCGTCCATTTTTAATTATACTTGATTGAAGTTGTTCACTTGTATTGCCATGACAATGCAATGAAAATAAAAATAGCTAGGAAGATTACTAAATAATTGAATGATTCTTTTCAATATTTTTACCTGGTCCCTTTCTAAAATAATAATTTATGTTAAATTAAAAATGTAATATAAATAATATATTATATTAAATGTTTTCAAACTTAAGATATTTAAAACGCGTATTAATTAATACGTTTATCTACAAAGCTAGCTATAGTTTAGTTACTAGTTAGTTATAGAATTATGTTGGTTAACCTATTTAAAATAAATGTTGATCTTATTTATTGAAATACATATTTTACCAAATTTACCACATTTATATTAGAAAAGCACGTACTATTTCAAATGGTTTGCTAGAAATATTATTTTTAATTTTAAAGTATGAGCATCAACTTTTATAAGCTTTAAAAAAATTGAATTGAAGTATATTTCTCAATAAAATAATGTCTAACGAGAGCCCATACAATTCACATGTTCAACTGCGGATAGAGGAATGGAAATGAAAAAGAAGACATGATCATTGACAATTACACTAAGGAATAATAAACAAAATACAAAACACTTCAAATTTATAATGGTTTATGATCTTACATTTTCTTATATGGTAAATTAAGTTACTGAAGCATATTTTGAGGAAATATTAGATTATTAAAATGTCAATTGTATTAACTTTTAATCAAGACTGTGTAGAAGCACTCTACAATAATGTAAAGTGATAGTGAAGGAAGCCAACCTGAAAGGATAGTTAGGTTAGGCCTAGATATAAACAAACACACTTCTCTATTTATTCTTACACTTTTTCAAACTTCCACAGTTGCACATTGTTTTGAATTTTCGGAAATATTTATTTTTCATATAAAAATACATTAATGAAAAAGTAATATTCCTGAAAATTCAAACTAATGTGCAACTGTGGAAGTTTGAAGAAGTGGGAAGTATAAACGTTTAAGAAGACATGAAAAGAGAAGTGTGTTTGTTCTTAACTAGGCCTAACCTAACTATCCTTTCAGGTTTGCTTCCTTCACTATCACTTACTTTACATCATTGTACAGTATTTCTATACTGTCTTGTTATATATTTCCAAGCCATCTTGCAATTGTTCATTTTATTAACTTTTTCTATAATTGTTAGTGTAATTGTAATGTCCTTAAAGACATGTTGAAACCATTTTAATTATTTTTTATTAGATTTTTATTTGAGTGTTCTTGTTTTTTAAATTGTGTTTTATAAGTGTTATTTCTAATTTAAAAATCAATATTTTCATTATTTAACAGTTTTTTTCAAAAATATTTACTATTTATAAAAATGAGTGTCATTCATATTTTAAGAACATGTGTTTTAATAATATTTTTCAACATTTTAAAATTATGAATAGGCCTACATTCGAACTCGACTCGAACTCAGGAGCTTTTAGAAATACTTGACTTGAATGGGGGAAAAAAACCAAGCTCGCAGACCCCTAGTCAAAGCTGAATCTGAAATTTATTAGGACTAGGTATGTGAGTAAAGGGAAGAGTTATAGCAGTTTTTATAGCAAAACCTCTTTTTAGTCAAAATAAATCAAATTTTGATTCAGTACAAACATAGTTTAATTTACTTCACACAATGTACTCAGCAATTCTTGAATATTTGTCAAGGGTGTCCTGGATTTTAATTACAACTTTTTCTCTGTCATCTAATGCCACTATGCTTATGACAGATATTTAAGAAATTGTTGATATCACTATTGTAATGTAATTGATTTGCCCCTGTAAAGTATGTGAAAGCATTGACAAGAATATCGTCTTAATTTTATAAACATATCTTATTTCATTTAAATTATGTAGTATATTAAATGGCGCTTAAAGCACTTCTTCTTCTAAGAAGGCAAAAGACACTGAACAGTGACGTCACGCACGTGACATTAGTCAAGTCAGGTTGACAATATAATATTTCAAATAATAACTTCCTCTTCTCGAAGGTTCGAAGAGAGATTTTAAAATATAACTTGAGTCATTTTCCGGCTCTCGGACCTTCTAGTAACACAGAGATGTTTTTTGTCTTGTATTTTGTTTTTCTAAACTAAACCTTCTCGAAGCTTCCATGAGCAATGGATATATATGAAGAATGGTGCAACGTAAAGGCAGTTGGTGTCCAATACTGACAGAACTCACTTGGGCACTTGGCGTCCAGCAACACCTGTCCGCGCTCATACAATAGGCCGCGTATATATTTCGACATGATCTATTTTCTCATTAAATAGAGATTCATAAATAAAAAACATGTCAAAATAATAAGTGTATTATTAATTATAATTCTTTAATTGGCGCTCGATCACGGGGCTATAAATACCAATTAACTCACAACTTCAAAAAACCGGACCGATTTAATTAGTGCTCGACCACGGGGCAATTACCAGCTAATTAAACGGTGTAACTTCAATCGACGCTCAACGCGCCGAACCAGAACACTTCAATTGGTGTCCATCGCGGTGCAGTAAAATTCCAGAACATCATAATTGGCGCACAACGTAGGGACCCGTAATTCCAGAACGTTTCAATTGGCGTCCATCGCGGTGCAGTAAAAAAAAATCGGAACGTTTCACTATGTGAAGAAAATTAAACTCTGTGTTTATATTGAAACAATATTTTATTTATTTTAGACAAAATAAGTTTTACTATAAAAACTGCAAAAACACTGGTATTTTCTCATGTTCCCTACATCCAACCTTAAATAATAATATTTAGCACCGCGTCTTACTACCCGTTCAGGTATACACTTCCAACCTTCAAAGCTCAACTAAGACTTAGAAATTCAAGTACTCATATACCCATAGTATTTGATCTAAAAAGTTAGATAAATATTTATAATGTTATTTTGTTCAACATAAAACCAAAGTATTCAAACTATGATTAGCATTCAGGTACATCTCAGATTTTCAGTTTTACTTCAAATTGATATTACACTTTGCAAACTGCTTGTATCAAAGAAGAATAGAACACTAACACCAATTAAGGAAAAAATCATTTCACTGCCCGTGGTAGCCACATGTTCCCATCTGAAGAAAATCATTCCAAGTCATTATGGTTCGTGTAATCATGCTCTTCAGTGTCGATGTGTCGGTGCACATAAAGTCATTGGGCAGGTTCTGGAGAATTGTTTTAAACACTGCAATCAAATTTTGTGCTGCCTGTAAAAATAACCAAAAATATTGAGATGAGTTCTTTAAGCTATGAACAAAATTCAATATTCAATGCATTCAAATTAGTCAACTTAACAGGGCACCACCCAATATCAGGACCAAACATGTCAAAGAGGCTGCCAACCTATCTTTTAATAGTTCAGCTGGCTTACTACCCTTAACCATCCACAGAACTTATTCTTGATTAGTTAATCCAAAGATTTAAAACATTTGTTTTAATGTTTTGGATTTTTAAAGTAAAAACTTAACAGTTTTGAAGCATAAGGGTGGAATGTAGGGAAAGCGTATACATGAAATAATAAGGGAGGCAAGGATGAGATGGTATGGGCACGTAATTAGAATGGAAAAGGAAATAATCCCAATGAGAATAACAGTTTAAGTTTGAAGAGAAAAGGCAGCAAGGAAGAGATGGGAGGAAGGATATTGGAAGTACAAAGGAAGATGGAGGAATTTTACTAAACTGACCACGCCACAAGCTGGAAACAGTTCATAATGATAATGATGAGTAATTTTTATTAGAGGTATTAACATGCATTTTCTATATAAAAAAACTTACAAATAATAACATGACTGACTTACACACGCAAGGTAAAGGGAGCAAGAGTATGCGGGCGTCTAAGAGTAAGCAGTCATTTATTTCAGTAGTTAGTAATACTGAGGGTAGTTTGGTGGTACAGTGATATAACAAGTTAGGTAAGAAGTTCTATAAATGCTTTGGTCTGTGTATTTTTCTTGGATTTACAGGTAAAAGCTACTTTTTGATACTTTGACTGTAATTTTGTGACTTCTTTATATAAGGCCTAGCTTTTTTAAATTATGATTGAAACAAATTACAGTTATATCATTGCAATTTGGTGTTGGTCTAGTAAACAATGATTTAGGAGCAGTCTTCAAGTGATACAAGGACTGCCATTTATGATGGCTTTTGCTAAACACTTTATAGAGCGTGCAAGAGTATGCACCAAATTTAAAGGTGCCTCACTTGGGTGCTTCCTTCATTGAGATACCTGACCATCACAAAGTCATCAATGAAAAATCAGAAAATGAAGACGAGATAGAATTAGAAGAGGATGCCTTTGTAAAACAACATAGCTCTAAAAATGAAAGGGTCCATATTAATGATTTTCACCCTCTGCCAAAATACCAGAACAAAAATTAGAGCAAGATACAGTGGTATAAGTCCGAAATACTATCAGGCTCACCAGAGAAAACTGCATTTCTAGATAAATGAAGTAAAATAGAGGAATAACTGTGAATTAAAGAAGAAAGGATGAAGGTGAGAGCTGAGAAGAAACAGAAGAAAAGTATGAGGACAAAAACTACAGCCAAAAGGAAACTTAAATTGGATAGAGCAAGTGACAGCCCGTCAACCTCAACTTCTAATGTTATTGAAGTTGAAGATATTTACTGTCCCAGCTGTGGTGAGATATGTGATGATAATTGGGTGAAATGCAACGACTGTTCAGAATGGTGTCATGAACAGTGTTCATACTACAACGACATCGGATCTTTTGTTTGTGACTTCTGCTAGAGGTCGTTGAGTACAACCTTCTTTGTATATTTTTACATTAGGCTAAAAAATCATAAAATAAAATGAAAGTTTTGTAATTTAATTTATATTTATCATTTTATTTAATTAATATGTACTTATTTGTATTATATATTTCATACTTCTTTAGATAATATGACTAATATTATATGTGTGTGTACTCTTTAACGACGCTTGGCATACTCTTACCCGCATAGGTTGTCTAAAAGTATGCATTTCCCCTTATTGTTAGAAAGACATCTAATTACAAAGTACATAAATTCTCCCTTGTTCTAACCATATATTCTAGTTCTTTAACAAGGGTTCTTTCATCATTCATGGTTATGTTTTCAATTGTTGAATTATGATGAGTCCTATAAACAAAAAAAATCCTGAATGAGTACTCTTGCCCCCTTTACCTTGATTAACTTTACTATAAATGCAGACTCCAGTCCCTCAACAATCAATTCCACACTGTAAAAGAGGAATCTCTAGATTTATAGATGTCACTGCCATACTGGATAATGAACCCAGGAAAGTGTAATTATAAATGAACACAGAAGCTATTATATTTAAGAATGTGTGCATACTTAGGGATGGGATCCTCAAATCCTTAAGGATATTCAGAATTCTAGGATTCAAGAAAATATTAACTTTAAGATTAAAAAATGTTTTTGAGGAATCAAGTAGATATCAAATTTGAGGTGTTTTTTCCTCCGAAAATTTCAAATTGGAATTTGTTCTAATAGTATTTATTGGTGGTTCAGCCCCAATATGATTATATATTATGTTCATCATTTTTTTTTTTACAAGATTCTGACTTTAGACTTAAAAGTAAAAGGATTAAGATTTGTGAAATTTTGAATTCAACTCGTCTCTATAGAGAACATTTACAATTTTAAACAACCCTCCTTCCTCCCAATATCACAGTGATACAGTTTCATACCTTTGCAGGAAATGAATAGATAACTTTTCTTAAATAGAGACACATCAAATGGGATAAGTCTGCATTAGTGAGAATAAAGATTTGATATTTTTTAAACTAACCTGTGTGTTTTTAATGAGGACCTTCTTTGGCACACAGTATAACAAGACATTGTGAAGAAGGAACAGGATATAATAATTCATTTTGTGAATATTATCGAATTTCTGGAACAGCTCTGACAAAAATATAAAATACTGATCACCATAGAAGACAATAGGAGCCTCTTTTGGGACATTTAAAGAAGCAATGCTCAAACCATTTACTGATGTTCCATTTGACTCAAACACGGTAGCCAACTCATTTGAGCTATTCAAGATACCAATTGTTGAAGTATCCATTGAGTCGTCCACTTTCCCCACGATGTTTGAGCTATCCACTGTTACCAACATATTTGAGCCTAAGCACATTAAATGTCCATTTGCACTATTCACTTTTTTCAAATGGTTTGATTCATCCACCATATTAAAGTCGTTTAAGTTGTGTACCAAACTAGAAACATTTGCACTGTGGTCCATCACAAACTCATTTGAACTACATGCCAGTGTTGAAAAGCTGGCACCACCTTTAGTTGGTAAATTGTTTGTGTCGCCTACAGTTGCAAGGTTGCATGATGATGGCACCACTTTGTGTGAGGGCAGCAATGTTGCCAACATCAGCTTGATGAGATGGACAGAGAGACACAGTCCCACCTCCTTACTTCGACCATCCATCTCCACAAACATCATACTAACCGCACACAAGTTGTGCAAGTGGCTGTCGAGATCAAGCAAGGTGCAAGCAAATGAGACAATCTGAAATAAAATTAAAAAAAAATTGTCATTTTGTTATATTTAGTTTGCTATTATATATAGAATTATATTTCACTCAAAGAAATAGGAAAATAATGCTAAATTAAAAATAATTTTACCAACTTTTGTCTGGAGAAAGGTTGAGATACCTCACCAATAATAAAACATCACTCTTTAGGTTTTTGTGATCAAATACCAGCCCCCAGTATGCCTTGACCACTTCTTGTTTTATTTAATCAATAGCGAACCTTGTCTGGTCCCCAGTCCTGTTCCGGAATGTTGTCTATTAGAGCACGGATATTTTGCTTCAGTAGGGTCATGTTGAAGCTCATCAAGATGAGTGGATCCAAGGAGGCCAGGACTAGAGCTGAGAGTAATGCATCCACATCTGTTCCACCCCTAGCCGATATGAAAGGAAGGCTTGAAGACATATGGATCAAGACCTAGAGAAAAACATCAAATATAACACTGCACAAATCCAAGACATTTAATTTTAATCAAATATGAATCTTAACTTAATAAAATGAGTTTATTCTGAATCAAATATTATGATTTGAATTTATAACAAATCCGAATGGAATATTTTTCAACGAGAATGTAAATATGTTTTTAAAGAATGTGATGAGTAATTAAAATAAAACATGTATATGACCACACAAAATATAAAATGTTACAAAAAATTAGTTTATTATATTTTATAATGAATCAATGGTAGTTTCTATTAAAAGTTAAATCATTTTAAAGTTGACTTTAAGACTTGACTATTGCATTAAATCTGTTGAATCAACATCTGTAATTAATTTGTATTTAAAAACTGTAATCAAATTTAAATATTCCAATACTAAGATGTCATAATATAATATACTTTAATTATTTTTTATGTCCCTAGACAAATTATAGTTTTAAAACTAAGAATTGAAGTTTTGACTCTAATCAAATTCAAGTTAAAAAATATTGAAGCTTTGAAGAGGTATAAATTAAAATATCATGTATGTCATAAACGTTTATGAAATGATGCTAACATGAGAAATGGGTCAAATCCACTTTCTTATCGAATATAAACACAAATTTTAAACTTATTATATAACATGATTTTGTTCAGATAAAGTTGTTTAGTTGCCATATTTTCTTGGTTTGCAGCCTTTTTGGTTAATTTTATGCATTTTCGAGTCATTTTTAAAAATCTATGTTGAATAAGTATATTTAGACAATATGGTTGTTTTATAAATGCATAATAATCAAATAAAAATTTTTTAATCACAAAATTGCTGGAATGAGAAGATAATGTAGATGATTAATTTAGTATCCTCTTTGCTTGTATTGTCGGAAAATACATATTCCTGGTGAAACACTATAACTAAGCTAGAAAAGGTTGCGTTGGGAGGGTATATATTTTTTCCAAATCAGATATTTGTAAAATAATGTTATATTTAGCAAAAGGCAAGAGTTTATTTGTTAAAGGCTTTTCATTGTATGGGTATTTTTAGTTTCCAATTGTAGCGTATGTGTTTGCTTTAGTGTTGTGCTTTGATTAAGTTTTAATTCAAATTTTTAAGCATTTTTTAAATAAATTTGAGGTAGTTTTTTTTAGAATTATTAGATTATAAAGTCTGAACCCATCTAATGAGCAACATAACAGTAAAAAATTAATTCAGATTCAAAATTTTAAAAATAATAATATTAATCTTAAACCTGATATCTTTGTGAATCATTGAATTGTAAATATCTCTAAGTATTATATGGATTTAAAAATGTGGACGACACATCCTAAGTTAAAATCAACTACTCCAAACTTTAAACTAATGAAATATAGATAGAATATTTTTAATTTTAGTGGAATAATTACTTACTTTAAATGGAACTGATTTATTTTATACTATGGTACTTAAAGGTAACAATATTTCAAGGAATATTGAAAATGAAACGTTTGTGCTGAAGGAATCCTCAATGTTGGCAAAACATTTTTTTTAACTAACCCAAACAGTAGTTCTCACAAAATTAATTTTAAATATGCTCACTTTTGTTGGAATAAAACAAGGTATGTTGATACTATCAAGTTTCAATACTAAAAAAAAAGGGGAAAAAACCTTTCTCACCATTTCAATATTTTCATTTGAGATTAATTCATTTCTTTTGTTTTGTTTGAAAGATGTCTCTATGGCTTCTGAAAATTCTAAAATGTTCATGGTCTGACCAGGCTGTCTTAAATCAAGGGAGGCGCCTGTAAACACAATGTATCCAGTTTCAATATTTTATTTTTTAGTGTTCACTGGAATGAAATCTTAGGAAAATACAGTAACAGTTGTGCAGTAAGCTAGAGGTGTTTAGTTCAATTCTCAATCCAGTCAATTTTCCCATCTTTCTGAATAAAATGATGTAATCTCTGCTGCAAATAATAATGGCTTGTTTCCTACACCGGTATCTAGTAATAACATCTTAGCTTTAAAAAATAGAATTATTTAACTAGTAAAAGAAAACCCTAAATTACAGATGTCAAACTTAATTCTTTAATACTTAGCTTTCAAATTCCAATAAGTTGAAGTAATATTTAAACAAAACAGCCTAATTGATAACTGGGTTGATCTTTTATTGCCACAATAATTATTAGTTCTTTGCCATTTTCAATTTAGTCCACTTACCAGTTACAATGCAACCATGCAATAATGAATAAATTGGCTTCACTACAGGAACATTAATGAATTGTAATTGTTTGGTTTACCATCCACAGTAATCTAGACCGACCAGTAATACTTCATGTCCAAACACAAGAGTTAAGATCTTGACTCATGTTATAGCACAAAAGTAATACAAGTCTACAAAAAAGGTTAAAATACTTCCCAGAATTCTTGGTGGTAGCTTACCCAACAATACAAAAATAAACCCAAACATCCCTCTAGTCTCAACCTGAGATAACAATATATATCTTTAGCCTTCTTTCCTTTGCTTCAAAGCTTGCCTAATCACACCAATCATCTCTATTTTTTTTATATATATATAAAAAAAGAAAAAGATCTATTTAACAATATTCAAGAATCAAGACAAAAGTTTAAACAGACAACCATAGAACCCAAAAAACAATGATCAGAACAGTTTATTTATCAGTCATTCATAAACTACATGTTGTAGTTAAATCGAGTTGTAAGGTTGTGTACATCAGATAGATTTGGCAAACAAGTAAAATATCAAGAAATAAAAACCATGTCACTTCATTTCTGCAACGAGGATACCCAAGATCAGCCGAAGAGTCCTAGTTGTTTATGTCATATTATCTTGTAGTTTAACTCAAACTAGTTTGTGCCAACGAGGTGACTAGTTAAACTAAAACTATTTGTTTGTGAACTACACATCTATAAGTGTTTTTTCTCTCCTCTAGTGAATAAGGTGCTCTGAACAGTACTGTAATGTTTTTTTTAACTGTGTACTTTGAGTCTTACATTAGTCTGGTAAGAGAGTAGGCCTTGCCCTTCAATTTTCCTTTCAATGTTTATTAAATACAGCCATTTAGTACTTTTTCTTTGTTTATTTCAGTCCTAGCAAATCGTAAATGTACTCACGTTGCCCTTTATGTTATAATGCGTCTATCCAAAGTGGCCATTTTGTTAAAAGTATTTTGTACAATTTAAACTTAGTGTTTTTTGAAAATACATTAAAGTACATAAAAAAATTGTTTTAATAAAAGGTTGGATACATAGACAAAATTGAAAATTTTAAAGTTGAGGCATTGAAATCAAGAAGTGAAAAATCAAGGTGAAAATTGAAGAAGGATAATTAAAGTCAGACTAGTAATTTAACACTTAATTGAATGTATGAATATTATAATAGATTAATTCTAAGAAATAATGTTAATATTTAGTTACCATATGTATTTTCTATGATTCTATAATATTTATATTTAGTTTTATATTCATAAAATAGTGGATTTGATCCAACACTAGATAATATGTTTGTTATAACATTCATAGATTTAGTCAAGTGGTAAATGGTGGCCTTCGGTTTAGTTTTTAAGTTTGTTCTAAAATTATGTTGGGCTAAACCATCAATAAGTAGATGAATAAGAGCTAGCAAATACATTCCAATTCAAAATAAAATATATTTTTATGAATCTTGATTATGCTCAAGGATTTGCGGCAGTTGAGGTTTTGAAGGTCCCATTCCAATTATTATGAAGGTTTGAAATACCTTTTAAGTGTGGTTGGTATAAATGTACAGACTCCAACTCCGGCTTCGAATTAAAAACTTTTAGTACTATAACAATATATGGTCAAAAATAATTTTAATTTTATATTTTATTTTATTCTTTAAGACCAATATTTGTAGTTTGGATTGACAAATTTATTTAAATATAAATTCACAAAGTCAAAGAAGCTTCCCATGAAATAATCTGTATTGGAGCGATTTATTGTAGTAAATTTTATATTACTAATTAATATACTTTAGCTACTTATGAGGAAATATAGGAAAAACTACAAGAATGGAATGAGGAAGTAAAAGAGTGTGGAATGAAATTTAGCATACCAAAGTGTGACATGATGGTAATGACAAGGAAAAGGGTAAGGCCTAATAAAGTTTTAAGGTTATATGGAGTATAGCTGGGAAAAATATAGAGCATAAAATATCTTGGAAACATGATTGAGGAGAAAGATGGAAGTCTAAAGAGGATTTAATGAGAAAAGGACAGTAGGTAGAGTTGTTCTATAGGTGCATAAGAGAACTGCTACGGAGAAGAGTTGTCCTCTTGAAGTGTATGAAGTATTGTACAGGGCATACTTTGTACCCATTGTAACATATGCAACAGAAACATGGACAATGAATGTAAGAGAAACTTGGAAAGTGGAGGCCATGGGAATGAAGTTTGTGAGGAGCATGTTAGGTGTCACAAGGAGAAACAAGAGTAAGAATTAAGTTATCCAGGAAAGACTGGGGTACAGGGAGTACATGAGATAGTAGAGGAAGCAAGACTGAGATGGTATGGACATGTAATGAGGATGAAAAAAGAGAGGATGCCAAAGAAAATGTTGGAAATGAAGTATGTAGGAAAAGTACCACAGGGGAGGACAAGAAAGAGATGGAAGGAGCAGATAATAAAAAGTGTTCAAGTGAGAGGAGAAGAATGGAAGAAATTAGAGGAGGAAGAGTGGTGAAACAATAGAGGAAGATAGAGGAATTTTACTAAAATGACCCGGCCACAAGCTGGAAACAGTTGATGATGAGCCATTTATGAAGGAGGAGTCAGAGTCGAAGCTAAGCTTGGTGTACCAACTTCACAGGCCTGCTGGCAAGCCTGTGCTACAACTTAAAATATTGTCCGGTCTATAGGAGCTCGATCCTTATTCCCACTTGCTGGTCTTACCCCAGTTCTTGAACACAGCCAACAAGTTGTCTGCGTGCGGCCGCCAGCCGAGGGAATAGAGGGGTGGTATCCTCCTCAGAGCTCTGAGGAGACGTGACCTTCTAGCCACAGACATGTAGCAGTACACTGCCTGGCACACCTGGTGAGCTATAGTTGGGCAGTGTTTCTGCAAACACAGTTTGTGGAATTTGTTGTATTAGTATAATAAACAGACCAAATTTAATTATTCTTTAGGGATGAGCTTTTCAAATCCTGGACATCTGAGACATGAATATTAATATGTATATCTTTTGAAAATATAAAATTCTTTATCAAGTTTAGTTTAATTCCATTTTCAAATTTTTAATTGACATTTGTATTATAATAGAGATGTCACTGTTTTTCTCGATTTTGATTCTTAAATTTAAACTTAATTTCTCGATTCTGGTTCCTCAAAATTTACAATTTTAATCCTTTTCCATGCACATAAACTTACTTTAAAAATACAGCCAAACCTGTTAATAGTGAGCACCAAGAGGCCAACCAAATATCCTCTTTATAACCACTACTCGCTATATTAGTGATGAGCTAAATATAAGTATTTTTTTTAATTTCAGTAAATTGATAAAAAGAGATTCAAAACACATAAGAAATATTTGAGAAATAAAAATTACATACAAACATCTCATTTGTATTAATATGTTTGTATAAACTACAATAAACTTATTATTAAACACAATTTACTTGTCCATTATTTTAAAAACATACATTTAATACTAAACAAAATTTATTTCTCCCCACAATCAGAAACTTAAGGATGAAAGACTACCAAAGCATGCAATGGAAATAATAATGATTGTTAAGACCCAGGAGATGGCCCAGACCGAGTTGCCGTCAATTAAGAACAGTATGAGCAAGAGAAATTTAGACTGGAACAGGATGTTGGAGAAGGTGTGGCAGACCTGGCAGAGGTTGAATAAGGGGAGATGATGATGATGATGATGAACAAAAAATAATACTAATTAATAATATACATGATTTTGATAAGTCTTTTAATTTGTGAATTTTCAAAGTTATGTTTTAAATTTTAGTTTCCTATGTTTATGATGGAAGGGTTTGTATTTAACCTACTTCACAGATGTGGCAGTGTTTGGGCTTGGTGTGGTAGCAAGGTTGGATGGAGTATGGGCCCTGAAGAGAGAGGTGAGGGGGATTGTCTACAAGGAATTCTTGGAATAGACAAAAGTAAAAGGGGTGACTTAGTGGCTGTGATGACCAACCTGCAGAAGATTAAGGGCAGATTTATGGCAAGCCTGTAATCCAATGCAGGTATTCATAAAGGCTAAGTCAACCCTTTCATTTAAATCCATTTTAAGGATGGGGTATTTCCAACTACCCGAGAAAATAAGAATGTTTTCAAGTTACCAAATTTTTTACAGTATATCAATGTAGTACACTTTCTATAAAAGTGAGTATGGGAATAAACATAAATTCAATCATCATGGGATTTTGCTCATTACAACAATGATTTCATAATATCAATGTCCAGCATTACCAGTTTGACTATATGTGATTTACTAATATATCATATTATAATATGAGTGACTATAAAAACGAAAAAGATTATATATGGTAAAAAAATAAAAACTTAGGAGTTAAGACAAAATGGCGATATTTGATTTGCACAAGATCACTAGAACATAAGTGAAGTTGAGTGCATTTACAACCTGCTATTATTGAGTGAAATGGCAAAAGAGATAATAATAGTCATGATGAAAAATCACCCTCATTCTGCTGTTTTGTTTGAATGCTAGGACTTTAATTTTTTGAAATTTGTAAAATATATATATATATATATATATATATTTTTTTTTGGAAGAAGGTACAAGATAGATGGATAGAAACCATATAAAAGGGAACAAACACAATATGTCTGTTACTATGAAAATAGTTTTAATACAGTTCCCACTTTACATTGCTGCCACTGGATAGAGGTATTGGCTGACCCTGTAAGAAAATCAATCATCACCACCCAATCACCCGACCTTGGTTTCATTCTAACAGAAATTATCAGAGAGTGGTGTGAAACACACAATGTAACTAAAAGAGGAAACCAAAAAACGCAAAAGGAAATTGGTAAAGGATAACAGGACATTTGGATAAGAACATGTAATACACATTCCTTTTACATGTCCTTATCTAAGTGTCCTAAATTCTTTTTCCAATTTCCTTTTTCTCCCTTTTGAGTTTTATTGGTTTCCTCTTTTTGGAAGTTTCGTTGCATGTTTCACACCCCTCCCTGATGAGTTCTGATAGAATGAAACCTAGGTCAGAGATTGGGCGGTGACGATCGATTTTCTTAATGAGGCAGCCAATACCTCTTTGTCCAGTGGAAACAATCTTAAGTATGAACTGTGTTTTTCTTTTTATTGTAACAGCCATATTGTGTTTGTCCCCTTTCCTGTATATTCTTCCAAATATATAATATAAATTACCTCTAAAAGCAAAAAAAGTCTTCCTTAAAGAGATATATTTTCTGAAATTTGAAAGCTAAGAAATGAGATATCAAAAATGGTGATATTAAGATTGATTTACAATTATTTCAATTTCAGTAAGAGTTAAGGGTATCAAGGTATCGAGTTTGAGAACATAATCTTAAAGAGTTATTTTTTTTATTGTTCTACTTTTTGGAGGCTTAGGCCAACACGCAATCATTAAGACCAAACTTAATAACCAGACCCCAGGCCTTTAATCTCTCACTTAATTGAATGTATGAGTGTTTTAATGAATGGATTGTAAAAAAATTAAGGATGTGATATCGACTGATACCACAATAATCAATACTATATGCTAAGAATCTCGATACCACTCTTCAGCATTCAACATGGTTGACTCATTAAACGATTGATTTTGAAAAGTTGTGGAGAAAGGAAGAAACAATAATAATCAGAACACTACCAGAGGCTAGACATTAATTACTCGATGAAGTTTTGCTTTTTCCTATTATTCTCTTTAATCAGTTCTAAACTCAATATAAACATGCCGTTCCTTTGCAGCTTATCAACATGGTCAAGGTCGACACAAGGTCAATCTTCACTTATCAAAGGGAACTGTATTTCAAAAATGAACCTAAAGAGAACACTTATTTTGTAATGAAATAGTCGAGTAAAATATTCACTTCATAAGGTTGATTTTCCTCAGCGCTTTGGCAAGAGAGTAGTGAGCAAATGAAATAGACAGCCCTATTTTTTGTAGTTATACTAATTATTATTCGAATGATTTTAAAATAATCCGCATTAAGTATTCATTTTTTACTTATCAACTTTAACTATTGTAAGCATCAACCGCATCACAAGAGCATGCATGCACTGACTTGTTGATGACTGGTTGGCCATTTGTTGATACGCTATTGTTTACTAGCTTTACTAGTCAGTTGTTTTGTTGCCTCAGTGAGCTGGCATCTAGCATCTAGTGTGTGGTAATTACTCATTGAGAGTGGATTGTGTTTTTTTGTATGTAGTTTTTGCATTGCATACAGTATGTCAGGAGTAAAACATAAACATGTTACTGTTTCTTTATATTAAAAATTAAGTGCTACAGAGACTGGACACGAGGGAATCATTCCAAAAAATTGCTAAGGAACTCAATGTGGGAGTTATTACAATAAAGGACTAGAGAAAAAATAGAAACGATATTGAATCTTTTATGGTGATGGTAGATGGTGAGAAAGCACTAAAAAAGCCAAAACTTGAACTGCTAGACAACGCATTATGGATATTATTTTATAGAAAGGAGGAAATAAACCTTGCTATCTGGGCCTATTATCAACGAAAAGGCATTAATTCTGCGCAAAAATTGTAAGTTGAAGGTGAGTTCACAGCTAGTGAATGTTGGTTAGATCGGTGAAAAACCCGTCATGGCGTTAGATATTGCGCAATAAAAGGTGAAAAACTATCAGCTGATGTCGAAGCATCAAAAGAGTTTTCTTTGAAATTTAAAAAATTGTTGAAGAAAATGAATTGGCACCTGACCAAGTCTATAATATAGATTAAACTGGCCTAAGCTATGTTACCGACAAAAACACTTTCTGCATCAAATGAGACTGTGATGGGATCAAAAGTCGCCAAAGACAGGCTAACTGTTGCTACTTGCAACAATGCTAACAGTACACACAAGCTTCCGCTTTTTGTCATTGGCAAGTCCAAAAAGCCTAGGGCATTCAAAAACATTAATTTATCATCATTACCAGTTGATTATCGCAACCAAAAATAGGCTTGGATGGACTGTAATATTTCTCTGCCATGGTTTTTTGACGAATTTGTGCCTGCTGTTGAAAAAACTAAGACCCAAAAACTTCCTGTTCACGCTTTGTTGTTGTTGGATAACACTCCATCGCACCCTTCTGAAGAAGAATTGGTAAAATACGAAATAAGAGTTGTATTTCTTCCACCCAATGTAACTTCCCTGATACAACCGATGGACCAAGGCATGATCGAGTGGCTTAAAATGCGTTATCGCCGAAAATACAGGAGAGGGCTGTAGCCTTTTTGAAGCCATGAAATCTGTAAGCATCAAAGATGCAATTTACTCAATAGCCGAGTCATGAAATGAAATGAAACCTGACACACTGCAAAAATCTTGGCGTAAGCTTTAGCCGAAAGTGATGATTGAGAGTGAGCAAACTGGGAATGCGCAAGACACAGACACGCCGGAAATTGTCAACAAACTTACAAACTTTACATGATATTCAAGCGAATGATGTTTTTGAGTGGTTTACTAAATGTGATGAAGATTGTGAAACAAATGAAGAATTAAATGATGATGAGATCGTTGCCACTGTTTCGCAAGTTCACGAAGAAACCGTAAATGAAGGCCCTGATGACGATGAGGATGATGAATCGCCAGCCTGTGTATCACATACGCAAGCCAAGAAAGCTTTTAATGTTGCTCTTCAGTACATCTAACAGAACGAAAACCTCTACACTTATAGATACCTTGTGGATCAAGACATGGAGGAACAATGCAGCTAAGTCTAGACTGTCGTCTGCCAAACAAAAGAACATTACCAATTTTTTTGACTATAAAATGTGTCTTTGTGTAAATTTTATTTTATTTTAGACTGTCTTATTTATGTATGTATGTAATACAGTACTGTAAATATTTAGTTTTCTTCTGATAATTCAACCTTGTTTGCGTTCCGGCCATACTCCCAGTCCTACAAGTGACGAATTAGCAAGGTTCTACTGTATTTATAAATAATTAGGTCATTATTAATTTTTTATAGTATGCATCTATTTAAGTTTGAAAATAAAAGTTTTAAATATTGGTTTTAAGGTTCATTACGAAAAGTATGAGCACTAAGAATGTACTTTCAAACTGTTCTCACCTTTCCTAAGCTCAAATTCTGTATGACTTTGTCCAACCTCCAGTTGAGGATCTTATCTGAGAATTCAGTCGACATGTTCAAAGGAAGGAAATCAGCCAAAGTCTTAATCTCTGAAATAGGAGTAATATGGATTGTCAAAAATTTTGTAATCAAAATTAGTGGGTCTGCTTTTTAGTGACAATTTGACTTTGAGTATGTTAAAAATCGTTTTTTAAATTTTACCAATTTACAAATAACTTTTTTATTATATCCCCCCACACCAATTAACTTTCATAACACGGTTTATTAGTTACAGACATAATCGGCCATTTTTGACGTCTCATTTAAAAAAGTACAAGCTAGAATGGATCACATGAAAGTTATACATAAATCCACGTTAAAAACAAAACACTAAGGTATCTTACACATTACGGCCAACTGACCGACAAAATCAACCATCAGCTGAGTGCGGCACCACAATACAACTTATTAAACAATAACAAAATTTCTTCTTTCTAAGTGATTGTGTGCACTGCATCTTACTCCTTGTCTGAGCAATCTACACATTCACACTAATGGGCTAAGGACTTGCAGGACTTTAAGGGATATGTCCCCACATTTGTGTGGAGGATAAATGGAAACAATTTAACAAAAACCCACCCAGTAAACCCTGCCAGAGTACAAAACTGGACCTCCTTGATAGTGGAAATCAAGTAGGTCTTACTGAGGCTCACACCTTAGAATCTAAGAATTATTTTTTTAAATTTAACCTGTTTAACATATTTCAGTAGCTATAGAATAGGAAACATCACTAGTGGTCTAGATCTAGAGAGACAAAACAATGACTTCCAGAATCCTTATTTAAGCCTTCTAACATACACCTTAAATCTTTTAATGGTGAAATTACATTATATGTAACCAGCACTGTCGACTAAACTTGACCAAAGGTAGATATCTTTAAACTTTTGTAAATATATCTTCCAAATTAAAATATTCAAATGCACAGAAGCCTGTAGTTTGAATCTCAGTTGGCTGTATTATTATTATTATTATTAGCACCGCGTCTTACTACCCGTTCGGTTATACGCACTTACGCTAATGTGTAATGGTAGGGTGATTGTGAGATGAAATGAAGGACCTACAGTTTAACGTGGAATCCGAACCACGGTGGAGGCGTGGCATTCCCCACATTAGTTGGCTGTAGTGAAGGTGTATTTTCTCCACGCCATAAAAGAAAAGAAAAAAGTTAAAAGAATATGCAGATTGAATTTCAAAACAAAACACAAACTCTAATTTACACAAATACCAACCTTTTTTGAATGTAAAACAGCATCCATGCTTATCATGATCAAAGACTAGTCTTCCAGGTTTATATGGGATTATTTGAGGTCCCTGTGTTTCCTCACTTTGCCTTAATGAGTGTGGATCAGAAGTAATGGAATCTCCCTGAGGCTTATTAAGAGCACTCTGGAGCGGAATGCCTAGAAAAATAAATGTAATGTGTTATTAGGTTAGTTTTTTTTGTTTTTCTGATGCATTTGAATCCTGATAATGCAGATTGTAGCCATGTTTTAAAGTGAACAAAACCTCACTGCTATTCTGAGAGCCATTAAAACATAACTTGACCATGAAACACCCAAACTAGTTAGGTATTCATTGTTCATAGCTATTTCTTGGGAAACACATAATACTACTTATTTAGGATATTTGTATATTAACTCTAATGGGATAGGCAAGAGAAAGATATAGTTTTTGGGGAGCTGTGTCTGCATTTGATTGGCCAGAGAGTGGGAAACCATTTATGATTAGGATTCTGACCTTGAACTCCACATCACCAAACATCCATTCCATTAAGATTATGATATGCCTTAAACACCGTGATCACTGATGCGAGTGTAAAGTGATCAATATTTATTTGTAGTTATGTTGATTAAATAACTATATTCAAAACAAATCCCATTGCCACCAATAGTGTACAATCACACATTTCTCAAATAAAGTACGATATTCTTGTTCTTTTTTTAGATGAAGAGTAGGAAATTTTGCTGGTAATTAAATTTTTGAATATTTTGTAAGCCCCACATGTGACTATAACAAACTTACCCAGCCTAGCCTCAGCAAGCATTTCAAGCAACTCTTCTTCCTTGCGACGAGATGCCAGAATCTCATCTGGATCTTTGAGATCAAACACTTCATCCTAAAATGATGTATCAATTCCAAGATAATGTTTTATAGTCATACATGATTCTTACAGACATATGAAACATAAATTCAAGGACTAAAACTGTTATTTCTCATAATGCCTAAAGCTAAACACGCCAATAAAAGAAATTATAAACCATATTAAATTTTAAATATATGGAAAACAACAACTTTTCACTAAATTTAATCAACATGGAGGACTATAAAAATAGTAATTAAACTTTGTTGTCACTTACTTCACTCTCTTTGATTTATTGGTTAGTGCAGTCATTCTAGATTCAGAATATATGGTAGTATGGATTTAACAGGAAATTGAATGCTAAGGTGGAGGGGAGATGAGCTACTAGTTATCGGCGGGCAATTTAATGCAAAACTGTAACTTTAAGTACTAAAAGTGTTGATAGGTAGTCAAATATCCTAAAAGAATTATTACAAATGACAGTTTTAAAGCAACTTATAAAAAAAAAAAAAAGTGAATGCACATGAATTGAGATTTTTAAATATAGTAAATTAAAGAAAATAACATTGTATTTCATCAACAGTATGCAATGCATTTGTCAGAGAAGTTAACACTTTTTCCCTTATAGAGATCCAATCCTATGGGTGCAACTATCTCTGAGCTGATGACGCGATAACAAATTAAACAAGAGCAGCAGGGAGTAAAGTAAATAGGAGACAACAGCTAACCTTGATCAAAGAGGATACACTAGATATTTACCACCCCAGTGATTCTTAGATCAGGGTCTTTACAACCACTCTTCAGAACCATTTCAAAAATAAATATTGAAACCGGGAAATTCCAGGACTTTTCAAGGCCCACATCAATTTAAGGACTTTTCCAGGCCTTTAACAGACACACATTAAATTCTAAGTCTTTCAAGGACTGTATGAACCCTGGTCATAGAGAAGGTGTGCCATTAAGTTTGTTTTTTGCCTCCAATCTAAGGGATTGTAGTATTTGTATAAAACACTTAATCAAAAACGAGGCTTTCTGAACTATTTTAGGCACTGCTTGGTATGAAATCGTTTACTACAGCTGTAAAAATCTTTCTTGAATATTTGATAAAATAAGAGAGTCGAGAGCATCTATAATAGTAATAATAAAATTAATATAGTCACTGTATTGATATTCAAAGAATAGGAACCTACTTTACTAAAACAGCTAGAGGTGAAACTTAAAATTACTATATCCTATGTCAGACTTATTTTTTAAAAGAAATAATATTGGCAAGTAAGTTAATATTTCTTAAACCTTTTTTGAAGTGTTTGTAGTGTTCCAACTAAAATCAGGATATTCTTCCAGAGATTCCTCTCCAGAGTTTGACATTGTAGTATCTTGCTGCAAGATATAAATAAACATTAACATTAACTGACAAGCGTGTGTATGTGTTTACACTGGATTTATTAAAAATTGTCTTGTCAAAAGAAGTGATTCTAGAACCAGGTGCTGTGAAAATTTTCTTATAATTTTAAATTATATTTACTTTTTTTTATAGTAGACTTGATAGTTATTATCTTAATCAGTTAATTATTTTAATATTGAGTTTTGGGTGTTTCTATAATAAATATATATGATCATAAAAGAGGCTACTCCTCTACTTAACTCACGACACCTAAACCTAAAGGTGACCTTACACCAGGGCAACAAGAGGCAATAATATATAGCATGCTACATATTGCCTTCTGTTTCCTATGCCACATGCGGGTGTATACCATTACATCGCAAGTCCATTACACCGCATGTCCATTACATCGCGTTTTAGGAACAAATACATTACAGGTCCATCACGTCGCATTTCCCCCACCTCTCTATACACAGCTAACCCTACTCTGACGTACAACCAATAGGATTGAAGGGGCGTATATATACAATTACATTGCAAGTCCATTACATCGCAGGTCCAACACGTCGCATTTCTCCACCTCTCTACACACAGCTAACCATATTGGCCAACACGATCCCAACAAGTTGTGTTACAATATCAAAACACACTCCCAACATGTTGGGAGCTGGTCAGAGCCAACAAGTTGTGTTGGATCATTTGTTAGAGATAATAAACGACCAACCCAACATGTTGGCCAAGTCGGGAGGTTCTGCGCATGCGCTAGAGTTGAATGAGTGTCTAACCTTGGTGAAGCATGTGTTTTATTTTCAGATTAGTTTAACTTTTAAAATCGGGCTAGAATAATTTTGTGATCATGGAATGGAACAAGGCTAATACAGTTAAACTAATTGATTTTAATTCTGAAAAGGGAAAAATTACACCTAGACACGTGAATCGAACCCGGGACCGTGTTCAGGTGTCATTTTTCAATTTTCAGAATTGATAGAGATGGAGAGTTCCTCACTAAAAAGAATAAATAATAATAGCTTCGGCTACTAGATTCTTAATTGATCTATATCAAAAGTATTTTGTTATTTGTGATGTCTCATGTGTACAAAGCTATAAACTCCACTTTACAAATGTAGGTAACTCATTATTACCATATAACGCACCTTCAATTCGACGTCTAGCAACAAAAAAAAAAACTTTGAACGCCCTATCGTTTAAGTTTTGGTTCTTCTGCAAGAGTACACTTCCTGTCATCACAATAAATGAAGAAACGGCAAGCAATACGTCGTTATCCATGGTTAGAAATGTGTAGACTGATTTAAAAAAAGATGGAGGAACCAGGATGTTGGTCCAACAAGTTGGCTAGAGTAAACACAGCTTACTTTTCCACATGAATTGTCTTTAACATGTTGGATCCAACTTGTTACATAATAAACTAGGCTTCACTCTCACTATAAAGGTAGGTTTGGTTGAAAGGATTATGTGCCTGACTCCCCTTGTTGGCAAAGTTGATTAGGTTAGACACTCATTCAACTCAATAGCGCATGCACAGAACCTCCCGACTCGGCCAACATGTTGGGTTGGTCGTTTATTATCTCTAACAAATGTTCCAACACAACCCAACACAACTTGTTGGCTCTGACCAGTTCGCCCAACATCAACATGTTGGCCAACATCCCCAACAAGTTGGGAGTGCATTTATATTGTAAGACAACTTGTTGGGATTGTGTTGGCCAATATGGTTAGCTGTGTGTAGAAAGGTGGAGAAATGCGACGTGTTGGACCTGCGATGTAATTGTATATATACACCCCTTCAATCCTATTGGTTGTACGTCAGAGTAGGGTTAGCTGTGAATAGAGAGGTGGGGGAAATGGGACGTGATGGACCTGCAATGTATTTGTTCCTAAAACGCAATGTAATGGACTTGCGATGTAATGGTGCCCACCCGCCACATGCGACCTTGCTACAAAAGTTGCTTGTTGCGTGTTGCTACCTTCCTGCCGGCAATGGGTTCAGAGGCAATAAAACCATGTGACTTGGCATATTGTTCGTTGTATTCCGTGCCCCTATTTCGAGTTTTTTAATTTTCTAGTGCATAGTTTCAGTGTTTCAAGATGGATTGCTCAAATGAGAAAAAAAACTGAAGGTTATTGAAGATTATAAGAGTTATGACATACTTAGGGATCACCGATTAATTTATTATAAAAAACAACAAAAAGGTGGGTATTTTCTAAAAAATTGTCGGAGAGCTATGAATAGTATATTGCAAATTAATATCCATATGATAAAAATTTAAGTAATTGAAATGAATGCTGTAATAACTTAATTTAACAGATTAGAATGAAATATTACAATCATTTGGTTAATACATCCCTTTCTAAATGATTTTAGTGTAAAAGTAAAATTAGAATGTGTTTCAACTTGTTTTCATAACTGTATATTAATTGTAGCTTGAGTGATGTTCATGGTGAATAAACATTCTATGTGAATTATTGAGAGATATTTATAATTAATTTAATATCTTATTAAAGTATTCAAGATAATTAATTCAATAAATAAATAAGCATTTAAGAATGAATGTCACATCCCAAACTTAAAGAAGAAAATAAATAATCTTCCTGCTCAATTTCATCGCAAACACAAAGGCCAACAAAAAATACTACTGGATAATTGCAACTAGTTGTGATACGAAATCTTGTTGGGATCAATTTCGTCCTACAAACACTTGTCTGTTCCACCACTTTCTTTGCCTCCTCTGATTCTTTACATCTTGAGCAAGAATAAAATAAACCGCGGCCACAATCATCATTCTCAATGATATCTTTGAAGCAGACTGGCGATTGGAAACAGAGAAATTTGTGTTGCTTTGGTGTAGATGCTTTATGGCATGCTACAGAAATCGCAAGGAGCTGTGTTCTCTGACATACCACTAGTATGTTGTGGCATGTATCGCATGCTACATGTTGCCTCTTGTTGCCTTGGTGTAAGGCCGCCTTAAAGATGTTTCATTACAGGTCTGTTGCCATACATAAGGTATGTATTAAAATTGGTTGTGTGCCAATGATATATGGGTCAGGGCAACATTAATTCTGTTGAACACATTCATAAGCAATTTAACTTTTTTTTTTTCACTTTTCACTGTTGTGTTCACAACTTGTACTCATCTATAAAAATGTGTTAATAGAATATTGAAAACAGAAATATAGCTTAAAAAGCCCTAATTTAGCTGCCTTGACAAAAGTCATTAAATCAATTGTAGGTCTATTCATAGAAAATAATAAAATAGTTACATAGTATAAGTAATTTTTGATGTGTAAATGTATGTGACTATCTCAGGGTTCCTACAGTATTTGTAAAAAAAATTCTCCCTGACTTTTCCCTGACTATTTTACCAAGTTCCCGGGCCTATTTCTCATAAAATTTCTACTATAACTTGACGATACTATGCATGTGAAAATATTAATTTAAATACATTTATTTCGGCCTCCTCCACCCCTGCAGCCGAGCTTGCCTCACCTCTCATGGAAGAATAAGAAAGTAGACGTCTTGCCAATCAGTTCAGGGAAAATGATGGAAAAAATAATTAAATATGTCTAACTCTATCAAAAAGCTGTAACAAACTTGATTCACTTTGGTATCATGTGAAGAAATACGTACTAAATAACAGGCCACTAAGAACATACAAAAAAGTTTGGTATCATTAGTCTTATTTTACCTAAACTGTACATATCCTGAACTGAATAGCTAACAACAGGAGGAACTGTGTCTGCTTTCATATTATTCATGTCTCAAGTCAATTTTCTTTTTATTAAAATTATCAAAAGTCATACAATAAGATACTATGCTATATTTAATAAAGTGAAGCTTGTTTCTTCTTCAGTTCTTGCAACTCCACTTCTATTGCTTCTCATTTCTCTTCAGTTGATATCATTATTTTTTTTCTTTTTCCTTCTAAATCTTTAACTTGTATATCTAATTTCCTCTTTTCTACCTTCTTCTTGTCTTCTTCCCTTCTTTCCTGCTTCTTCATCTCCAAATATTCATGATAGCGTTTCCGAGCACCTCTCACGTAATCCAACACTTTTTTTGCTGATTTGTATGTTTTTAATCCCTACTGCTTCTTGTATCTCATCATGAATGTGACGCTGTGCAGTGACTGTTTTTTCGTGCATATTTTCAACCAGTAAGGATTTATTGACTGAAAAACCACCTTCAACAGTTGCATTCCCATGCAACAAGACAAATCTTTATTACTTCCTAAAGATGTTTGTAGTTTGCATCTCATATTAGAAAGCTACAATAAATAGTGTAAAGTCCTACTTCATCACTAAACTGATCACAAGGATGAAATATTTCTTGAAACTGAGATTTTTTTGAGGTTGCAAAAATGCAAGTATTTTTTCTTGGCATTTTCAGCCAGAACATCATTCATGATGTTGGCATGGTTGCGTTCCTCCAAAAGAAAAGAAAATCTCTTCTGGCCCAGTTGAGGTGAATGTTGAATAACACAAGGATCCAATGAAGAAAAACCTCTCACAGCTTTCTGTTTTAAGGGACTTCTTTCTTGTAGTTTTGCAATTATGGTGGTTAACATACTGCGGCACTCGTGTATAAATTCTAGTTTTTGTCTTTTTGTTACTGTGATTGCAGTTTCTCCTAACAAACGTTTTGTTGCAAATCCTACATCAATATTTTTGCTAAGGATCAAATTTTCTGATTTTTTTTGTGTCGATAGACAGTAATTTTGGACATGTGCACTTCATCAGATCAGGTTTCGGGCAACGATTCATAAGGTATCTTAGAAGTTTCTCTACAGCTTCAAAAAGATATGGAGTCATTGGTTTTGATGTCTGGAACCGTTGCAGGAAAGACTGACATTCATCTGCAATTGTCTTGCAGAAAGCTAGTTTACACTTTAGGAATGGATCACAGGCTGCTCTTTTCAGTGTCTCTACAGGTTTTGTTTTAAGAAGTTTGCTTCTTTGAGAAACTTAACAACATGGTCCCAAATTTGTAATGCCCTTTGAAAGCACTTTGCATTCTCTAACCACCGCACACCACAGAACTTCAATGGAAAAGATGCACATCCTGTCAACTAGGTAAACAATGCTCGACGAGCTGGAGAGTCAGTGAACAGGTAGTACATGTGACGCAATAAGCTACCTATATCCCAATAAACAGACTCCACTCCTGTTCTCAAGGAACCATGAACAACATGAAGCCAACATGTTCCAAGATTTAGCAAACTACATACTTCATTGTCTGTGACGGATTTGATGTGTTCTGAAGAAGTGTTATAAGCTTTAAATTGACATTTGGGCCATCCATTGACACTTGTATCAACTTAAAGAGTGGAAGAGGAGAAATATCATCCAGAAAATGCTTCAGTAATTCTTCAGTGGTGCTCCTATCGAAAAACACACTGTTTAAGTAACGATTAATGACTTTATGATATTCCTTGTCCCAGAATATTATTACAATGTCCATTTGTCCTCTTTGAATAACTTTATTCAATGCCTCATCAAAACAAATTACAAAGTTGTTACATGATTTTAGGTGGTCCAGTAAATTGTTATGAAAGAATGGAGCCAAGCCATGCACAATGAAGTATGCATCCTTGTCTCCACCAACGGTAAAGGTATTGGCAATGGAACACTCGGCAAACATCAAATGAAAAATTGTACTTAAATTATTGCACAAATTGAAATAAATTTTTTTGTAAACAACTTGCATAGCCCTAATTACTTCCGCCTTAGTTATATCATCTTTTATAACAAAAGTGTTATGGTTTCTTTGAGGCACTACACTAATTTCACTTTTGGCAACAGCTTCCTTCTGCGGCTTTACAATTTCTGATGAAACAGAATAACTCTTCGAGTAACCAGCCGAATCACCACTAGGTAGAATGTCTTTGTGTGCCACCTTCTGAAATAAAATGCTACCAGAACTTGTATTACAGCAAGTTTGAGCATGGTAAGTGCCCCTCAGCTTTCTTCATTGGGGCAGTGGCTTATGACGCAGCAAATACGAAAAATATTTTCGTTGTTTTTTTCTAAGTGTGACATGAATTGTCATTTCCCTGACCTTTTTTAAAGCTTCCCTGACTTTCCCTAACTTTCCAGACTGTAGGAACCCTGTATCTATTTACATACAATTTATCTACACAAACATTTACATAGTGTAGGTGTGTATAATATATATGTATATGTATTGATTTGAAAAAAATTAGAGTATATATCAAGAACTTGATATATATTTGATATTTATCTATATATATCATGATATTCTTTAACCCTGATACAAAGTAATTACAAAAAGTTTTGACTGATGTCTGGGGGTGGTGGGGAGGTAAGGGCAGAATGTAAGCTACCAATTAAAAGTTTTTGGTTAACTATCAGGAGTGGGTATTTTAACCCCAACACCTTAAAAAAAATTCTAGATCAGAACGTCTTAACATACAAGGAATATATTTAACTCTAGAAACCTCTCCCTAGAAACAGTATTGCCATCATAAGGTCTGTAAAATTTATAAACATCATAATTTAGTGGAAAGTAATTATCACTAATATAATTGCTGGAGAGCCAAGTTTCAACCAAACAAATAATATAAAGTTAATTAACACATACATTGGTGTACAATTCACTAGCGTTGGTTTACGTATACAAACATTTTGGTAACAAAGTCATTTGTATCCCCCTGTGAACTAGGGTTCACATGTTACTACGGTTCTTTCAGGACGGTTGAATGTGGGACACAAGAATTGATGTCCTGAGGCTCGACGATTGCCAATAAGGTTTTCTTGGGGGGGGGGTCTCAGAAGGTTACATGTTCTTTGGAAATATTCTGCATAGGCAGTAATGTGAACAGTATTAAGTAGCAAAAAGACAACCAGAGGGCCAAATGTCTGTGTAATTAATTAAAGAGAAATCGTTCTTTTCTACAGATGTATGGAATGAGGAATAGGAATTAAATTTTGTTTTTAATTTTGAACAATGGAGGTATTTAGGTTTTAGTTATTTTGACAGGTTGAGGTCAGAGGCAGAAATTTCAGGGGAGAATCGAGTGACAAAGATTTTTTTAAAAGATCTTTTAATAGTTTGTAGGCCAGTGGCCTCTTTACTCCCAGTCAGCCAATTGCATACATGAGGGTGCCAAATGCTGAGTCAGAGTTTCCCCACATGTGTAACTAGTTGGCTTTTTTTTTTTGCACCAATGTGACACTAATGTGAATTATTGCTCTTCCTGTATGGCAGACTCGAGTGATGGCCTAGAAGGTGGTTGAATAATGATCTTAGTGGCCGTAACTCAATATAGATCTTTATTTGTAACTATTTGGCTATAAGACTTGTTGGGGGAACAATGAAAGAAAATAGATGTAACTGGCACAATTCTGGACATCAAAGGAGATATAGAAGGTATGAATTGAGTTACCAGCCAATTTAGAGAAGCAGGGGCTTTTATGTCCACAAGCATCGAAACTTGTGACTTTAGGACCACTTTGACATCCCCTAATACCTCGACCAGTTTAGAGAGATTAGTGATCTGAATAGTAGGATCAGTGACCATGTTGATCAGGAAATGTTATAACTGAATATTAGTAGGATTCCAATCATAAAAAGAGGCCTGAAGTGATTGTTCAGATATCTGATTGGAATTTTCAAAATCAGGTATATTAGTAAGTGAGGATGAAGAAGTAGATTTAATAAGGATAGGCCTACTGTTCCTAAAATCAAACGTTACCCTTTTAAAACAAGCAGACACATGAAAGCTTAGAAACCCCACTTTTTAAGAATAATTCGTAATCTCTTTCTTTGATACCAAGACATCGTATACATAACCTTCCCAGCAATCCGTCCAAAATAATGTTCCAGGCAATATGTGATTTTCAATAAGTTGGCATAATCTCTCAAGAGGATCTATTGAGGATATAAAAAAAACCGGATAGTATAAGCCAAGGGTGGGATTCTTTTTTCCTGGTTGAACCTTTGTTTTTTAGAAGTTATACACACAACATAAGCAAACGCCTGTTAAAAAAAAAATTAGAACACTCGCTAAAGTCACATAATCATTTTCTACACAGCAACTTTAAGTAATAAGTATAAGTTGTAATTGAAAAATTGATCAAGTTTAATGCATTAAATAATCTTTTCGCAGCAAAACTTGATCGGCCCTACTTAGAGAAACCAAAATGATAATATACAATCATACATATTGCTAAACTAACATTTTTTTAAATGTTCCTTGTGTTAATGAAACCTTCCTATTTGAACAGTTCAGACACCTTTGATTATCCCCAATGGTGATTTAACATATTTATTAATAAGTATGAGTGTACAGTTATTAGGTATACAGTTTCTTTTTTAACTTATGCCGGGATCACGATCAACTTAACGTTAACTTAACGTAAAGTTCACTTAAAGTTAACTTAACTTATGTGTGATCACGAATCACTTAACTCGAGCAAAACATATGCATTCCCGAGTATGATCTGTGGAATTGTACTATTTGTAGAGTGATGATCTGTGAATGTTTACAGTTATCACTCAATATAATAAATATATATTATTAAACTTTTTTGATATATCTAGTTCCCTATTATAGTTTAATTATTTTGTTTCAATGTCTGATTACTAAAACTTACGCTAAAGAGTAAACATTGGTCATAATATCAACAAATGAATTACTAAATAGCCCTGTTGACGTCACTCGCATAATGATTGGCTGGCTAGATCACGCGATACCCTTCAAGTAACGTAAAGTAAAAAGACATCTCTTACATTAAGTTAACTGCAAGTCAACGTTAACTTAAGTGCATCATGATCACTTCCATTTTAACACACGAGGAGGTCCTTTACGTTAAGTTGATCGTGATCCCGGCATTAAACAAACCTAATTCTTGTAAACGAGTGGGCATAATTATTATATTATCATTTTGATTAGAAAACAATTAGATATCTTCTAATGACGCAATTAAAAGAAGATAATAACAGATCTCAAGTGCACATGAGCAAATCATCAAAAAATCTTTACTGTGTGGGAAACGTTTTAGAGTTTGAGCAATAATTTTTTTGATGCACAAAATTTAGGCCTTCTGTTTAACCAGTAAACATTTAAAAAACGAGCTTATACTCAACCTTTTGTGTGAATAAATAAAAATCTTTACTAACTAGCTTTAAAACTGCATGAAAATAGCAATGAGTTTTTTTTTTAGGTATTTCTTAATGATTTAGAATTCGTTCACAACATTTATTTTGTTACAATCGGAAATATGCTCATGTTGGTGTGTGTAAAAGGTCTAGAAAACATTAAGATGGTAACAATTTAACACAGAAAAAAAAGTACGATGCTTTTCACTACAACAATTTCCAGAACACTTTTTTTTTTCCATTAATTTTAACTACAGCTCCCAGCCCACAAAAAAAAACCTTTTCGCTGTGTATCAGTAATTTCCATAAAGAAACCCCAAAGGAAAACCTCTGAAAGTACAATACAGTTCTGTTATGTGTACTTTATAATCATATTCTATGAACAGAAGTGCTCTAACCTTGAGACACACCAAAACTATATTATTGTATCATAATCTTATGACAAGATGCATGGACATTTTCGAAAAAGGTTATATTTGTAAATTACACTAATTATTATTATTATTATTATTATTATTATTATTAGCACCGCGTCTTACTACCCGTTCGGGTTATACGCACTTACGCTAATGTGTAATGGTAGGGTGATTGTGAGATGAAATGAAGGACCTACAGTTTAACGTGGAATCCGAACCACGGTGGAGGCCTGGCATTCCCCACATTCACAAGATGTCTTGTCAGAGGTGAAGGAAGGGTTTGGTAATCAGATAAATCTGTGCCGGGACCGAGGATTGAACCCCGGCCGCCAGCATAGAAGTCTGATACCTTACCCCTAGACCGCCAGGTCACCTAATTTTAACAAAAGACTGTTTAATAGCGGGCTGAGAACCTCCACATCCACAATAAAGTATAAACTAACTGTTTTTATCCAACATTGTAAAGATTAATAAAACTAACAATATAATATAGTTCCAAAAAGTATCATAGACAGCACGTGAGAGCAGATTTGGTTATAAAATACATCATAAATACCACCACAGAAAAAATAATAGATTAACCAAAGAAATTATAACCAGATATTAGTGTATTAAAAAAGTAAATGATTGATTAATATCTTTAATAAGCATAATTAATGTAAATTATCGTAATTGGGACAATTGTTTTAATCTGCGGTGCGAAAATGTAGTTCTTTCGAGCACTTTAAGAAAATACAATATTTAAACTCACATAGGACTTGCAAATATTTCTCTAAAATCACCTAGTTTAAAGTGGTACAGTTTCTATTTAGAAATTACCCCAATAAAGTAACAGTTTTTTTTTATCCAATATTGGCTTTGAACTTGCATCAGACGTACAAAAAGGCCTCTAAAACAGCCAAGTTTAAGGTGCCACAGTTTATATAATTAAAATTGTGGCACAAGCACACTTGGTGGTGTAGGTAGTACTAGGTACCTAACAACCCTACATAGTTGTGGAACCTGGATCCTCTGGAAATTTTGAGATATTTTACTTTAAACTTTCATCAGCTAGCCTCATAAAATCGCCAAGTTTAAGGTGCCACAGTAGTGGCGTAGCGTCAGGGCAAGCAGTGCTTGCCTTTGATGATATGTAATTATTTTATTTAATGGTTGCAAATATATTCTCCTGATAATCATTTAAATGTTATTCAAGCATCAGTGGGTTTGAAAAAAATAATCCCATACATGGCAGTGACCGTAACATGAATGCAAGACGATCACTAGTACATCTAATGGTGGTTGATGATCGGAAGTGTTCCGACTTTCGTCCCATTGCTCTAGTTATTGTAGTTCCTATTTGTGACGTCATAGATTTCAGAGGGGAGAGAAGGGGAAGAGCTGCGAATGTCAGGTAAAAATGCAAGAAACCGAAATACGACTTCTCTTAACCGAAAGGTGACGACTAGAACCGAAGTCACTACCCTTCTCTTCCCCTTTCAAAACATTTTGTTATTATTATTATCATTATTATTTAGCACCACGTCTTACTACCCGTTCGGGTTATACGCTTTAAGTACTAATTACGCTAATGGATTAGGAATTGGGAAGGTTGAATTAGAGGAAGAGAACCCGCATTTGCGATGGAGGGAGAGTGGAAAACCATTAAGGAAAAAAAAACCAGTTCACCCGACCGAGATTCGAACCTCGATCTCCCCGTCCTCGGCGGCCGAGCTCAACACGACTGCGCGTTAGCCAACTACGCCACCGAGGCGGGTCTTTCAAAACATGAAAATTTGGTCTGCTGGACAGTTGAAAAAAAAAGACTTAGTGTAAAGAAAACAGCTAAATGCTTGAAAACAAACAAATAATCATTATTGAAAGAGGTTAACCCCAAATAACACAATAATGTAAATAATTAATGAATGATTGAATGATTGGGAAAATATTTACATCAAATACCAATCACAGTACAGAAGGACGCCCAATGCAACAACAATCATTAAAAAAAAAAGGGCCATGTCTAATGATACGGGACGTGGCAGTAGTCATTTACCATATTAAATTGGCTGCTGACACGGTATTTTTTAAATCTGGCCAATAGCGATGGTTGTTTGAAAATACAATAGCCTTTCGGCCAATAAGGCGACTTATTTCATTTAGGCCAATAAGAAACGTTGTTAGAAGTATGTTTGGTATCATTTGGAAAAATCGTCTGTGTGATCGCGGTAATCTCTGGCTACAGTCAGGCACGACAAATGGCTAGAGCACTGCTAAAAGAAACATCTATATAAAGTTAGAAATAATTTAAATATAAAATACAAAACTATTGAATTCAAGTGCAGTGTTGAAGCTCAATGGAAACCTTACGTTGATGTTGCTCTTCAAGCTGAAAGTGAAAAATTACAACAATCAATCAGGTGAGTTTACCCAAAAGTTACATGTAATTTTTATAGGTCTTTTAATCAATTGTTGATTTTAGATTTCTTTTAGTAGTGTATTTGAAATAATTAATTTAAGATAGTATTTTTAACACCAACAAAATTTCGGTTTATTCATCTGTAAAATCTGTTTATAAAATAAAATAAAATAAATAATTGTTAATATAACAAAGAATGAAAACTTAACACAACCATCCCTAGCGAGTTTTCCGTACTGCAGTCACTGCACGACTGACATTATTCGAATTGCGGGAGTATAGGTTATGTTTGGTTTTAAGCTGTGCACGTGTGCAAAATGTTCGAATTATCATTCGACTTGGTAAATTATTCGAATACTAATAATTCGATTAATAGTAACGTTGCAGCACTTGCAGTAGTAACCAAAGAACAAGGAAATAAAGATTAGAAAATAATTCAATTTTTATATTTTCTAAAAATTTAATATTCTGTTTTGTCAATTTTTCAAATTAATATAGACATACGAAATTGCATAAAAGCAATAAATATTCTGTGAAAATGGATTCCACGCAGGATGTGAGCAAACGTGAAGTAACAACTGTGATTATTAGATATGTAGAGCACAATGAAGGGTGCACAAGTTCCATTGAAATATATATTAAAGTATTTACTGTGGCGGATATTAGTGGCGCCAAATTAAATTTGATGTTAATAGAAACATTAAAGTATATCTCAATCTTAAGCACATTATTGGCTAAAGTATGGATGGAGCCACCAATATTAGAAGTGCTGTAGCTGGACAAAAAATTCTCATTCAGAATGAGCCTAACACTGCTTTTTGTGTGTGGTGCACATCACACAGATTTGCACTGGTTATAGAACAGTCAAACAATATTTGTTGTAAAATAATGGATCTGTTTTTAGTCCATGAAGTGTTTTATTGCCTATTCAGTTTCGGGCAAGAAAGACACGCTGTATTAGTCAATAAAATGTTTCAGAAAGAGAAATGTAATGAAAAGATAAAAAAAAACTGAAAAGGGTACAAATCACTAGATGGCAAAATAAAGCTGGAGCCATAAAAGTAATTATTCTACTATGTTATGGTGAGGTGAAGTTAGCTTTGCTTGAATTACAGAATCCTAAGGAATTTGATAGTGAAAGCAACACACTGACAAAAGTGGTTTTGAGCAAGCTGAACAATAAAACTATCATATCTCTCCGTGTGACTCATACTGCATTTAAAGTAATGCATCCAATCATAGTAAACTTACAGGGTATGGTGTTGGACTATGGTGGTGTACAAACTATAATAAAAAATGTCAAAACTCAGATCAATAATTTGCGAAAGGATGGGGAATGAGCTAATGTGATGTGTGAGGCTGAAAATTCTTAAAAAATCATGACGTCCCTGATTCAGCTCCAAATAGAGTTTGAAGAATAGAGAGGTCTATTGATGAATTGAGTATAGATGTACCTATTATTTAGATGAACAAAAATTAAAATAGAATTGTATTTTAATTTGCTAGATTCACTGCGTGTTCGGCTTGAAGATAGATCTTATGACCATAGCTTAGACAACAAATAATGTTTCCCCTGAAAACATAAAAAAAAACTTTGTGAATTTTGTGATTGGGACAATAACATTGTAAGTGAAGAGTTAAACACACTAAGTTAACTTTATTTTGCCACTCACTCAAGCATATCAATTGATGATTTGATTCCTCGTAAAAGTTAGAGATCTAAAGACACAGTTCCGAAAAAGGGGCATGAAAAAAGGAAAACAAGCATGGACCTCGACAATGAGTCTAAAAGTGAAACAGAAAATGAACCTGAATAAACTAAGAGTTTCTGGATGACAAAGGTCTTTTTGAGACCTTATAGGTGCTTGATTAATTTTTCGGGTTTCAAGCTATTAAAAGCTGTCCATACAACTTTCCTATCTTTGGCCGTAACCAGTTTTTCGTCTAAAAGAGCTATGAGCCAAGTTAAAATAATAAAAACAGGCTCAGGTCTGTGATGGGAGAACCATGGCTTTAGAACCTCATGGTTTTAGCTTCGGAGAAAGACTTGTTAAATTCGATTCCTAATGAAGAAAAAATTCGTGGCTTTTCTGTATCGTCATCGCAAACGAAGAAATTACTATGCTGAATATAGGCCAAAGCAACTAGAACTTCATCAAACAATTTTTTCTCTCTTTACAAGCCACTGTATTGATATTTTGTTCCTTTCCTTTGAAATATTGTCTTAAAGATATAAATTTCAAGTAATTAGATTTTTACTACCTATTTATTTTATTTAAAATGAGTATTTCTTTGCAAACTGTACCATTTTTAATCTTAATCTATTTGTAATAAAAAGCTAATCACATTTACATTTTCTTTGAACTTGAAATAACTTATACTGAGGGTAAAATAAAGTAAAAGTAGTAGTAAAAATAAAATAATAATATAAGTAGTAATATAAAGTCACCATGCAATTAAAATACGTACTGAACAATCGAAACCGTAAAGTCCGTATCACACGACACTAGCTCGTACTTGAAATCCAGTGTGCTAGCTATCACTAGCTAGCATGTCATCATCTAGCGTCGTGTGAATCAGAAAAAGTATACTGGTTCTGCCACTTGGTACTGGCTACCATACTAGTTGTGAGGATAGAACACGTGCTATTTTCGTACTAGTTTCGACACTAGTCTGTGTAATTCAACCAATCATGCGCGCTGAGACTGTTGTGTAGAGAAATGGTATAAATGACGCCAACATGGTCATCGGATGTGAGTTTGTTGTTGGCAGAAAATTAATATAAACAACCTTGTTTATATAATACCAAATTGCCACAGTATGACAATATATTTAATATATATATAAATTTAATTTAAAACATGTCATCTAAAAACGACAAACTGTGTTCCAGACCCAATTTTAATCTAAATAAACTTGATAGCATGCCAACCTTGGGCGTTTTTTTTTAGAATAAAAGTGTGCGTAGGCCTAAAAAAGAACATTTGTGTATCAAGGATACTTTACTTGGACACCCATGGGCTTAGGGGCCTCTGACCACAATATAAATAAATGAATACAAATTTAGGGAGATACTAAACGTTTGTGTCACACCGAAAGTATATTACCTAACCTCCGAATATATCATATTTAGCATCCTGAGATCATTATTTCGTTTTTCGCAAAGATTCCCGTGTATATATAATTTTTTATTCGCTCCCTCTAATAATTTTCAATATCTTTATTAGTAATTAATTCAGCTGCTGCACTAAAAATTAATCTCTGACGTTCGAGAAATATTTGCACTAGAACCTAGTACCAAACTAGCAGCGTGTGAATACTCTAGTCCGATTTCCATTGTACTAGCTAGTATACAGATATCTAGGTGCTAGCTAGCACACTTGATTTCTAGTATAAGCAAGTGTCGTGTGATACGGGCTTAACTGTAACCCATTCAACATTCAAGTACTGGTGACATTTATAGTAAGCAGCACATATGCGGAAAACAAGTTACAACAAATTTAACACAGACTTTACAGTTCCTTCGTGAGTTGATCTGTGGTGGATTGTTCTGTTCTGAGACTCTTTGGCGGCAGATATTGTCTTTGTTATTATGGAATAAAAAAATTAATGTTAATGAATACAAACTTTTAATTTTAATCTATCAAACTTTTTGTTGTTGTCAGAATATAGGGCCTTGGCAAGTATATTTATTTTACGAAATTGCATTTTTATACTAGTTAATTATATGAGCGTTTAGATTTTTTTTAAATTCTCAACCATCTGTAGGCTAGTTCATAAATGGGTATGTGACAATTTGTAATACATACTACAAGTTAAAAAAACGATAATTGTGTTCAGGGGTAGAGAACTTCTTTAATCATTTCTGTTGAGAAACAATAGTTTTTTTATTAATTCTGAACTAAGGCGTTATTAATTAAATAGACAAAAAACTTCATCCATTAAAATATTTCGTCTGGTTAAATATACAGTTTCAAAGACGATCTAAATAATATGTCTATAATATTTATGACCTGTTACTACTTCTTGCAACAAGATATCTGCCAACTTTGCATTGAAATAACTATTCTCTAAATGTAATTCAATTGGATTTTAATATACTTTGAAGGTTAGGTTATGCTAGGTTGATATATTTACCTTAAAAACCTAAAAGATAATTTTTATCTAATTACTCTGACATTATTACATAAGCTTTAGTGTACTAGTTTTTTTAAGTTGCTATTGTTTGAATACGTTTTGGGGTAGATAATGTTAATGATAACTTCCGAGAAAATATTTTTTTGCGATAACAAACTTAGCTTGTAGTGATATTAATTCCATAAGACACAAAACATGTTAGAAATTAACTTAACATATTTTGATTGGTTAGTTAAATAAGTACCTACCTTACAACTATGTATGGGAAAATGGGCTACAATGTGCACTGAGGGCAGTATTTTGTATTTTTATTCTTTATAAAATTATCTGAAATTAGTTTTCTAGCACTTATAACATAAACAAATTTTTGATTAGCCACAAAATCTTGTTAAAAATTCTGAATCTTTTAAAAAGTTCTTAGAATAGTTACTTGAATGTTCATTTGGAGCACAGCCTTATAGAATCCTATTCATTAAGCTGTTTTGATTCTTCATCTCATTCTGACTAAAATATTCTAAAACAATTAGTTCAAAAGTTTTATTTATTTGCTCATGTAAAGATAAGTTTTTTTCATCAGAACATTATAAATACTGTAAAAAAAATGCCCGCTAAAATATTTTCCATTTAGTTAAGATGTTTTAAGATCCGCTCATGTGCAGTTGAGATATGTGATGATCTGCTCCAGGTTGTTTCGTTAGTAGACATTCAAAATCGTAAAATTAAAATTATAAAACAAAAATACCATACTCATTTACAAGAGCTAGGTTTATTAATTTACTTTAAAAAGAAAACTATAGTAGCCTACTTTTAAATTATTAATTTATTTAAATAACTACATCAAATCACCAATACATTGACAGGTTTATGTGGACGGACATCTACGCAGAAATCAAATTGAGGTGTTCTGCACAAAATTATGAGTAAAGCTAGGATGTTTATGACCTTAACAATAATTATATATGTGTGCATATATGCCCTTAAAAATACCGATACATGACTTAAACATTAACAAATTTGCCCTAAAAATTTATATGAATGATAATTCATATTATTTAAAATATGCCTCAAATCAAGGAAATAACTTACCGTAAAAGAAATAAGCCGATAAATCTTTAATTATTGATCTAATCATTTTTTTGGAAACACCTTACAGCTGACTGCTGACAGCTTTGAAAAGTTACCAGACCAAATTATGTATCCATACGCTGAACCAAATGATCTGTAAAAACATGTATTTAGCAGATGTCACTGCTTACAGTCAAAATTTATGTATACCTTAATGTTGACTCAGAAGTCAGCTGTGAGCTGTCAGTCAGCACCAAAGATGCCATGGGGCTACTTTTTTGTACCGCTCTGTAGCTAAGCTCCCAAAGTTCTTACTTCCTGGGTTTCTCTAGAAAAGGTCTCTCTTGAACAATTATAAACTACTTGATGTTGTCAGGAATAGTGAATTTGTTTTGAGCAAGCAAAACCAGATATGATTCTTACCTACAAGTAATCTGGTTGTAAAATAGTAACACAATAATAACATTAATATAAGATATTAAGCACATATTATTTTTGTTATAAATTAGAAATATACAGTTATTTAAGTAATTTTAATTGAAATATTACCTTAGGCCCTTAAAGTTGTGGAAATATGAACTGAAATTAAAAATTGATCAAAATATGCTATTATAATAGGCAAAGTAAAATGTGTATTTTGAGGTCAGGCTAGCATAAAAAATGTTAATTTACTAAGAATTAAATTCAAGGTGAATCTAAAACTATGTCATAAATATCTGAGCCCCCGCTATGAGATATGACTGAATGTTACCGGGTGAATTAGATTCGTTTTCTAATAATTTGTTTTTTATAATTCTTTCACAATATTTGTTTTATTATAATTGTCTTTGGTTGTGTGTGTAAGTGCTTGAAAACATTAAATTTCTATTAATTTGACAAGAAAAAACTCCTGCTTTTAGCGCATTGGCCAACTATCCATAAAAATATATTAGTCCATCCAAAATGGTATTGTAATTTAAGTTTAATAGATTTGAAGGGTTAGGTTAAGATTTGGATGGACACCTACTATATAATAACGATAAAGTTGTATAGCAGTTTTCTCTAACCCACACATAATAACAACATGCATTTTTTGCATTCTATTTAACATGTAAATTTAATATTAACTATATTTATAAAAAATGTTAAAAGTTAATATTTACTTAGTTACAATATGACAAAATTTTGATTAAATTAAAATTAAATCAAACATTAAATACAAAAATATAGTTTTGAAGTTATCATATTGTTATAGAGAATAGGATAATGTTCTATCATACACGATGAATATTTATAACAATGATGGGAAACCTGGCGGTCTAGGGGTAAGGTGTCAGACTTTTATGCTGGCGGCCGGGGTTCAATCCTCGGTCCCGGCAAAGATTTATCTGACTACCAAACCCTTCCTTCACCTCTGACAAGACATCTTGTGAATGTGGGGAATGCCAGGCCTCCACCGTGATTCGGATTCCACGTTAAACTGTAGGTCCTTCATTTCATCTCACACTCACCCTACCATTACACATTAGCGTAAGTGTGTATAACCCGAATGGGTAGTAAGACGCGGTGCTAATAATAATAATAATAATAATAATATAACAATGATTTAAACAAAATTTGGTATTTTATAATTAAATCATGCCTAAACTGTTGAAAAAGTTCAGCCGTTTCTCACTAAATGGGTCTGTTATCCGAACCACCTCTCCCTCTCCTCAACCCCTTTTTGGATTTATCTATCCCCATCTTTTTTTGTAAGCCCAGCTACTCCCCCTTCCCTCAACATATTTATATCCTGTTCAGGTAAAACCCTTGACTTGACACTAATTGTCTTTCACTTTATTACTACTATTACCTCCAAACATGAGTTATTGAAAATGTTCCCTGTGATATATTTGCATGATGTATATCAAAAGTATTTTTTATAAACTAGGCTTGATTTTGTTTAGCTTATAAATAATTTGCATATAAACATTGTTTCCTTGATTAGATAAAACCTATTTGTATAACATTGGTTTTGTAAGAAGAGGTGAAATTGCCAACACCCGCCTTTGTGGCATAGTTAGCTAACACACTATTTTGCGTAGAGCTAGACTGCCAGGGATGAGGAGATCTAAGTTCTAATCTTGGTCGGGTGACTGGTTGTGGCTTTTCAAAAATTGTTTTCCTCTCTCCCTCCATGCAAATGTGGGTTCACTTCCTCTAAATTCATCCTTCCCAATCCCTAACCCATTAACACAATAAGTACTTAAGCATATAACCCAAACGGGTAGTAAGACGCGATGCAAAAAAAAATGCTTTCTCTAAATAGATTTATTCATGTTTTATAGACAAACAAGACCTTTTCCTACTTACAGCAGTATTAATTTTGAAGATATTAAAATTCAAGGGCACATCCAGGAATTTAATTTAGGGGAGCGGACCATGTGTGTCAAAGCTATTATTTCTGCCCTGTGAAAATTGTCATAAAATTATTTTAATTTAATACTTCATTATTTTAAAAGAAATTACACTCACATACACACACGTATATACAGGTTGTTAAAAAATTGTTAACAAATTATGGATATTGTTATGCATATTAAAATGAGTAAAGGAATCTTAATGATGTTACTTGTGTCGATACAACAGTAAACTCCAATAATAATGATAATAATAATAATAATAATAATAATAATAATAATAATAATAATAATATTTATGATAATAGCATAAAGGTAAATGTAATTTTGTATTTTTGGAATAAAAAATGTCATAGTGCATCACACAGACTAACTTTCACTTTTATCTTAAAAATATACATTTACTAAAAACTCTTAAGGTTTGTGAAACAAAATAATAGGTGTATACATTTTTGTAGAAACACTACTCCAAAGATCATAAGTGAAATAATACTCATTGTTACTTACTCCTGGCATTAGGAACTAGGAATACTGTAACAGAAAAATTGAGAAAAGAGAAACATCTTTTTGTGACAAAGATGTTTCTCTTTTCTCAATTTTTCTTTATTTGTTTATAGCGCAGAACTTCTAGTTTTATAAAAATATGTTTAAAAGATATTTTTACCTTTAATAGTACTTCAACTTTACAACGATAAGTTATTATTTCAAATAGTTTTGGGAAATGATGAAAATTGGAAAGTTTATCTAATGTAAGGTACCCTCAAAGTTATGTTCATGAGAAAATGAGAATTTGCATCTTGTTTATAATGACAAACAGTGTTTGGATATAAAATTAATTTAAACTCGTTAGGGTAAATTTTAATAAAATTGATTCATTCTCTTTTTGCCCTTCAATAAACTACCCTTAAATCTAGGGTTAGACATCTAATTCCAAAATCTCCTCGGGGAGAACTTATGAAAACCTCGGATACCAAGTTGACTTTGTTGGTTTCAGGAGGTCATGAAACTTCAACATTTATCAAATTCTTGAGTTTTCGCGACATAGTAAATATTTGTTTACAAAGCTTAGTTACCTGCAGTGGTGTTCTAGCTGTTGATTACTCTTGATTTGATAGTCATTGATGGGGAGGTTGAGGTTCGAATATCTCTCTCTCTCTCTCTCTATATATATATATATAGCTTTAATGGTTTTCCACAAGTGACTTATCATTCTGGTTTCCCCATCTTCACTTCACACAAATGGGGGTTAACTTCCTCTTAGCTACCTTCCTCATCTCTACCCAATCAGTTTAAGCCGTTAGTAACCTGGGTGCTGAACGTAGCAACAAAAATGAAAAAACTAAGTTCTAGATGACTTATAATCAAATAATAATAAATTTATGATTTTGAATGGAAACATAGTTTACAAAGTTTTTTTAATTATGCCTTTTTTAGATCTTAAAATGCATTGTTCTTGATAGTATGGTGTTCGAAAAAAGTTTACAGTAGGGCCTATTTGTAAAGTGAAGTAGGTGTATAGTACGTAAATTATATTTAATAGAAATAAAATTTAACAAATTGAAAGTTTTTCGCATAACTTTGATCACCTTTTTTTAAGATATTTTTTCTAACAGCCTATAACCTGGAATAAAGTGTGGTTTTCACTTTGGTTTTTCTATCTTATGTACAAACAAATTATTGTGCACTTATTTTAATTCTAACTTCCTTATACCATATTATATTTAAATAATTAGTGTAAGTAGTGATTGTAAAAACTTTCACTTAAAAAACTAAAGGAAATGGCTATATTTTCTTTAAATATTGGGAAGAAAATATATTTATAAATATTTCTACAGTAATAGATAAACTAAATAAATATGTCACAATATACTATAATTAATGATTTCTACGGTAGCTCAGAAAATTATACATTGAAAGGTATTCAAGCCCTTGCCCTTTGACTTTGGAAGTCAATATATGAAATCCCGAGATTGTGGCTCAAAACTCGGTATCACTTCTTGAAGAGTACATCAGTGATAGCTTGTCTTTTGTTGAGTAGCAAGCAACAAAGTTGAAAAGATTAGGGGGAGGGGGCATGGCTGCCTGGATTAACTGTGTAATGTAAGGACACTCTGAAAGGGTGAAGTATAGGAGGGGAGAGCGGTTGGTGGGGTCACTGTCATAGCTACAGTAGCGAACCTCTAGTGAGGTGATAATATATGGAACTACTTGGAAGAGAGATTTTCAAAACCTTGAGATGTCCATCCAAATCTTAAGCTTGTTTTTTTTACTATAAATATATAAAAGATTTTTTTTTAATTAAAACTTATTAGATTCACAGTCTCTCTTGGTTACTACTACTTGGTGAAAAATAGACAGTTGAATAGATAGTAAAAATGGCCATAAGTGTTCTTGACCCTGTTTTGGTTGCATATTTACTAATAATGTAGCTTATGTAAGGGGGTTAATTAAAGCTAAGTGTAACAGTTTGATTGATGTTAAGCCTTTGCACTTATTATTATATTATTTAGCACGCGTCTTACTACCCATTCGGTATACGCTTTTTTGCACTCTAATTTAATAAATTACATACATATTGATAGATTTATGTGGACGAAAATCTATGCCTCCGAGGTTCAAGCATTTCAGGAGAATATTGTGGAATGACACCCCTACTCTCAAATAACTAACACTGGCTCATAACCAGTGTGGAAACTGCTAGCTTAAAGGGTACCAGTGTTGCTATTTGCTTGGATGCTCAGCATCTCTTTTATTAGGACAAATGTTAGAACTTTGAACTTACAATGCTGCCAGCATTTTCTTGTAGTTTATACCCCTTTTTCTTAAATACTGTCAAAAAGGAGGTCTGGAAACATCTCGCTTAGGGAGATAGAGGATGGTCTTTCCTTCATAATACCTACAGTTTATTAAAATGTTGTCACTGGGTGTAATCAAAATCTCTGAATCAGTATGTCAGTTAAAGTCTTCAGATTTGGTTATTAAGTTTTTCTTTTGGATTTCTTTTGAATCTTTAAGATCTCAAATGCTATAGGATTTAAGGTATTTAAGGAATCAAAGTTTTAATCATCCCATATTTACCAACATCCATTTTATTACATACTAACTACCACCAAAGACCCTGATCATTGCTAACAGAAAATTATTTGGCTTGGCAAAGGCGTAATTAAAGTTTTACCTTGACCTAGATTTGAGAAATGAACCAATCGGAAGAGGAACATGACATCCCAGACAGAGAGACCTGTCAGAAGTTGACTGAGCAGTTTGCAGAGATTACTGGCACGGATGAGGCGTGTGCCCAGTTCTATCTGCAAGACAGAGACTGGGACTTGGAGGTACAACATCATTCAATAGATCCTTTTTGACGATAGCCAAGGTCGCTAAGGTGTAATATTTAGTGTGAGAAACTTTTTGTTTTATGTCACAAAGCCTTCCCATGGTTTGTTGTGAAACCATGTTATTTTATAATTAAATTATGATCCAATTATCTTCATCAGTGTACATGAGAGCAAAGGTTTCAAACACTTTTATTCTGGTTTCCCAGTGATGAGAAGACTAGTGCTAGAATCTATGCTGGATGTAGAGATGGCGTTTTTTTCCTAAATGGTTTATCACTCCCTTACTAATGATGAGACATTTCCTATAAATTATATCTCCCTTTTTATACCCTCTTAGTGTTGAATTAAGTGGATAGCGCAGATGGGCAATAAGACACTTCATCTAAAAACAAACTCAGTGAACTTTTGATTAGTAACTGGTTGTAGATTAATCATTTTGCAAAATAATCGTGGCTATACTATTTTTATGTGTCTATTTAACAGTACACATATTTCTATCATGGCCTAGACCTTATTCATGATAGCTACAGACAGTTAAATTAAATAACCTAGAAAAGTTGGGTAATTTTTTTTATTAAAGGGAAAACTGGGAAATGCCAAAAAATTCCACTAACAATGTGATTTTTCTTATGCCACCCTCCATCCCAAAGAATTATTGGCTTGATCGGCTCAATCACCGAATACATCCACCCTTGCTGCCCTATCCGAAGGGTCAATCCTCGATCTTTTTTTTTTGTTTTCTGTTTCCTACCTCCAACCCAAGCAGGAGATATTTTGATCTATTCGGTAGTTTGGGTAATATGTTTATAATATAAATAAAAATAAAATCTAATGGCAAATAAGGGGATTTCCAACTTTCCATCCACACAATGTAATACTCCTTTAGCCAAGTAAATGTTTATTCATATCTTTGGGTAAGAATAGCAATCCTAATAATTCATAATTAAACCAATTTGTGTGTATATGTAATTCATAGCTTACCTAATTAATTGTGTGGTTGTGTAGTTAGGGAGATTTGTGTATGTGAGTTGGCAGCGATATATGCGGACAAAAGTATTGGTGTTAAAACAAACAAGTTTGAGAGAGACGCTTGACTGGAGATGGCTCGTGAATGCTAGAGGTTGAAAAATAATCGTGTGGAAAGGAAAATATTACTTGTGGTGAAAGCTAATTATCTAAAGGAGCCCAAGAGTGTCCTTGATAAGGATTAGACGCATGTTCAGAGGTACCTAAACAATTGCTCGAAAGGTATGTGTTCTTGAGCTATTTATATCGCTGGACTTGGACTCCATGGAAATCCGTATGTTGGGATCGCCGAACAGACAGTTATCTCAACAGCTGGTCACCGTAACAACCGTTAGATGAACAAGAACTCAAGGGAATATGTGAGGTGTTGTGAGTGAATTGGGAGTTGCAAAAGGCCAATTCAGAACACTTACACTTAACTTAGTTTTTTTTATGACTTTAAGGTTTCTCGGCCAATTTTATTCTTTAATGAGCTCGAACTTTTGTTGATATAGTGCTCAGGCCTATTAATAGTTAAAACAAACTAATTATTTATTGTCCATCACCATCATCACCTATTAGAGTTAATTGTAAGGGGGTAAAGTCTTGATTTGTGTTTATGGTATAATAAATTTAGGAGTTTCTCCCCAACATTGTTTTTTCTAACCAATAATTCAGAGTATAGACAACATCACTAAACATATTAAATATTTATTTTCTTTTATTTCTCTATGCCACTCTTGACGTTACCCAGAGGTCTCGTAGAAATAGGCAAGTGCCTACCAATATTGTACGGAGCAACATAGCCGAGGACCGATACATAATTAAACTATTAGAGTCCCACCCAATATTACAGAAATCTTACAAAAATAAGAGAAAAATCAGGGTTTTTAAATACTTGACAAACAAATACCACTCATTTCATGCCTAAACACTAAAATATATGTGAGAGATTTTGTTTGTCACATGTTAACTATTTGCACTACCTGCTTCGATGGCTGCATTTTCCAACTCGCTACTCTCGCACTAGACTAGACTGTCAATGATGGGGAGATTAAGGTTCGAATCTTGGTCAGGCGTACTGAGGATGGTTTTACAATTTCCCTACTTTCAAATGTAAGTACACTTCCTATAAATATAATCTCCCTAATTCCTAAAACTAATAGCTCTTAACTTCTTACTATAATCAAAACAATTTGTTTATTTTGTATCTATCAACCATTGGCTTTAAATATTATATACAATATTTCGATATATTATAAATATACCAAGTAGATGTTAACTCTTCTAACTCATGTTGCATAATTTAAGATTCCGTAATCAACTCCAGATAATAGATTATTTCAAAACCAAAGGGAGATTTTAATATACATTTTGCTTAATATAACTTCATTCATTAACTTCAGTGTCATTGTAGAGTAAAAATTATGATTGTATTTTTTATCAAGTTATTCTACCAATGGTATTATTACATTGTATTTTTATCAAGTTATTCTACCAATGGTATTATTATATACTAGGCCTATTCGATTTTTGAGATGTTCTAAATAATTCAATTTTATAATAAATACAATCAAATAATTTGATTGTTAAAATGTTTTTAATTTATATTACATAGCTGTAATATTTTTTGTATGATTTCTCTGGTTTTACGAACCTAAATTAATTCTTGTGTATAGGCCTATATTCTATTGTTATTAATTTATCATAATTTTTGACTAAGACTATATAACACATTGTAATTCAACAAATGATTATCAGAATCTCTTCCTTCTTTAAAATAAAAGAAAAATTGTTATTCACCAAGGAAAACTGAAAAAAGAAAAAGTCAGTGTAAATTAAAAAATATAAACTGGAAAAATAGGAAAAGTCAGAGAATTCTATAATTAGTTCTCAAGCCATACTGGCCTTAATGTTGTATTTTTGTCTTGTTCAAGGAACATATTAAATGTGAGAGGTACAATTAGGGTAATTGATAAATATAGAAAATGAAGTAGGAATTATGAACTAATATTAAATAACTCGTTTCATTATGAGGTGAACTTGATTTTCCCTGAAATGTTTCACCATGGTGTTGCTTATGAAGCAGGGCCATAGTGTACTCACTTAAGGTAAAACAGCTACCTTTCAGGCAAAACTGATTGTTGCATGCATTATACAATGAAATGTATTTTTCACATATATTCTTTTATAACCTTTGTGCTTATATTCATGATTTTGTCACAATGCTGCTTGTAGAAATTACATTTACTAAAATCTGGAGCAATTTCACTACAAACACAACTGTACTACTAATGGTGTAATATTTCCTACATATAATTCATAAGTTTTGATCATGCATCAGTGAACACACAGGTTCAATGTTAGGCTCATTTTCTTTGGTTTTCTGGCAATAGGGAGGAAGAGGTTAGAATCTTGGTCATGTATATACTGATTTTGTTTTATTAATTTGTTTCACACACTCCCTACATATGAATGTGGATACATTTTCTTTATATTTTACTTTACTTATGCCTAACATATTAAAATGATTAAAATGAGTATATCCTTTATGGATAGTAAGGTGCAATGAGATTTTTATTTTTGTTAAGTTGACCTCTTTTTTTCAGCGGTCAGTTAACGCATTCTTTGAAGTATCCCAGACGGGTGGCGTAAGCATACTTCATGACGGCGATGCAGCAGGGATTGCTATAAATGTTGAGTAAGTAACTCAATCGTCTAAATAATTGTCACTTAACTCGCATACTAACTTCTTAACTTGAGAATCACATAATTTTGAAAATGTGTATAACATATTAATAACTGAATGCTACATAAAAATTGATAAAGTTGTGTATTTTATCATTGTGCGCAGCAAAAAGCTGGTGAAAGTGTTGAACAAGGTACAACCCACAACGGAACCCCCACCACGATTTAGCTTTGTTACATGGAACTTGGATGGTCTTGATGATCACAACCTAAAGAAGAGGACTAAAGCTGTGTGTAAGATTGTGGCCACGTGAGTAATGATGGAAATTTTCAATCTTGATCCCTGGGAAAAATTTCAGATGATTGAATTCAAGAGGAAATTCAACACATTCAACCACCAAACAATGTAGTTTATATGTGAGTATCAGAAAATAACTAAAATCATTGTTGATCCTTTATTGTAACTTATTTAACAAAATGGAAGTAAGCAACCACTCATTCAATTTTTTAAAGCTAACAAAGCTTATAAGGTGGAAATTATCTATTAGTACAGATGTAGCCTTGTCAAGTATCATATTTGTAAATTTAAAAATTGACAACTGGACACAAGAATCGAACATGAAACCCTTGGCTTAGTGCACCAATGCTTTACCACTGAGATATCCAGGAACCATGCAATGCTCAGGGTAATACTTCATTCATAGTTGCTCATAGTCTGTCTTATACGAGTGAAGAATAACCCTGAACAAGGGGTGGTTCTTGGATAGCTCAGTGGCAGAACATTAGCACACTAAGCCTTATTTTAATTATCCGATTCTTCATTGTACTTACATATCTTGAATTCTGATCTTATAAAACATGGTAGGCCCAAACATATAAGGCTTATTTATTACATTAATTCTTAAGTTGATAAAAAAACACTAATTTAATATTAATAATCTTGGTTGTAATTAGCTTTGGACATCTTGCCTGCTGTCAAGGAATGTAAAACTCAGAGTATTAAAAAAAAATTTTTTATTGGTTCTCCATGTGTGTGAAACATGGTCTATTACCTTCATGACAAAAAAAAACTATTGTATTCCAGGGGTGCAAAATATGTTCAGAGATCCAATATTTCCCCAAAACATAACATTTTCATAAAAAAAATCCCCAAAAACCATAGCACTCAAAATAAAACATTAAATATTTCATAAGAGGCTGAAGGGAATAAGGATTATTACCTACTACATTGTTTGGAAAATTTAAATTTAAATATATTTTTAATCATAGTTATTTCTATAGTACCTACCTTATAAAAAATTTATCTTTCTCCCAGAAATGGCAACTTTCTCATTTCCTTATGTGCATTACATATTGTTTTGTTATTAATTGTTCATTGATACCAGTAAGCTTACCGGTACTAACATTTAATTTTACATCTTGAGAGTAAGATGCAATGGGGTGTAATTCTGGGACACATTGGTTTGATTATTAATTTTCATAGACTTTTAGTTTTTTCGTAGACTCGCCACTACTACAAGGTCTTTCACTATCAACCACACTAGGGGAAATACTATCACTATTTACAACTGAGTCTTTCCTGGTCACATAATTTAAGTTTTACAAAACTTTCGATACTCCCTTGAGCCTTACTTCTAGGTTTTTCTTGGGGATGTTTATTAAATACGTAGTATTCAAGTTTATCACATCTGCCACACCATTCACAATAAGCACAGTTGACACAATAAACATACATAGCTATCAAACACCCGCGATAGGGTAGGTGACTTATGACTCATCCCTCAATTATGCCATTAGCCAGGTGGTCACACAGACCAAGATAGACGGGGAAGTTGGAGCCGGGTGTATTGAAAGTGTTGTCCAAGGCAGTTCCTCCCATTACCTTCGTGTAAATATGGTGTGTGTTTTATGTATATATATCCTATGTAAATTCTGCAGGTGTTTTCAAGGTTGTAATTGTCAGAAATGTCAACACAAAATTTTGTAGAAGAATTGATTTTCAACATGTTCTTTAATTCTTTAGATTATTATTAAAATGAGTAATTTAGCAAATGCTAGGCTTGTTTTATAAACCTTATATTTCTATCAGGTTCATTTTTGTAAAATTAAATAATGTCATAACCAATAAAAATTACTTGACAACTACTAGGTTAAATTATAATAACAGAAATAAAATACTTAAATGGTTCTTGCATTACTAGATTAACAGACTCTAATATGGTAGGCCAAGGTTCAATTCCAAATAAGTGTAATGTAAGTTTTAATATAATAGCACCAGGTAGTAGAGGCGATGCTAAAAAAATAAACATGTAAAATGATCTTATATCCTCTTTGAATTAAAATGTTTATACAGTTAGTATAAAACTATTATCTTTAAGGTTTATTTCTAGAATAAGCTACTAATATGTTATATAATTAAAACTCAAGCATATAACGGGTAGTAAAACGCGGTGCTATAAAAACTCTTTCCCTGATAACTTGTGAAAGCTTTTGAAACATATTAAAAATAGAAAAAGGGTTTGTCATGAAAATAGTAGCAATATTTATTCAAAGCTCTTGGCAAACATCTAAATTAATATTAGCTACCCACCTTTAGAATAAAACTTGGCTAAATGTTGAAATTTGCTCTTTGTTTTTATACCTACAAATAAACATAAAAGAACACTAAACATTATAGTGAGGACCAGGGATTGCTTAAGGGCCTAGCAAACCGGGAAGCTGCTCAGGGTTTCAGCTTGATGGGGGCGCCAAACAGCACCACTCTAACCTAACTTAGCTTGGGAATGATATGAAAATAATTCACAAAACTCACAATTCCAAACCTGTATCATGGGTGTAATGGTGGATTGGTAAGCATAACACCCATTTCACTTCTTGGTACTAACATGAAATTTGAAATATTGGTATAGTGTTTTGTAGTGAATAAAATGAAATATAGTGCCACACTTAAAAAAGTTATTTTATATCTGCCATCTTAAAACCATTCATTATATATAAAAAAAAGAGGAAAACATTGTCTACAAAATATGTTTTAAAAGTTTTCTTTGCAATCCTAACCAATTTCATATAATTTCGTAGTAAAACGTTTGGAGTACTGTATAATAATCCTTAATGGAGTTTGCCCTTCAAATTAGTTTCATATCACACCTAGGTTACATTAGGTTTGAAGGTGCTAGGTTTGGCATGCGTAAGGAAAATTTATTTTGTTTTAGCAGGGGTGGGAGGGGAGGTGTTCAAAACCGTAGGCTTATGAAGTGATGTTAAGACTTACCTCTAAACCCTAAAAATTAAGAACATTGTTATTTTATTCAATAGGGGTGGAACTTTATTTGTGTGACAGGGAGAGGTGAGGGGAGGGGGATCAAGAATCAAAAGGTTTTTTCTATACTTTCTACTACTTCCTCTTCCATAGTTAATTCTAGAAAATTGGATGCTCCTAGAAACTATTTAAAGTAGTCCTCGTTTAGAGAATTTTTGAAAATCATACCCTTTTAACAGCTATTTAAAAATAGAGTTCCACCCATAATATTTTGAAATTTGGATACTTCTAAGAGGATATTTGGAATAGAGCTCCTTTGCGCACACCAGATTTTTTTAAAAACATAAATAAGATTCCTTAGAATCTATTTAAAGTGGAATGCCCTAGAAGCAATTCACATGTTCTTCCCCTGCATTTTTCTTTCTTTTCCCAAAATTTGGATGCCTCTTGGAGCTATTTGAAGTGTTCTTCCACCAATAAATTTTTTAAATTGAATACCCTTAGAACCTATTTAGAAAGGTCTTCTCCTGGTTTTTTTTTCACCATCATGCTCAGGCAATGTTAGGTTTAGAGTTTCTAGTTTTGGGAATATCTTCATATTATCCTGTTATCACGCCAAAAATCAAGCCCTCCCGGGCGCAAAATCTACCTCGGGCAGCCCCTGGAGAGGAATTATTTGATTAAGTACTAAATACAAATTAAATAGACTTAAAAGAAACAAACAATACAAATAACTTAGAGTTTAGCTTTGGGACGAATAGCCGTTGCCTAAATAAAACTGTGCAATAGGTTTAGCATCTCGTTTCATACCACTGAACTAAGTGGGTCCATCTCTTACCACTCATACCTTTGAAACATTATAGTTTTAAACAAAATTTTGCAAAAGAAAAAAAAAAGTGTAAATATATTATTTTTAAATAAGCACAATACTTTTTTTTTTATAAATTATGAAATCTATTTAAATAATTTACTTATGCTATTTTTTTCTAATTCAAACTATAGTGTAAAACTTTATATCTAAACTTTTATTAACGGATAACGATACATTTGAAAATAATTTTATTTATTTAGATAATTTAAAAAAAAAACTGCTAAAGAAAAGGGAAAAAAAAAATTCTCGTGATATGGACTTATGATTAGGTAAATATTTTGGTTCTAAAACCAGCCTATATTTTCTTTAGGGTCATTCCCCCTCTTAACCCTAAAACACATGAGAAGCATAAAAGGTCAATGTTCCTCCATTAATGTTTTTTATATTCCAATTTTTTGTTTTATTCACAATATTTCTTTAGACACTTTAAAATAGAAATCATAATTAAATGATGACATTTATTGTTATAATGTGAATTTGCAAATAATTTAAGTGGGATAAATTAATAGTTTGGGGATTGGTTGTTGAGTTTTCCCTATAATTGTGTTGGGATGGCTATAATTGCTCCAAAAGAAAATTTAGCTCTTGAGATTGATTTTCTAAAAATCTCAAACCTTATTTTTCTCTATTCTCAAATACCTTTAAAAATTTAAGGTACTCCAGGATTAAAGCATTTAAATGATCCATATCTGATTGATTTTATAATGAGCTTTTATTTTCCTAATATAAATAAAATAAACTTTAACATACAATTTTAATGAACCAGAAATCTACTTGAGTGTTAAAGCGTCAAATATTCTCTAGGATTCAAGGCATATAAGGGTTCGAAGGACCCATCCCTATTTTGTTTTGTTTTCAGGGAGTGCCCTGACATAGTGTTCTTCCAAGAAATGATTCCAGAAACATTCTCATACGTGGAAGAAAAACTTCCAGAGTATATGTGTATTGTGGGTAACGTGGAGGGGTACTTCACCGCTACACTGCTTCGCAGGTTCACAGTGTACTTTGACTCACACCAGATTCATGAATTCCCAGGCAGTTGTATGTGTAGAAACCTGATCACAGTCAACGTAAGGATAGTTTCAATCACTAAAATCATGTAAATAGTGTTCCTGTCATTTGATGTAAGGTTCTCTGGATTGATTACCAACATGGACCAAAATCGTATTACTTTGAAACTGTGTATTTATGCCATTCATTTAATTTTAAATTAATGGTCTTAGGTCTATTTTTTGTTTTATATAATAAAAAAAGAATTAGATTTGATTATGTAGATTTTAAAATTACTTGAAATAATTCCAAATATCAACACATTACTCAATACATATTAAATATTCAAATGTAGGTGACCTGGTAGTCTAGGGGTAAGGTGTCGGACTTCTATGCTGGCGGCCGGGGTTCAATCCTCGGTCCCGGCACAGATTTATCTGATTGCCAAACCCTTCCTTCACCTCTGACAAGACGTGTTAATCACAACTTGTGAATGTGAGGAATGCCAGGCCTCCACCGTGGTTCGGATTCCATGTTTAACTGTAGGTCCTTCATTTCATCTCGCAATCACCCTACCATTACACATTTGCGTAAGTGTGTACAACCTGAACGGGTAATAAGCCGCGGTGCTAAATAATAATAATAAATATTCAAATATTTAATCTTTATTCCTTTTGAGTAAATTTTTCCAGTGGGTTATTTGGGGAAGCAATTGAATAACCACCCGGGTGAGATTCTAACCCTTACCTTAGTCACCAGCATAACCATACTGGACAAGCATGATGTTTAGTTTTCATGTCCACTGGTGCAAGTAATTGAATTATTAATATCCATTTTTTTTAAATAATGATTAATTAAATTAGATGTCTTCTTTAATTAATCCTTAAATTCACAACGTATCTTATGAGCCACACTTAGTATCTTGTTTTTTGCGAATAAAAAATTAAATACACATTATTTATACTTTGAATAAGTCTAGAAACATTATAAATACAGTTTATTGTTTGTGTCTGTTTAGGAGCTAACACATGTGTTTTTATGTAAGTCTTATATGTCTCTTTATAAGAAAAAGGCATGATTTTGAAAATAGAAAACAATGTGTTAATGTGAAAATTGAAAGAAGTGAGAAGTGTGTTCCTATCTAGGCCTAGCTTAACTATACTTTCAGACAGGCCTCCTTAACTATCACTTATTTTACATTATTTGTTCAGTGTTTCTACACTGTCTTATTGCATATTTCCAAGCCATTGGGCAATCATTTATTTAATTTAACACTATTCCTTAACGTTTTCAATTCTTACAAGTATCAAAAGTGTTAGAATCAATCTTAATATATCATGATTTTTGATACCTCTATTCTTGACTTCCAAATCTTATTAAATATAAGTTTTTCTACCGTAACTAAACAATAAAATTCAATATTGGGTAATTTTTCATTGGGGACATTATTAGTACTTTTAACTGTTTTGTTTGGAAAAGAAATGTATTAAATTTACCAATTAGAACCTTTGGGTTTTAGTGATCTTTCTTTTTTGCTTAAGTAATTTTTTATTATTTACATTTTTAAGTTTTTGTTTTTTGCAAATATATTACAATACAGACATCCATCCATCCATTACTGTTTCCAACCTATGGTATGGCTCAATTCTTTATTCAAGCATTATATTTTCACTACTGGCTTGCTAGGCCTGTTGTAGCTTCATATGCCTTATAATTTATCTTAAGACTAGGACAGGCACAACACCCTGTCCCCGGCAGTTAATTTATCAATGTGAAAGGGTAATCCCATATTTTCATCAATGATAAATTTTCGACCATGCCGATAATCAACCTGGGACACTTAACTTAGTATTATTATTAGCATCGCGTCTTACTACCTGTTTGGGCTATATACACTCACGCTAATGTGTAATGATAGGGTGATTGTGAGATGAAATGGAGGACCTACAGTTTAACGTGGAATCCGAACCACGGTGGAGACCTGGCATTCCTCACATTCACAAGATGTCTTGTCAGAGGTGAAGGAAGGGTTTGGCAATCAGATAAAGCTGTGCCGGGGCCGAGGATTGAACCCCGGACCTCCAGTACAGAAGTCTGACACCTTACCCCTAGACCCAATCCTTAGTTTAGTAGGCAAACACTGTATCGATTGAGCTAAAGTGTCGGATAAATATATTACATTATGGTAATATTTAAATAAATTACCTTTTTTTTTTAATGTGAGTTTGGATGCATGGAAAAACAAATCGAAATTTCAAATGTTGAGGAATCGAAAACTGATGAATTGAAGTTAAAATTTAAGAATTAGAATCAAGAAAAATATGAATTATGATACATCTAAAATAAACATCTTTTTTAAAAAAATGGGTGCCTAAAATAAAAGTGCATTGTCCACAGGCTCATATTGGACCTCTGAAGCTACAGCTCCTCAACACACACCTCGAGAGTACAGTAGACCATGCAGCTGAGAGAGTGAAACAGCTGAAGGAATGCTTCAAGGTGACTTCGGAGGCCCCAGAGGACACTACCGTCATATTCGCTGGTGACCTCAATCTCCGAGACAAGGAAGTAGGTTTTAGGAACCACATTTAAAAACAGTTGATTGAATGGCTGAGAAAATATGGGTGTATGAGATATCCTTAGCATATTTTTGTTGAAAAAAGTGATTCCATTTTATGTGTAAAATACTAATTATTTACTTAAATTAATATAAAATAGGAAATATGGTTAAGGAGAGGAGGGTTCATCCTAATGACTGAAACTACTATAGTTAGAAAAGGATAGCAAATCCTTAGACTCAAATTGGAACTTTGTCAATAACTCAAATAAATATAACCGGGAATACCTTCTTTTCTGGGACCAATAAAAATCTTGATGCATATCTTATAAGGATTGTATTGAAAATTTAAAAAATCTGAGACATTAACCATTGATGACAAGTACCAACCACTCAGCTTGATATACTAAAATTATGTGTACTTATGGATCTGGAGCTGGAACTTGCATAGGTGCTCACATGATCTAACTCATCACGCTCACATTAGACTAGGTTGTCGGTGACAAGATCAGAGCTCACTATACTTAAAGTGGTTTTTCATAAACTTTTTCCACTGTACCTTCACACAAATGTCAGATATATTTACTCTAAACACTTTCTTGATTCCTACCCTATAAGCGGTAGTGAGTCGTCAAGGTAGGCAAGATAAGCTCAGCTATCCCAAACAGTTTCGATAAAGAAGATAAAACATCACTTTAATGTAGGGATATTTTATCTCCTTTGACCTTTACATAAAACAGAGTATCATTGAAATTTTGATGGTATTTTTTTAAAAGCATAGTGAAATTATACTAAAAGTTTTGTTTTTTGAACAAAAGTGCACTTAAAATTAATATTGGTAAATAAAAATAAATAAATAAAAAAATGTTTTACTATTATTAGTAGTAGGTAGTGAGGGTAGTGTTATTATTATAGCTTTACAACTTTAAAAAAAACCTTGTTCTAAAATAACTGCCAGATAAACCCTCTTCCAAAAAGTTGGTTGGTACATTGAATAGACAGAAAGGTGTGACTACACTTGTCTGAACTCTGAAGATCTCCACTTATTTTTAACACTTTATTTTGTTTAGTTAGGGTAGCATGTGCTTCCGAACAGCCAGTGTGAAGCATGCAAGCGCTGGAATGTGGGTTTATATTATGGTAAATATCATAGAGACCCTATTTACTGTATCAACCCTAAAATAAGCAGACTTTAAATATAGGTTGCATCCTAAAATTACAATCCCCTTTGAAAGGAAAAAATACTTATGTTTGAAAATGAATTCTTTAGCGTTCATAAGTTTCAAAAATGAGGTGGCCCAATTGCTAGATAATTTTATAATAAAGGAAATTGATAAAACTAAAGAAAAAGGAAAAATAAACTACTAAGAATAAATTTGATGAAGAAAGCCCACCTAGGGAAAGAGAAAAATGTGGGAAGAATCCAATGCACAAAGGTGACATCTTCCTTTCTTCTGTCTTCTATAGTAGAAGTAGTCACACACACATTTTAACACAAATATAATAATATTTCGGCATTTATCAAACACAAAGAAGAAGAGAGTACAAATAACACAAACAATGGATTACTCCATTTGGAATATCTGTGTGTTTTTAATGTTCGTTCTAAACAATTTATACTCTAGTATCACCAAGGTAAGTGTGCTAGGTATCCCTCCTAATTTAAACCATATAGTATTAGTAATTAATATGTTAATAACAAAACTCACGGCACTCAACATGATTGCTTAACATTTGCAAAAAAAAAAAAAAATTGTCTTTAAATAAAATTATCTATATATGATGTATGATGTATCATTGGGAACTAACTTCTAAGGGCCCCAAGCTCTTTTTGATACAGAGCTCCCAAAAGTGTTAATCCGGGCATGCTTTTCTTCAGCCATAGATTCATTTCTGTCCATTCTTTTTTCATTTAATACATAAAATCAATTTGAAAATTAATATTTTTATAGCAAAAAAAATTAAAATAAATAAGGATAGAAAATATTTACTCAAGTAACCTACAAACTGCAACAAAAAGTATCTGGAAGAATGTATGAAAAGTACTAATGAAAGTACTGTATAGAAGATATAACTATTTCATTTTGTAAGCAATTTTGGCTTGCAGTTAAATTTGTATGGTTAAGGAGCCATCAATTTTTGAAAATGTTTTTGAAGAAGTGCCTGTTGTGGACATTATAAAATATTTCTAAACCAGCATTTGCTACATATTATTTAAGGATGGTATTACAGGCCGCACCACATACATAATTTAGCCTATAAACCATAAATTTAATTTTAAAATAAGAGTATTACTAGGAATTTGCGAGTTAACTTCAAATACCTTTATTGTTTTATTTCCTAAACTCAAAAATATGTAATGATTTTTTGGGTTCGAAACACATTTTGGCACTTTTAAAATGGATGTTTCAAACATTCTGTATAAAAAAAAACTTCGCAAAAAGTTGGTGCCTCTAGGGATAGCTATACTGGTAGCAAAACACAGAGTAAAGAAACCAAAGGGTTTTCAAATTAAAAGTTCTAATGGCTAATAAAATCAAATCTGTAATATTTTTGTTGGTTTATAAGAAGTTATCATTCTTTAGACACCATATATAATTTACAATATGTTTTACTTAAAATTGTTTAACAGATCCTATAAACTGAGTTAATACTTACATTATAATTTGATTTCCACACATTGTTTCAGATCTACAAAGTTTTAATGGGTTTTTTTTCCAAGCCTTGCAACTATCAAAGCCATTTCTTAAAGAAAAGTTCAAACTATCAAATATTTTATGAAAAGTAAAAAAAATTTCTGAGCTTTTCACACCTCTAGAAAGAGCATTCCCATTGTAACCAATTGTTGTTGATTTCAAGTCTCCTGGTGAGAATTTGGGTGGTACAACCTTTAAACACTCCTGGCTGGTTTTGTTCTCAGTTGGAGCAGTTGGGGGGCCCACCCCCTGGGGTGGAGGACCTGTGGAAGACTTGTGGCTCCCGCAAGGAGTGCCAGTACACCTGGGACATGCTGCGGAACTCAAACAAGGAGTTTCCCGGCCGCTTCAAGCCGCGGTCTCGTTTCGACCGTATTTATCTTCGCCACTCTCACCCTCAACGCGTTGTCCCTGTCCACTTTGGCCTCTTGGGGATCGAGAAGGTGTCAGGGACCCAGACATTTCCTAGCGACCACTGGGGCTTCGTGTTTTCTTCAACATCAGAAAGCTATAAGCTCACAGCGCTTCATATGTTCCTACAGTCTGTGCCAGCGTGTTTATTATATTTGGAGATAGGCAATGCCCATGTACCCACTCCAGAACAGTTACATGTGTAATAATAAATAAGGAGAAAAACATAAATACCTTGTTTCAAAATATTCTTGGTCATTTTCACTCTAGAGATGGGTTGTATCCACTTTTTTAAAAATCTAAATCTTTATTTTACCTATAAATCTCATAATCTATTTCAAAGACTTAGACAACATGGTAAGTATAAAAAAGGTCAACTTTACCTAATTGCTTTTTATTTAAATTCCCATTTTGTTCAAATTAATGTATACACTGCCATAGAAAATAGTAACTACATATTAATAATTTATGTTTGCTAAATTATGAATGCATATTTAGTAAAGTGATGAATTAATGGCATTGGGCTAGATTGATTGGTTTGTGGTTAGTAAATTCTTAAGATATAACACAATTATGAAGGGGGTGTAAAGCTTCAAAAGGTCGTAAGTCAAATATTAGCACCTGCTCCCTTTGACACCGGCACCCAACATATTCTTCACATCTTTAAAAATCTCCTGAAGGCATCTAAAAACTAGAGATGAGTCAAATCTTGTATTTCTCAAATCCAAAACTCGAATCTGAATCATAAATATGTTTTTTAAATTTTGAATCCAAATTTGTATCTTCATATTTTTTTTACATGTACAGTTTAAAGTGATTATGTAAAATGTATTTAAAAGAAAGTTGTTTAAGACTTAATGCCACTGACAAATGCTATTGTGTCATTTCTCTTACATCATAAGCAACAAAGAAAACACTTTTTATGTAAATATTCTCAAAGGAATGCTCAATACCAAACAGATATATTGAAAATCTTAATTTTAATGTGTTTCATGTATTTTTTATTCCTTTTATCTTTGACTTTACTGTGTCACTTATATTTCATTAATTTTTAATATTCATCAACATTTTTCATATTATTCTGACAATTCTATGTATTATCCATGTACCAATTTAATTTCTCCTATGTTTAATGTTTAACCATTATTCTTATTTAGACTCCTTATTGCTTGTATTTAATCTAAATGTCGTTAAAGGTCATTCAAGTATTAACCACTTATTAATAGCATTTTTTAGTGAATAAATATTTCCTGTTGTCTTTGTCAATTTTCATCTTCATTTTTTATCTTCAACTTACTTGTCGCATACAACACACAAAAGTGTAAACCATAATATTCTAATCCTTGAATATTGACATTTTCAAACAATATCTTCTGCGAAAGCAGGAGAATCGCTTGGATTAATGAGTCACTTATTGTGTGCACTGTGTGTATTGAAGAGAAAAGCTGCTTACTGTGGCACTGTGGAAGTTTAGGGTTGTGGAGGGAGGAAAGGGAAGGTAGCTCAAAGTGCGACCACCAAAAGAGGTTTTTGAGAGGTGAGGACGCCGCTGACCTGTTTATTTGTGTTAGTTCACTGCTTGGTGGTGATATAGTCATGTGGATTGATCATATAGTTTTTTGTTATTAAAATACATATTTCATTTTGTAACATTTATTTTATTTTCATTGGATAACCTTTCAATTATAATTACAATGAACTCAGAAAAAAGAAAAATCCCAGACAAAAACAGGGGATTTAGTAAAATATGGACAGAGCGCTTTGATTATTTAGAAATTAATGGATTACCACAGCACTTAATTTGTCATTTGCGACTTCAGAATCAAGCAATGTTGAACAACACTTTCAAGGAAAGCATTCTGACTTTAGTAAGAAGTATCATAAGAGTGATGACAAACAAAAAGCTGTTGAAGAGCTACTTGAGCTACTTCAACATAGTTGTTTTGCAAATTGGGCAGTCTCTTCATCAAGTACAAAGGAAGCCAGCTTTGTACTGTCGTTTGAAATCACAAAGGTGAGGAAACCTTACAGAACCAGTGAGCTTACTAAACAATGCATGTATAATGATTCTCAAGATCTTTATCAAGATTTTAAAATTAACGATGAAATCTTTTAAAAAAAATTCAAGGGCTTGCCTCTTTCAGCTAGAACTGTGAAAGATCGAATTGACAGTATATCTACAGAAGTGTCATATGCAACTTGTTGATATTAACTTTGCCGTGTTTTTACCTCTCGCTGTTGATGAATTTTCTAATTTTAGTGACCTTTTGCAGTGTTGTGTAATGGCAAGATATGAAACACCAAGGTATTCAAGTAGAAAATATTTTAGAAAGTGTCCTAAATTGTTTAAGAAACAGAAATATTGACATCAATTGTATAGTATCCATCGTGACGAATGGAGCACCCTCTATGATTGGAAAAAATAAAGGCTTTGTTAAACTGTTTTCCATATAGATTTCTCATGAAATAATTCAATTGCATTCTATATTGCATCAAGAAGCTTTTGTCACAAAATTTCTATGAATAATACTGGAGCTTAAAAATGTAATAAACATTGTTGTTCCAATAGTTAATTTTATCCGAGCAAATGTGTTAAATCACAAGCAATTTTCTGCATAGCTACAAGAAATGAATAGCAAATATATGAATTTACAAACATTTGCAATAGTGAGATGGTTGTCTAGAGGTTTGCTACTAAAACAATTCTCAGTGTGCTTGGGAGAAATAATAGTTTTTGTTAACTACCAAGGATTATAACAATAACACACAAAATGTATCATTAATAACAATCAGCTTCAAAATGTATATATTTTGCATGATATGACCAAGCATTTTAACATGCTACATCTAAAGTTGCAAGGAAAAGGAAATACTACAGTACGGTTATTAGAAGTGCTTATTTTTTAGAAAAACAAGAATATTGTTCTCTGAAGCTGTTTCCAAAGATGAATATGTGTATTTTGAAAATGTGAGAAAATTGATATCAAAATTTAGTTGTGAAGTTGAAAAAACACATTAAAATGTTCAGTGATATAATAACATATATTTTAAGGTCATACAAAGGAAGATTTAAAGACTTCACAGGAATTATCAGGAAACATTGAAATTTCTACTACACCCCTTTAAATGCAATTTGAAATTCGTGATGTCAAAGTCTTTCCTGGAATACAGATTTAAGAACTACAATGGGAGATTTTGGAAATTAAAAATAAAATTATATGATCTGTCAAACTACGAGAAATGGTTACGAAAGTTGAAACAAACTTTACATACAATGGAAAATATGCTGCAAAACATGATATTCAAATGCTGGTACTGGTTAATTATACACACTCATGAAAGCTTGCTTTTGGCATATTGATGCTTTTTGGTTCAACATAGTATGTTTCTCTTCTATGCAATACATTAAAAATAAGTTTCGAAGCAGGCTAACAGATGAAAGTTTGAAAGCATTAATAAAATTAAAAAACACCAAATATGCTCCAAACTTTAAAAAGCTATCTGAAGAAATTCAAGTTCAAACATCACAATAAAGGTTTACACAAACAGTATTTACTTTATACCTTTAATTAAATGTGTGAAAGAATATTGCCATTTTTTAAATTTCTTCTTTTATCTATCATGAAAATATATTTGTGGCTCCCAACATTTAAATTTGTACTAATTTGGCTCTTTGATAATAAAAAAAAGTTCCCGACCCCTGCAGTCTAGTACTATAGCATGATTCACAATCTTAATTATGTGTTTGAGCATGAAGTGCTACTATTTATTCTTTGGCTTTGTCTTGGTGTTCCTGTGATGAGGCTAATGTATTCAGGAATACAGTAGTTGCATTTTAGCTGCTGGTATATGATATTTTCTGTGGAGCAGTCATAGTGGCCTTTCATAGGGTATTCCATTTGTGGGAGTCTGCTGTTGAAAGAAGTGGATGGTTGGTGAACTTTACAGGTACTGCTTCTCAGTTTGTTGCAAGAACATTTGGCCTGATGTTTGTTGTTATTTGTGGCTGGGTTGGACAATTTAGGGTGAACCAGAATATTGTGGGGATAAGGAGTGGTGGGGGCATTTGAATGCAATTCTTAGAGCACTGGTGAGAAGATGTTGTGTGAGAGGTGATAGGATTAGGATGTTGTAGCCTGTGTTTAGGATAAATTTGAGTTTGTCTAGGGAGACTTTCATAATACTGCATGACAAGCAGTATGTCATTGGAAGGTTGTTTCTTGATAGGCTCTTGAACAGGGATCTATGTTCTGAGGAAGCAGACCTTAATAAGCAATGTCAACTCTTCAAGGCTATCGCAGCCCAAGTATACCATAATCCCATATTCAACAGTCACTCTTTGGTTAATTGCATTTGAAATGTGTTTGAGCTACATATAAAGTGTTTGAATGAAATATAAGATAATCTAGAGCAAGTGCCAGCCCAAATGTTAAAAGTAACACTATTGACTATATTTACTTAAATAAACACAATTTACAATTTTGTACTTTCAAAATAAGTTGTTACGTTCTTGCGTATCAATTTTTGTTTTAAATTTCGTCTCTAATTGCAAAAGTGGTTTGCACCCCCCTATTCTAAATAGTTTCTAGAGGTATCCAAATTTCATAAATTTTCCTGGGGAGGAGTACTGTAAATATCTTGTAGAGGAAGTCTATTTTCAAAATGTTTCCAGATGTTCTGTCAAGTAGCTTCTATTTCAACCCCCCCCCCCTCCTTTTATAAAAATAAGGTTCTGCCCCCCACTGGGTGAGCACTTTAGTATACATACTATTATTTAACTAGTCTACTCACAACCCGTTGCTGAGCACACATAATTGGAATGATGTTTTAATCCATACCTAAAAAATGTTATTATATGAATAATCTGAATTTTCTTCAAGGGGTAGAGAGGGTTTCAATCTGCGGTGGCTCATGGCCCAGCCCCCACTTAAAGTTTGTTAGAATAATTTTTTTTAACAAAAACCTATTTTGTAGTAATTTAAAGTGTTCTAAGATTTTTAATTTAAGTGATAAGAATTATGTAGGACTCCAATATTTTATTTACTAGGGATGTACGAGAAGCACTTTTTCCCTTCAAGACGATATCAAGACGAGAAAATGAAAAAGTATGGAGACACAAGAACGAGACGAAAAAATTTCGTTTGAAAATACAAAATCGTAAATAGTGTTTATTAAAGTAAATATAGTTTATATTGTTCCTTTTGATATTTAGGCTGGTACTTTCTTTGGTCTATCTTATAGTTCAGTGGTTCTCAACCTTTTTTTTAGATTGTACCCCTTGGCCATGAGTTAAATAAAAAAAAATCCAAATGACGGGTTTAAAAAAATATGTCCACATGGTAAATTATTGATCTATTTATATTTAATCTATTGGGGGAAAAAATATCTGTAATCAAAATATTTCAAATGTGACAAAGCTACTGTTATAGCCCTAACATTATCGTTTATTGAAAATTGTTATGATCAGTTAAAAAAACAAATATAATTTAACTGTAAAAAGTCTGTAGAAAACTTTTATACATTGTCTTCACCAATTTGTTCAAAAATAAAGATAGAAAAATCCTTAAAACAATATTTTCAAATCAAAATGTTTAGTTGTAATTCTGGAGCTGTTATAATATGAATCCCAAAGTTTTTCAGTGAAAGGGGTGTGGCTGCATGGCTTGGCACAACTTTTTGATGTCTGGTTGTCCAGTTAAAACTTTCAAGTGGAGGTCAGTCTCCACATTTAGCCTATTGCGGTATGAAAAACCACTCTCACAGATATATGTTGTTGAGAAAGGCATAATAAATTGCTAATGTAGAAGGTGTCAAGCAGAGGGTTGAAAATTCTCAGAAATGGGTCTCAAGCCAAGAAAATAGGTAAAAAAGAGGGGTGGAAATAACCAGATAATGCTAACTACCAACAATTATGTTTTTTGATAAGTCTCTTGTTATTTTGTAATCTTACCTTGAGAGCTGCTAGCGTACCCCCTGAAATGTGCCCACATACCCCTGGGGGTATGCGTACCCCAGTTTGAGAACCACTATTATAGTTCATTCAATCTCTTGAGATATAAGCTATAATTCATACACATTTTAAAGGCATTTAATAAAATAGTGATATTTGCAATTTATAATTTAATTGTGCAATAAAACTGTTTTTAATGTCAATGTTTGATTTTGAAAAACAATATTTATAATCAAAATATTTCTTAATGAAAGCTGTTTTTGAGGAAAAAGTGCAGCCTATTTTCGAGTCCTTACAGTATTATTATAAATAATAAATCCTTGGTTTGGTTTGTAAATTCTTAGAGCAGTTATTTAAGTAAATTTTTTTCATATTTCTCAAATTTTCAAGATTAATTTTAATTTCTAGCGTCAAGCCAATAATGATATACATTAGTTTTTTCTCATCTCAAATGCGATATTTTTGAATCTCACACATCCTTAGTGCTGTTGCACACGTACCGATATTATCGGTGTCGGCACCGATACCGGCGTGGGTTGTTGCACACACACCGACAATATCGCTATCGGTACTTGAGAGGCATAGGCAGTTTTGTGTATGGTGGCGAGCAAACAACATGGCTCCCATGTGGAATAGGAGGTTTCTTTTGTTGTGTTTGCTTCATCTCTGGAAGAGATGATGCCAAAACCGGAGAGGAAGTCACATAAACACGCTCTGCTCTCCACTAATTCAATTAAGGTCACTATGTCATACTTGAATTTACTAGACATTTTACTCTAAAGTAGAATTAAGGAAACAAACTCGCAAGCACCTAACCTCACGAAAGACAAAACCAAACAATGCAAGATGACAGCTGCAGACTAGTGACCACCTGCTCTGCGCACTGATATCGGTGTATTTGTAAAGGGGGCCGCCGACATTGCTCCGACAAGTCGGTAGTCACGATAATGCTGTCGTGTCAGCATCGTGTGCAACAGGGCCATAAGATTACATGGAATCTCACTACCACCGATATCTACGCCGACACCGATATTATTTATACGTGTGCAACAGCACTTACTATTAACTTAGGCATTGAAAAGAAATACTTATTAACAATATTTGCTCAAATACTAAAATTTGTTGTCTTGTTCAACATAGCTTTTACTAAACATTTTTATTCAGAATCATTTGTTCAGAGTCTAAGAATTGGAGGAAAAGCCTTTTAAGAAATATCGGATTTTTTTCCACAAGATAACTGAGAATTATGCTAAAAAAAATTTAGAGTTTGAATAACCATCCTGTATTTTTAACTTTTGATTTACTTTTATAGCATCTCTAGAATTGAAGCAGATTTGTCCACATTGTGGTGTTTCACTGCATGTCATTAACATGTCTCTTTTGGTCTAGGACTATAACAAATTTACAAACTTTTATTTATATTATATTTGGAAGAAGGTATAGGAAAGGTGGATAGAAACATATAAAAGGGACAAACAATATGGCTTTTACAATGAAAAGAAGAACACAGTTCACACTTTACATTGCTGCCTTTGGACAAAGAGGTAATGGTTGCCTCTTAAAGAAAATCAATCAGCACCCACAATCCCCCGACCTAGGTTTCATTCTATTGGAACTCATCAGGACACCCAACTAGGATCAAACCACGATCTCCCTATCATTGGCAGTCTAGTTTATTGCTAGACTAGAGCCTTAGACTATGTGCAAAGCATGTCTTTTTTACAATTTATCCAACCTATCACTCTGAGATTATTTTATCTTTGTAAAGAGTAAATAGGTTAAATGTTGTTGAAGGGGATAGTTTTATGTGTATGATCTAAACTTGGCAAACCTTTAAATCATTGTAATTTTACTAGGAAAAATATATATCACACATTTGATTTTTTACTATATATATTTATATTTATGTACATAATATATTTGTCTACACATTCACACATTTTTAAATTATTCACATAAAATACAAAACATTTTATTTACAAAATTAGGAAAATTGATCATATTATATATAATTTTATAAATTATTCTTTAAAGGCATGATGAGGTTTGCAAATAGTTATACAAGATTTGTTAGCTATAGGTTTTATTGATTAGCGATTTCCTACCACAAAACTATTGGTCACATTTAAAACAACCAAACTTTAGCAGTGACATTTCATTGTGTTGGCATAACCTTATCTAATCTTGTCTCTTCGCTTTTGGTTTAGAAACGTTGGGAATGTGTATTCTAAAAATGATGGCTATATAATGAACCAAACTAGAGATATTGGCTTTACATGCTAAGCTAATATAATATAATGCTCTTGCTACAAGTGTGATACAATTCGCCTGCTGCCTGTTTTTTTCTTGCCTGCCAATCTCAAAGAATTTTTAAATAAATACATTAATAGAAAAAGGTTTAACTCTACAATATTGAAAATCTTGAGAGACAAAAACCAACTTGATATTTATATTAGTTTATTCTTAATACTGATATTTTATATTTTACTTGCTTACTGGTCCTAAATAATTAAAACAAATAGGAGCGTTATTTATTAACATTATTATTACTTTTTTATTTTGCTTACTATTTCTGCCGCATTATGCAGATTGATCCATGCACGAGTCATGTAAAGTTGAACCACACTGCTAGAGATTATTCCATCCCGAGAACATTCTTCAATTATAATTTAATGTTTGACTCTGAATTAAAATTTCAGCAGTGATGGCTAATGTCAGGGACAACTGCTTTGTTGCCATTACAAGTTGTACATTATCATCATCATAACCATCATTAACTTTTTTAGCCTGTATTCAGGTCAGTCTATTAAAATGCCTCCATCTTCCTCTGTCTTTTTAGCACTCTTCCTCCCTTATTCTAGTCCATTCTTCTCCTATCCCTCACACACTTGCTGTTATTTGTGCCTCTCATCTCTTCCTTGGTCTCCCTTGTCTTTTTCCTCCAAATTTTAATTCCTCTCTCCATGGCCTCACCTTCCTCATATTTTTAGTCTATCCAATATCCAGGTTTCTGCTACACACGTAACTATAAGTATGAAGTACACCCTATACAGCACTTGCCTATACGTGTATATTCTAGTGATTCAAATAATTGAGCAGAATTTATTGAAATTACTAGGGGTATGCAAAGTTTCGCAAAACTTTACTTCAAATATTAATCAGCTTCTATTTAATTTTTATAAATAAAAAATTGGTGTTAGACAACTATGAAGTTTCACCAAAAAAGTATTGACACATAAAATACACATTTATTTTATTTTTACACTTTTTGTCAATATAATATGTTCAATGTTAACGTAATAAAAATTGGTTAAGATAAAATTTGTCAAACCTATTTCAATAAAATATTTTATAAATTTTATATTTACTGTTAAGAATTAGATAAATGTAGATATATTTATTACACCTTTCTCAACATTAAACAATCATTTCGGCTTTGAATCGAAAAATGTTTTTGTTTTGCGCACCCCTAAGCAACCTCTCATCAAGCCTATCAAATTTTTCAAAGAATTAATATTTTCCTAGAAGCTGTTCCATTCTTCCAGACTTTATCTCTAGACCAATGGATAGTGGGAAGTATTTCAAGGAACTGTTGCAGGACATTTCGGTTGTCCCTGTTAAGTGACATGTTCTAATATCCAGGGGACAAACTTGGATATCCTGGTACAGACTCCAGGCAGGTTCTGCTCTGCACACCCGATGCCCCAGCTTATTATGCCTGCCAGGAAGTAGCGGCCATCCTTACCCCGCACTTGTAGGGGACCTCCTGAGTCACCCTAAAAAAAGTGACAAAAAATAAATATCTATTTGTAGCCCTAGTTAAAAAATTCTCAAACTTATTTCACAGCATTTTGCTGATAAGTGAGTTTCTATAGCTTTCAAAACCTTAGAAAATATGCAATTTTTAACAAACACAATTATAATAATAGTTGTTTTTAAATTGTTCGTGTTTGATTTGGATTTACTTGTAACTTGCATTAATCAGATTTGAATAAAAAATGTTATATGACTTCTTTTAAATTTAATCCAAATAGACTTAGTTGAAACCATATTTTTTAAGAGAATCCATTATTCATAATTTTAATTGTTTTCAGCCTGTGGCTGGTTCAGTTTAGTAAAATACTTTCGTTTTCCTCTTTCCTTCCACAATTCTTCCTTCTTTATGTGATTCCATTCTTCTTTCACTATGCACTTGCTGCAAGTGTTCAAATATATTATTAAGATTACAAAATTCACAAGTAAAGTGATATTAATAGGTTAGTTGTTAAAATAAAATGTAAATGCAGCTACATATCTTACCTGAAAAGTTATGATGAAAGTTCTATTAGTATTATAGATAATAAAGATTCCATCTTAGTTTGTATAAAAAGTTAAAATATACAAAAGTTTTACTTTTAAATTCAAATTTACCATTGAATTCTATTGAATCTAGATCTGGAATATCTTTGTATTTAAATAACTCAAATATTAAGATTCCCTGTAATAGAGCACTAGGCTAAATCTAGGTTAAAATTAGGAGCATACTTATGTGTTATACATTGTAAATATAAAACACATGAACACATTTTTAAGCTTTGCAGTCCAATTAAGAGCATCACTCTACTCTCCTTAACCTGAAGAAGCTGTTTGTGACAGTGAAAGCTTATACTTAAAATATGTTACTTTTTTTGTATGTTTTATCTAAACAATTTTTACTCCACTATCACTCAGGTAAGTGTGCTGGCTATCCCTTCTAATATAAAGCAAATATTAAGATTCTTAATTTTGAATGGAATATAAATATTTACTGGATTTAGATTATGAATCTTGAATCTTGGTAAAAGATTTGTTGTTGCGAGTTTACCTGACATGAGTCTTGCCCGCCTGTCTCGTAGCCAGCACACATAAATATCTCTGGTATGAACTCGTGACGCCCAGCTCGTAGGAACATCATCTTACACTTGTCGTTGCTGACAATCGGCACACTCACCTGAAATCATTTAATTTTGCATATTTAATATACATTTTCTGAACTGACTTAATAATTATTTTAGGACTTTTTTTAGCACTACGTCCTACTACCCATTCGGGTTACATACTTATTTCAGTACTTGGCTTACAAACTAACTCTATTCTAAAACTTACACACATACTCTCCCAACTTTTAATTTTTCAAAAGGAAAATAAAAGCCCAAATTTCTCCAATGATACATTTTTTGACCTTGCTAGTAACTGAACCTGAGCTCAGTAGACACATATGCGTTACTGACAGGAGACTGGATATTTCCTTTCGAGGACACATTGCAAGAGACTTGATTTGAGAGGGTAACATGTATTTTTCATTGAGTTAAAGTAGAGCTGAGTCCTTTGAATCCTCAAATCCTAAATTCCTGAAGGATATTCAAGGACTTGAAAACATTTAAGGTTTTTAAAAATTGTTTGACTACTTAGAAATGTTTAGGCCTCAGACAATTTTTTTTACCACCTAAGTGAATATGGATTCACATGTCAAAAAAAAAAAAAATCATATGAATGTGGGACAGTTAAGGGATGCACAATTTCTACCATTTGCAACATTATTTGATTCCAAAACCATCTCTTTTTAAATAAAGGATAAAAGAACAGAACTTAGAGCACATGAAAATTATAGGTCCAAAAATTCACTTCTAAAATCGTACAATTTAAAATAATTTTTGGGGAACATTTATTATTTAGGTCACTTCACAAACCTCAAGGTGACCTTTTTACCTTTGTTAAAATTATCTTCTTATAAGGATAACTTTTAGGAACTAAGTTTTTAACCATCTGGGCTGTACCATTTAGTAAAAAAATCCTCATTACATCCAGTTGGAATTTGAGCCTTGAACGCTTCATTTCCAACAATGCAGACTAGATGAACCTAACATCAAGACCATATGTTCACCAAAGTGGATTTTTTACAAAACTATCTGATTTTGGAAATTGTCTCATTCCCTCTTACTTTGTTATGAGGCCTCTCACCTGCTGTAGCACAGAGGGTAGGGTGCCCCCTTCGCTTAGCCTGCCCCATCCCGTGACTGTGGCATTCTCGCCTATCAGGAGGTCATCGGATGCGGGCAGGCAGATGGGCGCGATGTGTGGTTGGAACTCGAGCGGCGCCTCCAGCCTCACCAGCGCCAAGTCATACTCGTATGTGAAGAAGTTGTACTTGGGGTGGACCATCTTCTGGCCCACGCTGCGCTCCACAAAGGGGTAGGGCTCCTGCACGCTTGAGAAATCATACTCACCTACGCGAATACGTATCTGGGATGTCAGCAGGCTGGCCAACACAAACATTAAGAGGCTCTAGACAGGATGCTCAAAGTAAATAGTCAACACAACTATCACAGTTTTTGTTCCAATATTGGCTTCAACTGAAAACTACATTATCTATGGTAACGGGAAGAAAAGGGTAATTAATGGTTTACCCTCACCAGTGAGCCTCTAGACAAGGTCACCAGTCTCACATTTTCTGGTTTGTTGGTGATTGGTTGAGGTTTGAATCCTGGCCGATTGTAATGATCTAATTTAAAAAAAAAATGTTTTGGTGATTATTCTCTCTGCCTCTACACATATTTGGATAACCTCCCTCTAAATACCACCTTTCTTATTCCTATCCAATTAGTATAAATATAAGAAAAGGCAGGACATCCTGTAAGAAGACAATGTACAGTCTGAATAAATTAATGGTAGCACTGAAACATAACTTTAATTATCTAACTCCATGGGATATTACAAGGTGTTTGAATAGTCAATAAGTTAAAACTATCAAATCTAAGGGAAAAGGATGCGTATATTAGTTATGGAAATGGACTGGCAGTTTGATGTAGAAAGGCTGTGATATTCCAAAACAATTTATGCCACCTCAAAATGGTGTAGCTACAGGGTATTTCCTTCTGTGTGTGTGTATGTGTGTGCGCTTCTCTTTGGCACCCTGTTTGTGTTCAATAAAGATTTTTTAAAGTACATATATATATTTGTAACTTTTTTCTTATAGTAATAATCTCTTTTTTTTGTCTAGAATAATTAAAAGCTTTTCACAGAATTAAATGTAAAATAAACTTAACTCCCAATGATATCTTTCGATTACAAAAATATAAATATTTTCCCTTCAACATACTTGAAAATAATATATTAAGAACTAATGATTCTTCAATGGAGTACTAGGATAAAACCAACGTTGGCTGTGACTCCCTATGATGTACGGACTGTGGTTAAATTGTCTAGACGAACACCAACTTAATGACAAGTTGTTATTTACAAACATTTTAAGGATGTTAATTTTTGGTTAATTGGTAGTAACTAAACCTATCTTGGCGGGAAATTTCAAAACATTAATAACTATAGCCTTATTTCTCCTAAATAGTTCATGTTTAGTTCGATTACGTCGAAAGAGAACCAACTTACTCTCTGATTGTGACGTCAACTAATCTAATCTGTACGGACTTATTAGTAGCTTGTATGCACTGAGAGATATCAACATAACTGTGATGATGATATGACAAAAGGCAGTGTTTTGTAGGTTGCAGAAATTGATGGCTAAATTCGCTACATAAGTACACTTTGTTTACCTTAAAAGGTAGAACCAATCTTATCTTTATGGCTCACACTATGGCCCTATCTTCTAAGCTACTTCATAAAATAATCCCACAAGGTTGGACTGCTATCTTTCAGGGTAAATGAAGTGCACAGCCTAGGATTAATACGTCTATTGGTGACAACACCGATTTTTTTTTTCTTTTCTCTGCGTGTTACTATTTGCTTGAGCTATAAGCGGGTTTTCTCACTCTCTTCGTCCCCATTTTTATTTATGTTTATGACACTATCTGGTGGGGAAAAAGTCTACTACTTACTAATAATGGGACAAGAGTTGCCATCTGGGTACATAAGGTAAAACTAAATAGGCTACGTGACAGGATACCCATCTAGCAGTGAGTGGGATTTAGCACCAACATTTTATTTTTTACGGTATTTTGTATAAATTATTTCTATTTTGGAAATCTGGGATTTGTTTTTTAACTATAATAATGTTGTCCTTTGGATCAAATATATTTAGCTCCTTCGTTTTGGTATTAAAATTTTCAAAATTAATTTTTGACTAACTTCCTGTTTTTGGCGTGGATCACGTAAGTAGCTTTACCGGCGTCTGTAATGTCTTTCGCCATTGAATTTCACTTAGGTCGGATGTAATCTGCTTCTATTCATTTTATTTCATCTTTATTTTAAATTTTAAAATGTAGTCTTTCTCCAATTATTTTTAACCTTGATCAGTATTGTCAGGGTAACTAAGTCTTTATCTTATTTTTAACCTTATTTTAATATGTATTGGTTTTAATAACCCCCTCTACCAAGCATGAGGGAGCTACAATTGGTTTTGGGCCTCATGTTTTTTTTTATTCTATTAAAGTTTAATTCTTTTTAATATGGTTTCAATCTATTACCTTTTTTAAAAAATGAATTATCTCTTTAGATTTTACTAAAGAAATAGCGGTGTGTTAGTCATTTGGCAAACTTTTCTATTTTAACGTTCCAGAGGATACATTGTAATTTAATATGTTATTTTCCCTTTAAAGGGCACTGTTGTTTGGTTTTATTTGTTGTTTAACTAAATTTTGTTTAACTGGTTAATACAGGGTTTTGTTCCTTTTTAAATTCTTTGTTGCATATTAAATGCTGTACATTAATAATGAGGTTACCATATTAAAAGTTTTTTTAACTTGTTTGTGTCATCTGTAATCTTTTTTATGCAATCGTTTTCTACTCCCTACAATGTACGTACGTACATACCTCTTCTCTCTAGCCCTAATGACTTTTTTTTTTTGAACCAGGTCAATTTCTTTTCAGTCTAGCTATTTTAATACTTTGTGGTGCCAATTTATTTGTTTGTTTTAGTCCTTTGTGCACAACAATAACACGCCACCTTTGAATTGTTGGCACAAATCTGTGATATTAGTGCATTGTTGTTATTGTCTGTGGCAATATTAACGGTGATTTGCATCTTCTTTTTCTTATTTCAATAAATTGTGTATATGTATGAGAGTAAGGGAGAAGAGATAGAGCTATAGCCAATTAACTACACTAATGGAGAGGAACAGAGTTTATTTTAGAGTAAATGTACCCAAATTTGCGGGAAGCTAATACTAGAAACTGTTTATGAAAAACATTCTCAATATACATGGCCAGGATTCGAACCTTGACTTCCATGCCACCAGAAAATCAAACTAGTCAAGCTCGACACTTTTGTCGGGATCACGCTAAATTTAACGTTCACTTAAGGTTAACTTAACGTTATAAATGTCATGGGAGGTCTTTCACGTTGAGTGAACGTTACATGAAGGGTATATCACGTGATCTAGCCAGCCAATCATTATGCGAGTGACGTCTACAGGGCTATTTAGAAATTCATTTGTTGGTTTTATTACCAAGGTATACTCTTTAGCCTAAATTTTAGTGATCAGACATTGAAACAAAATAATTAAAGCAAAATAAGAAAGCTTAATTTATCAAAAAAGTTTAGTAATAGATTTTTATTATATCGATTGAAAACTGTAAATATTCACAGATTATCTTTACAAATAGTACACATCACAAATCAAAACACATAGGTACGCTAGAATGCAAATGTTTTGCTCTAGTTGTAACGTTAAGTTAGGTGATTCGTGATCACACATCTGTTTTCTTAAGTTAAGTGAACGTTACGTTAAGTTAAAGTTAAGTTTATCGTGATCCCGGCATTAGTCCGCGTGCCCACCAGAGAGTCAACTTACTTATTTCCACTGTATTTAAAGAAAAACCACAGTATTGCCAGTCAGAATACAACCTCAACCTTCCTATTCACAATCGGGCACTGTCACCCTATTAAATAATGTCATGCGCCATTTTACTCTAAAACATGTTTTAGATTGGTTTTTTCTATCGATTAAGGTAGATTAAACGTTTAGGTAACATTTTATTAATTTTATCACGTTAAGTTGGCTATTACTCACTCGTCAACACAATGACCTGCCGTAGCCACCCAGTTCTCATTGAGCAGGGCCCCACCGCACCGGTGTGTGCTCGAGAAGCCGAAGAAAGATGTCCTCCGAACAGACACCTGCAAACAAACATGACCGTGAAAAGATTAAGACAATTTGTAAAATGTGCATGTGTGAATACTCAATCAATGAAGAAGGCACGAAGAAAAAAAACTTATTAACTTACTTTATGGCGTTGTTTGTTTATGTATGTAAATTACTGTGCAGTTATGTGCTATTTTCATTTTATTTGTTTATATTCCTATTCCCTTTACCTTCTTAAATATGTAATTTGATGTAAGTTATATTCCATTTTGGTTTAAAGGTAACATTCTATCTAACCTTTCTATATTTCCCTATGATGGAATTTACAAGCCACGCCCAAAGTGTAATAGGATATAGGCTAGTTTCGCAGCTAGGCCTAGCACGCCTCAAGTGTGGCGGCATACTAAATGTAAGACAACACCTACCTAAAGTCAGATGGAGTGGTTGGGCTAGTTTTTTTTATCTGAAACTGGCCCATTCTATTCAAGTCTAAGTAAGTGTCGTCCTGTATTCAGTATACCGCCACACTTGAGGCGTTCTAAGTACGACTATGAAACTTACCCAGGGTCATAATAAATACAGTGTACCCCCAAAGAGGGAAAAGAAGTTTCATAAAATTAAAAGCTAGCTTTTTTGTTTGTAATATGGTCAGTTAACTTACTTGCCAGGGCCAACCACCGAAAGGCGAGTTCTTGCCGCCAACAATGCGAGTCTCTGGTCGGGGAAATAATGGTGCCACGCCACAGCCTGCAACAATAAAAGCTCAGAGTTGACAATATACTTGTTACTCATAGACTAAATATATCAAACTTTCAACCGATAGAAAGATATACTTGATACCCATAAACTGGAATGTATTCTTCAACCAATATTACTATATAATTACTACTCAGGGATTGTGCATTAAATCTTCAACAAACTAGACAGTCAACTTATTATTTAAATATTATACAGTACATAAAATATGCAACCAATCACTTGATATATTATTCACAGACTGACCATAACATATTTAGTCAACAGTTTCAACATGTAACGCTACCTGCAACAACAATATCAGATCCCAAATTTAGGCAACACGATCTAGGCCTGGCCTACTGCATTTGTAGTGTGATCATCCGCTAGACACTACTGTCAGTGATGTTAATGAAGGTTAATTTATTTACCACAAGGAGGACCACTCTATCAAAGATGTCTAAATTAACTAAAATGCGATCACGAATTACGATATGCAAGACGGTTTATTCTATAAAATTCTAACAAATATATTTTCAAGCTCATTACTGACAAAATGTAGCTAAATTATTTTAATTATTTTATTGGCATTAAAATTATTTATAAAATAAAATTGCTTATCACATGATTTGACTAAACTTTTATAACAGTTGATTACCTTCTTACCACAATTACGGTATAATAATGTCAAGCAGTCTTAAGTATATTAGGATTCTAGTTGAAATAAAGGTTTAGAAAAAAGTTGTCAATATTGATAAAATTTTACTTTATTCTTAGGGGAATTTTATAGGTATTGATATTGTATATAAAAATGATAACTGCACATCATATGACCTGATATATTAATTTATGAAGGTTATTTTAAACTCCCAACCACAATTCTTTTTCAATATACAATGCATTCTTGTTTTCATTCAGATTTATTTGTTTTCTGAAAATGATACCCCTATTTTAACTAGTAATGAAGTAATAACCTATGGTGCCCTGGTAAAGGAGGCTTATGTATAGGCTTATATTAAGTTTGAGGAGAGTCGGCTATTAATTCAAATGCAAAAAAATTATAGGCACAATTATACATTGTTGCAACAAATATTTTTAAAATATCATCCTCAATAAACATACAAAATTAACTAAAATTCGCTACTTCTAAAAATGATTAATTTTTATGAAAATAAAACAAAGTATCTAAGTTTAGACATTTTTTTGGTTTTATATATTCAGTTTTTAAAAATGATTTTTTTATTACAACATTTATAAACTTTTAAAATTTTCAAATTCAGTTCCTAGCCCTCGGTAAATCTAACAGCGCACGAGCATACTTTGTATATCAATACATTGTTAAGTTAGGGAGCCCAACCACAGAGAAAAAGCCGTGCCTAAAATAATTAAGTACTTATGTAAACTTCCTTGCGCTGGTGTTGTATTTTAAAAGATGTCCTAAATTAGTATGCGCATCAAATTAACAAATGACCCTTTGTTTTTAAAAAAAAGAAGTGTGAATTAAGTTGTCCAAACATTGTATTTTTACATAATACCGAGATCACTACCAACTGAACGTTCACGTAATGTAAGTGCATCACGATGGCTTCCACTTAAAAAAACATGAGAATAATATTTAAGTCACGTAACGTGAACATTAAGTTTATCGTGATTCCTGCATGACTAATGTTCACGTGGTGCTCGCGTGAAGAGAACTCCGTGAAGTACTACGTCTGGCAACTACTCTTACACTACTGTGTTGCGGGAAGCATCATAAGTTTCAGTAGCCCCTAGCATGTTGAAGATACCGCCTGCACTTCAATCCTGAAGAAGCGGTAGCATCGTAGCATCGTAACTAAATCACAACTGTCTGGTCACGAGTCTCCGTTCCAGCAAATAAGATTACAGCTTTAAAATTACTATTACTGTTTTTAAAGTGTTCCGTATTAAAACCTGTCTATTCCTTTTGTCAGTGAGCTTAGATCGCCAATGCGCCATGTAATCTGCTTCTTCAGCGCCAAGAATTTTCTTATTACCTTCTTATCAATGCAATAAGCTTAAAATAGCCAGCAAATTTCTGAGGAACTCCTATTAGAACCTTAATAGGGTAGTAATTAAGTACGTTATGAGGAAAATAGTAGTTACATATCACAGATAATTCTTAAACACCAAACATAATTTAAAAGACTTATTACACGCATTCATAACCATTTCTGAGGCAGGACACGATCAACTTTTACTCATGGAATTTTTTTTAAATTTCACCCCATTTGTGCTTTCCGCATGTTTCCAATAATGAGGTAAAGATGTGTAGAATAGTATTTTAGAGAAACTGTACTCTAATTTGGAGGTAGAGTTGGAATTCATTTAATTAAAAAAAACCACCCAACCAGAATTAGAACCCCGTTCTCCCCGTCACCGATAGTCCAGTCTATTCCAAGATAAACGCCTTAGATCATTCTACTACTGATGCGGTTCTTGTGGATCTAATATAATTTTAAATACTGTGCATAATGTATTATCTACAGTATAATAGCATTAGACTGCGTCTGTATAACCATGATCCTGAGTTAAACTCTACCAATATCTAATTTTCCTTGACGTCACTAAGGAAAGGAGGCTTCCGGTTTAATCATATTGTGATGTGGCAATATATTTAGTGGTCTGGCTATCTATGTTATTTCCTTAACTTTAATGAAAAACAGACTACTCGTCTTGGTAGCTAAGTAGACATTTTATTTTTATGTTTATTGTATTACTCTCCAGCATTTATTTTTCACGTTTGCTTTATATGCCAGTTTTTATGAAATACATCTCACCTGAACCATTTATGAATAAATTAGTAGCCTACTAAAAAAAAAGGACTAGATTATTTAAAAAGTTAAAAAAACCTCATAAAATTGAGACAGAATCTTAAAACATTCACCTGCTAACATAGCAACAACAGTGATAAAATATTCGACCTTTTGTGGTTCGAACTCAGTACTCACGCCGTCCCTTGTCCGCCGCAGGTGAAGGTTGGTTGCTAGTGTCGAGGTGGCCGTAGAGAACTAGTAGTCGTGGTGTCCCTACTGCTTGCGGTGGAGGTCGTTGGGGTGGCAGGCTGTGGTGGTGGTGGTTGTAGTTCTTCTTCTAACTGTTGTGGTTGAAGCTGGTGTGGTAGTACTCGTGGTTGTGGTACTCCTACTGGTGGTAGTGGTGGTAGGCCTGACAGGGAAAACACTACCTTTAACTTTCTGCTATGAAAAGAGTCAAGCAGCTTCGAACAAAGTGAGTCCGTACTATTTATGTGAAAAACAATACCTACATGTTATTTTGGTCACGTGGTCTAAGCCTTCAGACGAATTATGGTGTATATTGGATTGCCGATTAATAGAGAGGCAGAGGTTCTAATCTCAGCTCGGTCCATTAATGGGTTTCCCAATTTAGTTTTTCCACAATATTTTGCGGGTGTACTTTTTATAAATAGCCTTTTTTTTAAACTTATCTTTTAGATAAGAGTGTAGATGAAGGTAACGTGAGAAAAGATCAGCGTGTTTGCAGTTTTTATAGTAAAAATTTTTTTTTGGTCAAAATAAATTAAAAATCGCCTCTACATCAACATAGAGTTTAATTTTATTTATCAATAGTTCTTGACTAAATGTCATGAGCATGGTTACATTAGCTAACAACCTTTTTAAATGAAGGGAAAAAGTTTTCATTAAATTCCATAACACCTTTGACAGGTATTCAAATACTGTCGAGGTCACCATGTGAAGAAAATTAACCTCTATAAGAGCAATATTCAATTTATCTTGGCCCAAAAAAAGTGTTTTTCTCTAAAAAAAAAAAAAAACTCTGCATAAACACTCTATTTCATGCTCGTTGTCCTGGAGCCATTCCACATAAAAGATCAGAGTAATGATCCCTAAGCTCCGCCTTGTCCACAAAAAGTTCGGGATTACGGTTAAATTTAGAGTTGCTCAAGGTTTACTACCCAAATAAACTTGTTAAACATTTCCTGTTGAATTGACTTACTACTCTTATAAACTGGTTTAAAACTTCCTGTGCGAACATTTAAAATATTTTCTTCTTCACTAAACTTGTTACTATTCAACTAATCATGTTAAAAGTTTCCTATTTTATGGAATGTCATGCTGGGGGGGGGGGTACGCCCCTGTTTGGTTCTCGCCTGTACCTGACCGGTCTCGGGGGTGGCCGAGGCCTCTGAGGGGGACGGGGCCTGCCGCCAATAGGGGGCCTTGGTCTCGTCACGAAAGAAGGCTCGGTGGTAGCGTGCCACGAGGACCCTGAGGGGCTCTGGAGGGCGGTCCACGAGACCATGGCGGTACTGCCAGAAGCCACCGAGTCGGCGTCTTCACCTGACACCATGTCTATCCTGAAAATATTGACTCTGTTACTAAACAAACTGTACAACTGAGAATGACAAGCTTAAGAGGGTGATTAGCATTAACGGGGAATAATAGTCATCTTATCCAGCATAAGTTAACAGTATGAGGAGAGTGAATAGGGTCAGTACTAGATAAAAACTATATTTAATTCCCTACGGAATAATCCTAGTTCCTGAAGAAAATTGGCCAACCAAGACTTTTGATAGCGAAAGAATTTGGAACTGTCTAATATTGTTGTTATTATTACAGTGTAGTTTCGATAGTTCGAGTTGAACGGGACCAGGCACATATTTAATTATAAAAAAATACCTCGAATGACATGAAATAGTCAGTGAAAATAAAATGTTTAAGTGTAAAAAGTATTTATCTATTTTTTAATTCATACCATAAAGATATTTTCATAAATATAGACATATTATGTACCTTTTGCTTACCCTGAAAGATAGCAAACTTACCTTTTATGATTCCACTATGAAGTAGTTTATAAGATAGGACCATAGTGTAATACGTCAAGGTAAGGTTGCTACCATTCAGGGTGAACGGAGTGTACGTTTTATTAGAATGTGGAAAACTTTTCACATGCTTTTTGTTTTTACTTTCTCACGACCCCTGTGATCGTCAAAAAATTGAAATAGAAATGTTGATAGGTGTTGACATTTCATGACCCCCTTAACCTGAGAAAGTGGTTTCCACAAAGACATCTGTCCTGTTACTGGGACTAGAGCTGAAACCATTTTACCGATCAGGCTAAAAATGTATACTGTATCTAAGGTTTTCTTCAGGTTTCTCAGAGTTTTTTTTACTAAAGGTTATCGATACAACCCTAAAATCAGGATTATTTACTTAAGGGAAAGAAGAGAAGATTCTTTTTTTTTTCAAAATCAGTTATTATGATTTTGATTAAATTTCGTACCCAAGTAAGTTACTGCTTAGTATTACAAACAAACTGGCGCATAGAAAAAAAAGAAAATGACATAAAGAGTACTCTTTAAGAAAAGAAATAACTTAGCAAAGTTGAACGCCTGTTAATGATAAAAACATTTTTATCTGAAATAATCTAGAGTACGAGTAATAAAAGAAAGTATTTGTCTGTATTCGATGCCCAGCCAAATCTACGGCATGCAGAATCTGAAATTTTTAACATAGGTGGACGGAAAGGGGTTCGAGTGCACCCCAAGCAGGATTTTTAAATTTTTAATTAACTTTCTAATTAGGCTATTTTTAACAAATTTTGGTGGGTCACGGGCAATGCAGGCGGTGTTTCCAGTATTTATAAAAAACAATATTTTCCAATTTGTAAGTAATTTTTTTTTAATAGAGCTTTGGGTAATGGGTAATTGAAAACGCACAGAACAAAATAATATGTTACTGTAAAAGTGTAGGTATATATTATTTCATATTGTGATTGTTATTTTGTTATAAAAGGACGTGCACTGGATGTATCCTTGTATCAAACTATGTATACTACACCGTACTTCATTGCAAAGCAATAGTTTTGATTTTCTGTAATAACATTATTATGTACTTTCGCTAATTTTTATAATAACTTTTTTTTTAACAAATATAACACACAATAAATAAAGTGAAATGAACGTACAACTTTAATATAATACTTTAAATCTAACGTCGCCACTGAATATCACATTTTTAAGTTTTGGAGAAAATATCAAAAATTATAGTTAGGTAAATCAAATTCATATTTTTACTGTAGCAAATATGCATTCTAGTAATTTAGTCGGGCGGTCACATTTTTGTATCGTAGGAATATTATTTTTAAAGATACTTCTGTATATAATGAACCAGCAGGCCAGAAATAAAGGTAAATCCTTGTTTTTAAGGTAATCTAATATCAAACGATCTTGGTGCTGGTTTAAGTAAGCGCCTACATTTCTACAAAGCTATATCCAAGATATGCTTACTAGTTTTTAAAACTACAAGTTTTGAAATATTCTTAAATAGTAGTGTATGCATAGTCTAAAGTGTAAACCTTCTTTGCGGGAGATTTTAGCCGCTCCTATAAAACATAGTGACGCCCCTTGGCGAGGTTCAAGATAAGTCTTACATTGAGGTAGTTGTGCTGTCTTCAGGTTTAGTCATCACAATAGGGCTCATACTGATACTGCTGACTACAGTGTTGTGCGTAGGGATCGTGCTGCCACCTGTGGGTCGGGTCACGAACGTGGCACTACTGCTGCTGCCACCATATGTGGTCGGGTGAACTGCGTGTTGATTGCTATAGTGTTGTGCGTGGATATCGTGCTGCCACCTGTGGGCCGGGTCACGAACGTGGAGCTGCTGTTGATACCTTGCGGTGGTCGGGATAGCTCTATAATATTGTTGCTGCCACCTTGCGGTAACAAGGCAAACTGCGTACTAATGCTGCTGTCATCTACTGGAGGTCGGGTAAACTGCAAGCTACTGCTTTCTATAGTATTGTGAGCTGGGCTAGAGCTGCACTTGTTGGTCGGGTCACGAAAGTCGCGCTATTACTGCTGCTGCTGCCACCTTGTGGCGGTCGGTAAGACTGCCGTTACTGCTGCTGCACCGACGGAGGACGGGAGAACTGCGTACTGGAGGACACAGGCAGCAAGACTGTGGTATGACTAGAGGAGACGCCACCCGTTGGTCTCGGCGGCCCAGCGGGTGGCCTAAGAGAAGGTTTGGTGGTCATGTCAGGAGGTGAATAAAGCACGGAGGGCGCTAAAGGGACTAGGTTTGATGGCGAAAGAGGTGGCAGGAGTGTGTTGTCAGTAGCGTTGTGCACGCAGCAGCTGCCAAACATGAAGGTATCAACGCACATACCAATGTGCTGCCCTTCGGACTTGATGCATTCATAAACGAACATACAGGTCCCTTCGGTGCCATCCACGGAGCAGGGCTTCGGGTTGATCTTGTAGCCTGAGAACATAAGCATCAAACAGTTAGTTATACATCCTGTTAGTGCTAAGCGGGGACACTTGCTATTATTATTTTATTCCTTCTTTATGCCCTTGCAATTAAGAGGAACGGTGTCTATTGTATATTTATATTCGAATGATAATTGTTTTATGGCTGATCTGATCTTGAATGGGCTATGAGATAGTTTCTTCTACTCCTCCCTTTCATTTATTATTCATCACTTCCCGATAAGGGCCGTTTTTATTTTGTATTATCTTTAATTACATCCACATACCGCTAACCGAAGAGAGCCCCTTAGAATATTGCGGGTTTTGTAAACCTGTTAGTGTGTGTTGATGTACTCTGTATAAATAATTATGGTTATATTGGAAATAAAACTACCTATGCATTAAATAATACGTATTTCAAAAACAATATTCCCCAATGTAGGGCCATCCATGGCTAGTTAAGGTGAATAAGGTAATACTCATAGGAGGTAAGGGTGTGTGGGCCAGTAGGGAAAATCGTCCTCACTTCGCCCGGCTGGGATTCCAAACTTAATATCTCCACTGCCAGCAGTCTTCGTTGTCCATACAATATAATTTAACTTTATTATGTACTAATCTCTTAGTTCCCATCCGTTAAATACACATTTGACTATACTAATGTGTTGGGTATGAGTGAGGTAGTAACGAGGTGAGATGTACAAGAATTTAAGTGGAGGGAGAGTTGAAAACCATAAAGAGAAAGCCACCTTCAATACACCCAGATGAGATTCGAACTCTCACCTCCTCATTATTGGTTAATTAGACCAGACGAGCTTGAAGTCTAGCCAGTTGCCCACCGATGCGGGTAGCGTGTTTATTGAAGTGGTATTTCTAAAGCATTTAGTATTTAAAACCAATATGGTAGAATGCTCTTTGCACCAATGAAAATATTGTGATTGCTCTCCAACATTGTCGCGCTTATAAATACAATTTTTTTCTCCAACTGGCCAAATATTAGTCTAAAATGAGCGTTAAATGTTCAAATTATTTGAAAGTGGAACAAATACGCTCTCACTTCCCCCTTGTGTCAGACAAATGTACCAGTGCTTTCTAGCGGTGAGATATGGAACTCGTTTTCAAATTTCAATTCCCTGTATATAGTATCGTCCATTTGCGTGTGTGTTCTTTGAGTAGGCTGTATACTCAACAGTTTTGAATCACTTCCTATATCTCCTGGCAATACTCCTCGCACCACCACTGGGGATATTGTTGGAACTTACTGTGTCCTTGCTGCAAGGTCTTGTGCGGGGTGGCAGGGGGCGGCACCCACAGCAAAATGGCGCCCACCACCAACACCCGCAGCATCCTCGATCCTGCAACAAGAGAAGATGTTTAAGTTAAAATAAGTATTGACACTTTAAGATGACATAAAACTAGATTCGTGGTAAAAAAAAAAGAAAAAAAAGGAGCTAAAGAGGATCCCCTACTTAAGCTCTGAGACGCGTTGTAGAAGTCCATATAAGTCCCGTGTTATTTAGAAGCGGTTTGTTATTTCAAAATACGGCTCATGATAAAATGAAAACAAACGGTATCAACATAACCCTACGGAATTAAAAATCTTACATTTTAAGTTTTTTATTGATGAAAAAATCTGATATAATTGTTAATTTTACAGAACATTTCACAAGTGTCTCAGTTCTTCGATCAAAGTAAACTGTAAAAACATAGATCTAGCTTTCCTCAATAAAATAAAGTGATTTTTTCAAACAGGTCAGAACAGTATATTATAAGTGAAAATACTTTTAAGGGTTTTGAAGCTTCAGAATAATTACTATTACTATAATAAATATAGCAGGGTGAGAAGGATCTTCGTAACAGAGAGTAAGGGGGGCTCAAGCACCCCTGTTTTTATTTTGAGGACTGGGAATATCTTAACTCCCCCTCCCGATATTTTCCCAAATAAATCCAAAGCTCATGTATAATGCATGTATTCTACCCTAATTTTCCAGTTTATATTTTTTCAAACTAAACAAAATTTATACAAATATATTAACTAACATTAGGCCTATTTGTGATTGCCTTGTATAAAAAAACAACAGAATAGTAAGGCTAAAGGGGTAATTAATACTTATTGACACTTTTAACACAAATAAGAACAAAGTGATAAAATTTCACAGTTGAATTTTAAGTTTAATTTGGACATGAAGCGGTTTTTCAAACACAGTTTTAAATTTCATTTTTGGAATATATTTATACACCCTAATAAAATTAAAAAACTGGACTTTTTTTTATCAAGCTTTCTTGTTGTGGTTTAGAAGATGTATATTATATTTGATTATACTGTATGATATACTTGTAAAAAAAATACAAAGTATTTAATCAACCCTGGTTTAAATATCATTTAAGTTTCCTTCCACAATATGAGCCTTGACAGGGTAATACATACTCTTAGTTTACCTTGAAAGATAGAAGCTTACCTTGCATGGTTCAACAATGACGCAACCTATACCAAATAAACATTTTATGGATGTAGCAAGAAGAGAGAGGGGCTGAAAAAAACCCGCAAATCCATAATTCTTCATGTTTTTTTTTGTTTTTTTGTGATTTGGAGGTTTAGGGGTAAGGTGTCAGACTTCTGTGCTGTGGGTCCGAAGTTCAATCCTCGGTCTCGGCACAGATTTATCAGTTTACCAAACCCTTCCTTCACCTCTGACAAGACGTGTATTAATCACAACTTGTGAATGTGGGGAATGCCAGGCCTCCATCGTGGTTCGAATCCACGTTAAACTGTAGGTCCTCTATTTCATCTCATAATCACCCTAACATTACACATTAGCGTAGTGCGTATAACCAGAACGGGTAGTAAGACGAGGTGATAATAATAATTATTATTAAAGTTTTTTATACTTTATAGCAAAATAGTGTTTTAAGAAGTCACTTTGCGAAACTATTTATCTTAATTTTATTCTACATTCCGAGCAATTATTCTCTTCTCATCTACTCGTTTAAGGACTTCTTTATTTGTCACCTTATCTGTCCGACTGATCTTCTCAAGTCTTCTCCAGCACCACATTTCAAAGCTTTTCCATCTCCATAAGAGTCCAAGCTTCTGCTCCTTGCAGCGCGATGCTCCAAATATAGCATTTGATCAGTTTCTTCCTTAGTTCCAAACAACATGCTGGTCAGTGGTAACCTCTTCTTGTTAAAAACTTCATTGACTCTACAATCAGTAGACTTCCCAGATAATTGAACTGCTCTATGTTTTCCAACTCCTGGTTTTCAATTTTGATTTTCAGCGTCTCTTAATTTTTTTGAAAATCACCATTAACTTTTAATTTCTCAATGTTGATATCCATGCCATATCTTTTCCCTATCTCCACCGCCATTTTCTGCAAATCTTCTTTATTTTTATCAGCAATGCTAGAGCATCTACGTATATTATTTTGTTTATGCACGCACTCCTATCAGGAAATTGCCACGTCCCTCCAGGGCTTCCCTGACCAACCACTCTCCATACAAGTTGAACATACTGAGTGACAAACAATACCCCTGCTTCACTCTTCTTCCTATCTCTACGCTGTTGGTCCCGCCACCATTCAGCCTCACCTTCACTCGCCGTGCCAGTCACAGGTTTGCAATCAGCCTTCTGCCTCTCTAGTTGATGGCGATATTCTTGAGTATTTCCATCGGTTTCTTCACTTCACTCTATCAAAGGCCTTTTTCCAATCGATGGAACTAATGTAGTTCTTCGACTTCTAGAACTCTTTCTGAAATCATTCTCAGCATCTCGATATCTTCGAAGTGGTTAAATGAACTTTAATGATGACTCTCAAAAGTGAGTCAGCGGAATCCGACAATGAAGCATTCAACTGTAAATATATATAAAACTCGTTAATGTAGGAGATATTTCCTCAGACGAATATTACGTAAATTTACATCTCTACCTTGTTAAGTTAAGTTTCTAACCTGCCAGTCAGTTTTATCATTTGGATGACATTTGTGTACATTTGGTTAAACTATGTTATTTTACTATTTATAAACACAGGGTAATATCAGCATACACTTACAAACTGACTTGACCTATGACAGCCACACTAAGCACCCTGCACTAGAAAAAGATATTGTCATATCTAGGAAATAGGACTAACACTAACACAGGAATATGGACTTAAAAACTATCATATCCAAGCAAGCAATGCTTAACATTTATCACTAGCACCACAAATTGTAATGTCTGGGTAGCAGGACAAACACATACACAAATATATAGACTTATACACGAACTTAACCTAGTACAGTAACACAAAACACTAACACCAGGAATTGTAATATCAGGTTAAAAGAACGAATTCATACAGAGATACAAACTCACAAAATAACTTAACCTAAGACAACAAGAGTAAGCACTTATACCAAGAATTGTAATTTCTAGGTAACATAACCAACACACACATACTTGACCAAGTATTTTAGTTACCATTATCTGGAGAAGAACCAGTGCCTTTAATGTATATAGTCGGCCTCCCTCACCACTCATCTACAGAGACATGCCAACGTATAGTACCTTAGTTGTTTCCTTCTCTAGCCTCACTTCGTGTCTAGTAGTGAGCTCAACGAGCAGATAGGAAAGAAACCCTGACTGTTCTGTCATGTGATCTGTGTTTTGAATTGTTTTTGGATGCTGGTTATTATATATTTTTATTTTAAACACTTTTAAAATATCAATTTTGAACAGAATTTGCTTGCCAATTTTTTTAAAGTTACAAATTTTCAAAAATAGTTCTTAAGTATACTAGAAATATTTAATAAGTTTAGTAAAGTGTATCGTTTATTTTACTAAATACAACTAAAATTATGAAAATTATTAGTGTGATTATTAATTTTGTTAAATTGTGTTCATTTCTACAGTTTTATTGGACATAGCAATATAGTTTTTTTTATCATTTGACAAGGTATCACATGATTAATACCGAGTGTGTGCACAAAATCAACATTCATAATGACTTTAATTGTTTTAAGGACTCTAAAGATACGGAGTTTATGGGTATGAAAACGATGCTTTAAGAAGTACTGACTTACGGATAGGAACTCTGTAATTACAGAACAATATTTTACTGTGGGGCCAATCTATTACTGACCAAGGACTAAGGACCTCACGGATATGGAATATTTAGAGGAGGTTTACGACTTTGTAAAAGTGGGATCAGCTTGTACTTATCAATGACCACCACTGCGTGCGATTGCGGAGAGTCAATAATAGATAAACCCTTATTTTAGGCATCAATGTGTAAACCAAATGAAAGCATTGACATAGATCAGAATACCAAAGACAGCAACTAAAACCGTTGCAATTTTATGAACATAATATATTTTCATTCCTCCACTTTTAATGTCTAGTGAAAGAGTGTGTATAAGTTAAACGGCTAATTGTAAGAATTTCATATAATTTGAACAGGTAGTAAGACGCGGTGATAAACAAATAACAAAAAATGAATTTGGAAACGAACAAAATATCTACCTTTCCTTACACCCCCTAAAAAAGATTAAATAAAATACTTCTATAAATTTCAAAATGTTATTTCATAAATACTATTGTTTAGATTCAAAACATTGACTCATCTCAGAGGTATCAAAATTAAGATTGCATATCAAAATATCGATATTTATCCAGAATTGTTTGTAAATGTGGCTAAAAGATTCTATAATAAGCATTATTATGTGATAATAGTTTAATTTTGTTTCATTAATGTAAGCTAAAATGATTTCCAACATTAGTAAAAATATGCGTTCGATTCAAAGACTTGAGGCGTGAACTAGCGAAAAGAGTGGGTACCACTAAATTGAAAGATAGTCTAGGGTTGCAACCATGAGTATTTACCAAGGTTTGTTGTGATAACTTCAACTTGATAATATTTTATTTAGATTAACATTCTTTCCAAGTTTTGTGACGACTTGTATAGTGTTGGTTGGCGTGGAAACACGTTTGATTTTTGCTATCAGGTAAGTTAATATTTCGATTACCATTTTATTGATAGTAATAAATATGAAGGGAATCTTTTTTTATTTCGATTTGTACACGAGCTATGATGCAACGAGAGAAAAAAAAGTGAAGTTGATGGTGTGAGTTTGTGCCACTGTGTTAAAGTCATGGGACGAGTTTACATGAAGAAAATAGGTGGGAGGCTATACAAAAATTAGATGGAAGAGATGTTAGAAACGCTTTGGAGGAAATCAAGGCGAAAAAGATCTCAATTCGAGAATTTGATATCTGGATTCCAAGCTACTGGAATTTATCCGCAGGACCAAACGGTGGCTCTCAACAAACTGTGTGACAGTGTTATGGAAACATCAGTTAGCCACGTTCAAAATGTCAGTGAGGCTCTCCTAGATGATTTGAAGAGTAGAGAAGCCCAACCTGCTCAGTACAAGTAAGGAGAAGGAAAAAAGTTAACGTGCCTCCAGGTAAAGGCATCACAATTGAAAATATTGCACCAAGATCATCCGAACAAGCTCACCCCTCCATTTCAAAGCAGAATATATCCAAGAAACGTCCACATAAAGAAAAAAAAAAACACTAGACAGAAGAAAAAACATTTGAACCGATATTAACATTTTTCTTCTAGCGATGAAGTTGAGGATGCGATTTCATATGCAGAAAGTGAGGATAGTTTCGGTTCATTGTTGAATTCACTCGAAGGTGACAATGGGGATCCACTAGTTGAGGATGAAGAACACCAACGATCCACCGAAGCTGCCACTGAAAAAATAGCGGAAGGACCTGAAAGAAATAGCGACCAATTGGACCCAAGATACAAACCATCAGGTCATGGACCGAGGGACCGGCTTAGAACCGACAGTTGATGACTTTGTTGCTGTTGATTATGATGGACGTTTGTATCCCGGAAAAATGATGACTTTCAATGAGACAGGAGAGGTCATGGTTTCATGAATGGTTAAAAAAATAAAATATTGGATGTGGCCTAAGAAGCTAGATGAGTTATGGTACAAGAGGGAGCAGGTAAAGAGAATTATTCGTCCACCGCAAAAAAATAATAATTGGAGGATGTGAAATGTTTGTTGTTGATGTGAAGCCATAGACTGAAGGAAGGCTGACTCATGTTTTTTATTCCATTTTATCTTATTTTTATCTTATTTTTGAATTAATTTTATGTGTATGACCTACATAGTCAGAATTGTGAGAAACCTTCTATTAACTTGCTAGCACTCACCTACCTATTTTTATTTTGAATTCAGTTATTGTTTGTTTCTGTTCCTAATATGTTAATATAGTTTTTTTTAGTCGATGATATTTGCTTTTAAGAGCTTATAAAGGAATGTTTATGTTTGTTTCATAATGAAGTTAACAGTAAAGTGCCTTGAGTAATATAAATAATATTTCATTACAATTAGTCCTAAGTATTACTAAACAATTTTTTTTGGAGGTGTTGATTTTCATAGAATGATGGATGGAATTGTGCCAAGACACGTTTTCTATTCGTTTGAAGGTAAAATACAGCAGGCACAATCTCACCCCACCAGATGGGGTGAGATTGTGCCACAAAAAAAAATTACATACCAACCCTTCGCCTATAAAAATTATTTTTACTCAAGAACTGAAAAATGAGATGTACATCAATGTTGTTGTAAACATTTCGTTTCTATATTTCAATTATTACAGCACACACGTTAGAAAAACCACAAAACCTGGCACAATCTCACCTCATTTTACAAATAAAGAGTTTTGAATTTATTTGATTTCAAGAAAATATAACATTTCTTTATGTGCTATTCTTTATTCATTTTGTATTTGATTTGTAAAAATTAATAAAGATATTTTTTATCCATTTTATTTACCAATTTTTCCCCGTGATTAAGTATCATCTAAATATGTGGGTTCCTAGACAAACCTTTCAGATCACTAATGTGCAGAACCTTCGTAGATAGACCTTGCTCGATATGGTGTGTCAAGGTACACCTAGAGAAACAATGCAGCTCAGTAATCTGCCATGGTAGACCTAGATAAACATTGTAGCATACTTTTTTAGAACCTAGGCCCTGCCACTGTTGTCTTAATTAACCTAGAACTTGTCGTTCCACGTGGTATTGTCAACTCCAGATTTATCTTGTACCTTGAAACTGTGAGATTGTAACGTAATAGTCCCGCTAACTTATATTTTGGTAATTAAAATTAGGAAGGCACTTTGTACAGTGGGGGACTCTACTTAAAAAAAAAAACCGTCCTATCAAATCACTACTGTCATTCGGATCTAACCGGAAGAGGAGACATCTGGGACATTTGTATTTCATGACACACTATTTTATCTATTAGTACGTTTAAAATCAGGACTACTTTTTACTGTGCATTGCGTCTAACTCCCCCCGTTCGGGCTCGGCCGCACAATTACACTAATGGGATAGGGAGGTATAAATATAAGAGAGTTGGATCCAGCATTTGCGTAGAGGGAGAGTGGGGAGCCGCTTAAGGGAGAACTCAATACATCTGGCCGGGATACGAACCGTGGCTTCCCCGTTAGCAGCATACTCGGCAAGAGAGACTGAGCAATTTTTTGTATGTATACAAGTGGAGGTAACCAGTTTACTAAGAGATGAATGTACGACGCCTTAGCTCAGTCGTGTGACTGCCTGCTAAGATAAAAGGTTCCGCTCTCAATTCCAGACATGGCTGAAAAACTTAGCATTGGTGAAATGAGGGTTTCTTTTTCACAGTGGTAATTTAATGGCTGGGGGATGGGTGTTGTGTCGTTTCTAGATGAGACCATCCGCAAGCTGTATTCTGATATAATCAGTCAGTCTATCAAGTGTACGTTAATTATCCCTAGTAATAATAATTATAATAATATACTATTAATTTGACCAAAATAACTTTAGCCATTTTCGAAGAAGTATTTTTTTTTGTAGGCCTATGTATGTTGTTTCTGGCAAAGTAACCTTTATGTGTATAGTTTTGTTTGCTTTAAGCAACAAGTTAGGATATCAATACTCTTTAATAACAAATTTTAAAATACTGTTTCAAACAGTTTAGGTCCTATAGAGAAGTACACTCTGCCTAAATTAAACTATTTAACATATCATTTCACAATACTATTGATTATAAATCAAATAATTAGTTCATCAAAAATATACTAAAACCAACAAAACCACTTTTCAACTAATAATTGTGTAGCAAAAAACAAACAAACTAACAACTCTAAAATAAGTCGAATCAATATATCTATCTTACCAATGTAAATGGTACGCTAGCAATCAATCTCTAATTTGACATTAACTTTCCAGGCACACTTTCCAGTTCACCTACTTTGCTATGACTTATCTCAATTTAATTCAATGAGAACGATGGGAGATATGAACAGTACATGTTTCAGAACAAAATAAACATAAAAAATATTAATTCAATTTACTATTAAAACCACCTTACCTTGACCAATTGCTATATCACCATATCATGTAATTTACATCATAAAGATAATCTCACTAACCTTTAGGTTAAATGGGGTTTACATCGACAGTTTAATATATTAAAAATACGAATTGTTTGAAATCAGAGACAGAAAAAAAGGGAATTGTTGTTAAAATAAAGAGATAAATTATTTTACCCATAACTCACCATCATTATCAACTGTTTTCCACATAACTAAACTTCATAATTCAAATATATTTCAAAGTAAAACCAAATTCATTAAAGTAAAGACCTGCACAGGTGGTCACGCAGTTTAAAGCGCCAGATTTGAGATGAATAAACTACCGGTGACAGGATGGTCTAAGTTTAATTCTCGGTCGAGTGTACTGTGGGTTGGTTTTCCAACCCTATTTTAATGCAAACAAAGGTGCATTTCCTCTTACTACCTTACTCGTTCTTACCCCATGGATCAAACCAATAATTAAACCTTTTATTAGCACACATTACGTAAAAATCAAACACTGGCATCGGTGGGCATGAAGACTAAACGTCAGTCTCGCTAAATTAAGTTTGCCGGTGACACAGAAATTGGGGTTAGAATTTTTTCTCTGCATCTTACCACCCATCCATGCTACACACATTTTATTAAGGTGTACTTTATTGACTAAAGATGAGGAAGTTAGAATTTATAGGAAATGTACCCATATTCGTGTGGAAAGAAACTGGAAAACCATGTAGGAAAACTATCCTTCATTACACCCAGTCAGGATTTGAACTTTTACCTCCCCGTCACCGATAAATAAGACTATATAAGCTTTAAATTTAGTCATTATATCTATTGGTGTGGATGGGTTTGAATCTCAGCTGGGTATATTGAGGGTTACCTTTCCTAGACGATTTTTTAATTCTCTGTCTTCGCAAACGTAGGTATATTTCCCTTAAATTATATTTTCCCCATCCCTAACCCGTTAGTGTAGTTAAATGTTGATTGCCCGGACGGGAATTAAGGCAGTGAACAAATAATATCAAAGGAACGACCTGGAATCTAACCAGAGTTGCCTTCACTTTGGTCTCCCTTGCCATTAAACCACGAGAAGAGCTATATAATAGTCCATGACATTTATTATCTGACGCTAATGATGTGGTTTTCCAAACCATTATAAAATATACTCTCAAACTCTGGACAGACAGTTTATATCAAGGTCACCGTTAGTACAGTTTGAAAAGTTAGTTTATGTCGATATCGATTATGTTTACGATTATTCGACATTTAAATAAAAATACTCGGTTTGTGACTCAGTAAACTAATTTATGTTCTGTTTAAAAAAATTGACCCATTGAGAGTTGGTGTTATACTTTATATTGTCTGATGTTCTATTTTATACAACATCCAGAATATATGGTTTGTACATAAAAAATAAGCAGGTCTATGGTATTTACAACACCCAGAATAAACAAACCGATATTAATAAAATTAAGGTTTGTGTGTCTATCATGAGCATATCTACCATACGCAAAGGTTTGAAATTTAAATATTAGTAGCCCTTGTGCACAAACATGTGCACCTCAAGCTGAAATTTTAAATTTTTGGTTAGTTTTTATTTATTTATTAAAACTAGTGATGGAAGAAATAAAACGGAGCTATTTTTTTCTGTCTGTTTGAAACTAAGAAAAGTATTGCTCAGGGTTGCCATGCCATTCATTGCGCGGCTACCCCGGGCAACGTCTGGTACCTCTGCTAGTATAATAGTATAACAATAATAATAATAATAATAATAATAATAGTACACCTTTTATATTAAATATAATATGTATAATAATCTTGAATAAATATATGTGTACAACACCCAGAGAAAATATAGATTCTACATCAGCTAGAATAAATATGATACCTTTATCATTCAAAATACGTATTGTTTGCTTAAAATTTAGATCAAATATGGTTGACACCTCTTTAAAAATATATTTAATTGATGTATGTTTTAGTTACATTACGCACACCATTACTCAGAGCTCTTACCCTTCCTTCTCTTGGAAGTCCGCCAAGCGCATGCGCTTAGTTCTACAGGTAAGCTCACGTGCTGTCAAGATGGCGACAGCTGAGACATTTTGAAAAATCATAACCTCGAGGTTAGGATGATTCATTCACTTTTAAAATTCGAGACACTTCACCGTTTCTTATCATTTGATATGAGTGTGTTCAAACAACCACAAATAATACGAACTTACATTCCTCAGCAAGAGTTAGCGTTTATTCATTAAACATAACCTCAAAATCTGTAATTTAAACATATTTTCCCTAAGGAGTTTACCAATTTCGATCGAAGTTAGTGTACACAATTCAAAATTAGATAAAGTAGCAAAAACCCGTACTGACTAAACTTAACCTCAATATTATGGGTTTTAAAAATGTTCACGAATAAGTTGTTGTTTAATTTATAAAACTCTAAAGGGATTCATTTGTGCCATTCTTTAGAGCAAAACTCTTTATCGTGATAAACTAAGTTTCCAAACCCAGTTTTAAACGTAATTTGTGTTCAAAGCGATCTCGACCGATCAGCTCACCCGCAGCACATACGCACACTGTGGAAGTCAGACCGACACTGCCAGGTAGACAGATGGTGAGGAGGAAACTAGATTCTGATATTAAAAGGAGGGGAGGTGAAGAGAGGAATAGGCCTGAGAAGTTACCTCGGCGCATCCTCTGCCTTAAGGTTAACGGAAAGACGTCGTCGACCATCTTCATCCGTTAAAATACTCGCGCGGGGGGACATCCGACTGCATGCGTCTCCGGGGCAACCACCGCAGGGTGCGTACGTTCTTATATAGAGGACGGTCGGACACACGTGGGCATGTGTGATGTGAGGATGATGTGTTTCTTTAGGTTATGCCCCTGTACACACGGGAGATATTTTCGCACTTAAGTATGTTGCTTACCAGAGTTTTAAGATGCTTTGCAGATGCACAGTAATCCCGCTTTATTCAAGAAATAGTTAATTTATCTAAAAATATGGTTCACGTAAAAATAAAGGAGAAAGGTATCAACATGTAGTCTACTGTACCGATACAAATAAACAAATTTTATTTCAAGTATTATAATTTTAAATAAAATAAAAAATGTTTCATAATTAGGGATTTCATTTTCAAGGAGTTGCACGTGAAATGTATCATTTCTGAGATAAAGTAAATGGCTAAAAAAATAGATCCATCTTTCAGACATATACATTTATAATTGAGAATGGTGTTAGTGGTTTTAAAGCTTCAGAACTGCCATTCCCTTCCCATAATAAATACAGCAGTATGAAGTGACTTAAATTAGATAACATCCTTACTAATTAGAAAAAAGTTGTAATGAAAAACGACGGAAATTACCTAGAGATAACTATAGAAGTATCTGCTATGAAATGTACAACGTGAATTATTCTCACGGTCATGATTTCATTCATGTTTAGTAAATAGTTAATGCTCCCGATAAAAATAAAATTTATTTTCATAAAATGTTTCATGTATGTATAAAATAAATGTTTGAAGTACTTTTGGAAAACACTCCAGCACATTTTTTGAATTATGAATACATTTTATTAAAACCACTCCTCCTAAACTTTTTCAAAAACAATACAGGCCTATTTCGTTTTACCTTTGCTCGAAAGACAACGGTTTTATTATATATATATATTATTATTATTATTATTATTTTATTATAGCACCGCGTCTTACTACCCATTCGGGTTATACGCACTTACGATAATGTGTAATGGTAGGGTGATTGTGAGATGAAAAAGGACCTACAGTTTAACGTGGAATCCGAACCACGGTGGAGGCCTGGCATTGCCCACATTCACAAGATGTCTTGTCAGAGGTGGAGAAAGGGTTTGGTAATCAGATAAATCTGTGCCGGGACCGAGGATTGAACCCCGGCCACCAGCACAGAAGTCTGACACCTTACCCCTAGACCACCAGTCACCTAAAGACACAGTTCAATTTTCTTTAAGAGTGTTGAAGTTTGGAATTTTTTACAAAAATTGAACTGTTGGCTCCAAATAACAGATTCTGGCTATGGTATAGTTTCAAAAATATATATATTTTAAATTTTTAATATTTTTTAATTTAATCAAATTGACGTTTTAATTAAAGGAAATAGATTAGTAGGTATCTCAAAAACTATTAATTTTAAGTAGCGGATGATTTGTAATTGTCATAATGATTTGCTATAGATGATCTTGTAAGGATTACAATGTGATCACCTTATTACTTTGTTAAATATTTAATATTTATTATTACGTTTAAAAATTACATTTTTATATAGCCCTTTGTAAGCAGCCATTGTTTATATCCAGTTTATGTTGTCTTCATTGATGAAGAATGAGATCACAGCTCCTATGCACTTTATTGTTGGGAAGAAGCCATTATTTATCTCCAGTTTATATTGTCTTCCTTGATGAAGAATGAGATCACTGTTTCTATGCACTTGATTGTTGTGAAGAAGCCATTATTTATCTCCTGTTTATGTTGTCTTCTTTGATAAAGAATTATATCGCTGTTTCTGTGCACTTGATTGTTGTGAAGAAGTCATTATTTATATCCAATTTATGTTGTCTTCATTGATGAAGAATGAGATCACAGCTCCTATGCACTTTATTGTTGGGAAGAAGCCATTATTTATCTCCAGTTTATGTTGTCTTCTTTGATAAAGAATGAGATCACTGTTTCTATGCACTTGATTGTTGTGAAGAAGCCATTATTTATCTCCTGTTTATGTTGTTTTCTTTGATAAAGAATGAGATCGCTGTTTCTGTGCACTTGATTGTTGTGAAGAAGTCATTATTTATATCCAGTTTATGTTATCTTCATTGATGAAGAATGATATCACAGCTCCTATGCACTTTATTGTTGTGAAGAAGCCATTATTTATCTCTAGTTTATGTTGTCTTCCTTGATGAAGAATGAGATAACTGTTTCTATGCACTTGATTGTTGTGAAGAAGCCTTTATTTATCTCCTGTTTATGTTGTCTTCTTTGATAAAGAATGAGATAACTGTTTCTGTGCACTTGATTGTTGTGAAGAAGCCTTTATTTATCTTCTGTTTATGTTGTCTTCTTTGATAAAGAATGAGATCACTGTTTCTGTGCACTTATTATTATTATTATTAGCACCGCGTCTTACTACCCGTTCGGGTTTTACGCTCTTACGCTAATGTGTAATGGATAGGGTGATTGTGAGATGAAATGAAGGACCTACAGTTTAACGTGGAATCCGAACCACGGTGGAGGCCTGGCATTCCCCACATTCACAAGATGTCTTGTCAGAGGTGAAGGAAGGGTTTGGTAATCAGATAAATCTTTGCCGGGACCGAGGATTGAACCCCGGCCGCCAGCATAGAAGTCTGACACCTTACCCCTAGACCACCAGGTCACCTACTTATGTGCACTTGATTGTTGTGAAGAAGTCATTATTTATATCCAGTTTATGTTGTCTTCCTTGATGAAGAATGAGATCACTGTTTCTATGCACTTGATTGTTGTGAGGGAGGGTACGTGTTTACCACCTACGATATATATTTTGGTTTCCTTGGTCAGGTAAAAATCCAGCCCCCACCATTTTTGTTTTTAAATACAATATTTTAAATAGTATTTTTTCGTCAATTATTTAATCACATTTAAATATACAAGCTTAGACAATGTTTGATAATCTATCACGGACTTACAAAGTTGTTTTTATCTTAACCAATTCACGAGATTAATCTGAAAGACTGAAACTATACATTGCCTACAGCCCTACACATTGCTCCAACAAAACATTTGCTTATAATCTTGTGGTTGTCAAAGTCATTACTAAGTGGAATAATTAATTGGGATATTTGATATGAAACCATGTTATCGCTCATAATAGTAGTTTCTGACGGTTTTAAATTTTAAAAAGTGACAGTAATAATTTTTTTCTTTTTAGTGGTTCATATTTTACAATATCTTGATGAAAAATCACGTTTATACTTCCTTGAAGGTCATTCCTTACTTTTGACACAGTTTTTGTTGCTGAAAGTGATAATTCACTATATAAAATTCATTATTAAGGGACGGCCCAAATTGGGTCCTTCCTTATCTTTTTTACAATTTTTTTCGAGTCAACAAAACAAAAACATTAACAATACACAAACATGTTCTTTTTTTTTGTAATAATTCCCGGCCTAGGAGAAAACTACTTGCCGAAATTTATAACAAAAAATATATTAACTCTTTAGACAGGGAAAGTATTATTATAAAAATAATTTAGTATTATAATTTGACAAATAAACATAAATCATCTTAAAAATTAATTTAAATTTCGCACCAAAAATCCAAACGAGAAAATAATCTCTTCCGTTAGGGGCAATTAATTCTTCAAATGACAGCTAGATGTCATAAGCATCAAAGAACATAAAATAAATTAAGATCATAACAGTTTCGAAATAACCTCTCTCTAAAGCAGATAACGTTAAATAATAAGCATGGCGGGTTGGCGGTTTATGAAGCAAAATAAAGAAAGAAAATTTAATATTGTAAAATAAAGGTAAGTAGATTACATAATTATATATATAATATATATTTTAATTGTAAATAAGTAATTCATACTCGAAACTATAGGAGCTGTGATTGAAAAACAACAACGTAAAGTTGTCAACGTTATTACGTATTTGAAAGACTGAGTTAACTAACTATTAAATTTATATTTTAAGTAATTCTTTTAGTAAAATTAACATCACATTCTAAATCCAATATTATATTGATTTAGATTTCACAGTGTTAATTTTGCAAACTAGGCGTCTTACAATTATGTTCTGCAGCGCTATTTTTTACATTCCGTGATCTTTGCTATAATTGGTTAAAAATGTTTATGTAATAAAATAGTAAAATTAAAAATCTGTCAATATGTCGTCTATTTTATGAATCCCCCTATAATAATAATAATAATAATAATAATAAATAATAATAATAATAATAATATCAACAATAATAATAATTGTCAGTTGAGATCCTATATTCAGCTAAAAATATCTCGAAAAGCATAAGGCCTAGTAGGAAACTGAAATTTGGTAGTCAATTAGTTCTTACCCCAAAAGAATGTATGAGTATAATTTATGCGTGTTTATTATATCAAATATTGATTTTGGATGATTTTAAGGATCTGAGTCAAATTTTATGCACCAGGCTGTAACAGTAGTAATATCTATGAATGAGTCGTGGCTATGAATGTCACCTCGAAGGGTATGTTGGAAAACATAATTATAGAAGAACAGCTTATGTTTGTGGATTTAAGAAACTACATTTAATGAAAAAAGCCGAAATTTTTCTGGCTAGGAGCCGCATTTGGCTCCGGAGCCACACTCTCCCGACCCTGATATATAATTCATAGAAATAATAGAAATAATGATGCGATATTCACGTTCACATAATGCAAGTTCAAAATAAAAGTTACATTTGGCCAACATTTATAAAATCTGTAGATCACTGTTATCATAGAGAAAATTATCACTACTCTATTAGAACTAGATACTTTCTCTATGCTGCTATAAACCATTGAAAAATGTAATATCTGCCTACATTTTAGTTTTCAATGATATTGTTTGCAAATACTTTAAAATAGGTTTTAGTCCACATTAAAAATATATTTTCTAGAGTAACCTCCTATAGATAATTTGATACACATTTATAGCGACGATAATACACCCTTGCTTTGAAAAAAAAAATCAGAATCCCAACAATATTACCTTCCACCGGGGTCATTCAATCTGGGAGGGGGTGAAGGGGGGTTATTTTACCTCAATCTATCATTCATAATTGATCAATTGTAATGAATTTTTAAGAAGTAGATTTTTAACCTCGTCGACACCCTTAAAGATCCTGTAACTGGTAAGAACAAATATTTAAACTTAACGTGTAGTTACAACGAGAGAAAACAAAATAACACTAAATATTGTTTTTATGTATTCTCAAATTTTTTAAAATAAAATCGTGAGTTTACGCTATTTTATTTTATCAACTAGTTCTTTATAACCTCAATTACCCATCTCTAAATAGCTAATTTAACCATTTTTAAATGTAGCAGTTCATAAAAAATGTTTTAAAAACATGTACTCTACGAAAGAGGTGCCTTAAAAAAGTGAGGGCTCATGGCCTATAAATTGTTCCCCGAGGGAACCAATACAAAATTATCCATGGGAATTCAAATATTTGGTTGATAGATTTTATTTGATCATAATTTAAAACAAGGACGTTTTAACGTTTTAATCTATAGCTAGGATTAAAACCTCTCCCAATTAATTCGAATAATACTGAACTTCGACATCACTGTTAGTGAAAAAGTAAAATGTATTTTAGTTTTCTGTCTTCATTAAACAATATATTATGTGTACTAAAGTAGATAACTTCCTTAGAACAATTTGATAATAATTGTATTATTTGGTCTTATTCTGAACTAAGAATATTTGGTTCGTTTCCCTGCGCGTTCGATAAAATTATCATTGATAAAATTGGGATTTTCCTCGCGCAGTGACGATTTGATAGCTGGGGGTCCCGTTGTGACTGTTATGGACTAAGCTAGTTTGTAATTCATGCTCTGATATAATAAAGTTGAAAATGTAAGAAATAATATAAAATGCTTTCAATTAGTTTTTATTTGATCACTTAGAATTGAATTTTTAGTAAGTCCATTTTTGCAACCACTAGAATACCCTTAAATACCACTGATATCTCTTCTGGACAAGACTCTGTCTCCTGAAAGCTATAACTCGCGTTACTACCAAACCACACACAGGTTTTTATGATAGTCAAGGGCCTATAAAGGGTGAGGAAGAGGGGTTGTGGGCCAGGAGGTCCAGAACCAACCTGGAACTTTATACGTATAAAAACTATTGTTTGCTAAAAAGTATAATACAATTTATGCTAGAAGATTCCCTCTAGAAAAATTCGCTTTCCACGCCCTTGTTGATAGCTACTTGTCTTGCTGATATTCACCGTAATATTGGTTAACATGGGAATATTTTACTTATAGTGGGCTCACTAAGGAATCCAGTACAAAAACATTTACCGTGTGTGTGAGGCCTTAGCGACCAGCAGAGAAAGGATATATTTCTCTTAGTAAATATTTAACATAAAATCACACACGCACGATGATCTCTAGAGCAAAGTCGTCAATCTTGTCTTGTCAGGTTTTCCGGTGACTAGGTTGACCAGAGCTCAAATTCTGGCCAGATATACTTAATATGTTTTATATGCTGGTACATTTCCTCTGTTTCCTTCCTTTTTAGTTCTTACAACATTATTTTAAACATGTGGATGGCTCAGATGGGTGTAAAGACGTGGTGCATGGGGAATGAATGACAGTGGGAGTGAATCTCTGTTCGTGACGAGACTCCCATACAAAGTTGTCCTCGAGACTTCATTTATATAACGGCGGATAGGTAAATTGTCAATCTTCTTCGAAAGATGGGTTCCTGACCCAGTACACGTGGTTTGGAAAAAAAACTTAACGGGTAAGATGAGGAGGGGAGGGGAATTGTCGTGACTTAAATTGAGTTTATCCAGTCGTCGCTTCAACGGTTTAACGTATACGAACCATCCTATAGTCTATCTATGAATCGGTGGATGAATGATCTAAGGCGTTACTCTTGAAAAAGAGTGTAATGCCTGTGACGGGAAGGTTAGGGTTATATTCCCGTCTAGGTGTAATGAGGGGGTTTTATCCTAAATATTTTTCCATCCTCCCTTCACGCAAATGTGAGTCATACCTGATCACTGTGGAAAAACAACTTATTATTAAGTGCTCAACGTCTTACCACCCGTGCAGGCTGTTCGAACATTCTCACTCATGAAATTAGGATGAAGAAAGTACAATTTAGAGTAAATATTCCAACATTTGAATTAAAAGAGAGAGTAAAACAATTTGGCAAAAAATCATATAAAAAACCTTTTAGTAACACTAATCTCCTCATCAGCGTCAAACCAGACAAGACGAGACTGACATCTGTGACCAAGTGCCTATCATTGCCTTGTTGGCTTTGTTAGTGTCTAGCTTGTGTCGCTCTAAGGAAAGCTGTGAAGTCTAATGAGATCTCGGGTTTGACATATTTGCCGGTTGGCCAGACACGGTAATTAGCGAAAATTAGGAAGGAGGGAAAGGTAGGGCAGATGGGGAATGGATTGTTAGTAAGTGATCTAGAAAACACACGCGTGGGAAACCAAACATTAGCTTAGAGTTGGTTGGCCTTCTTTAAACTACCAGAGGCTGTTGGGACATTTTATTTTCTCAACAGATCAGTTCGTTATTATTGCTGAGTGTGGATGTTATTGTTCTGCCACAAGCCTAGGTTCCCTATGTTTGAATCCTTGAAACATGCAATTAGTAGACCCTACATACCTAGGTGATAAGCCTGTGTGAGTAGACATACTGTCCTAGGTTAAGTTAGTTTGTGAGTCTTACTATCATTCAGTAAATATTTAGTTGATAGTGCTAGATATGTTGTATAAGACATAATTACTGTCCTTGTTTATGTTAGTTTTATATGTCATTAGATGATATCGAGATCAAGTCTCGTAGATTAAGGTAGGCAGGACATGAAGTGCGAATGGGAGAATCTAGAACTTTGTTCCGGGTACTGACTGGAAAACCCAATGGGACGATAACATTAGAATTGACCTGAAAGAAATAGGGTGTAATAATGAGGTGGACCGGATGGAACTAACTCAAGATAGGGATAGGCAGCGTACTTTTGTAAGCGTGGCAATGAAGCTTCGTGTTGTGCTTAAGTTGCCCGTAAGTTGTGCGTAAAATACTCCAATCAAAATAAAAAAAACATTTAAGCTTATCCAAGCTATGACCGTGGCCATGAATTTAAAACAGCTTGTCTTCTAATAGTCGTAAATTTATTGAACGTTGAACGATAGATTTATTGACTATAGGAATTACTTTTTTTGACATCCAATAACTCTTATTTTTACATGCAAATCACGTCCGCTTATTTGATAGCTTCATGTAGGATGAAAGTCACCACAAGTTAAGGTGGGATGGAAGTGACCGCAAATTAAGGGGGCTGGAGGTCACAGCGAGCTACGGTTGGATGCATTGACTATGATTATAGTAAATAAAATGTAATCAAATAAAAACGAGTAAAAAGGGTGGACAAATTGTGTAAAGGATAGACTAGATGGGGAAAAAGAACACAAAGGTTAATATTATAGCGTAAAAAGGATAAATTGGCTACAAAGTTAATCTAATCAAAAATATTTTTATCTTTTTTTCGTTCCATTTATCCCGTTTACACTTTTTACTCCATTTACACTATTTTGAACTCACCTACCCTTTAAACCCATTTACTATTTTTACCCCATTCACCCTTTTTTTCAACCCATGTGTCCTTTCTATCACATTTATCCTTTCTACCCCAAAAATCCTTTCTAACCCATTTAACATTTTTAGCCCTTATGCCCTTTTTATCCTTTATGAACTTTTTACTTTCATCACCCTTTTAATTTTTTAATTTTTTTTACCATTTTTTTTCTTTTACCCCTATTAACGTCTATATAATTTTTATTTTATTAAATGTACTTTTCGCACTTTTTACTATTTTTTCCATTTTTGTTTTCTTTGCTCTTTTTGCCTTTTTTACTATTCTACAATTGTGTGCTCTTTTTGCCCCTTTGGCCTTTTTCCTCATTACACTTATGGCCATTATTGGCCTTTTTGTCTTTTTTTATCCTTTTTATACGTACACTCCTTTTTACACTTTTTATAATTTAAAAAAATGATTAATTTTTTTAATCCTTTTTGCACTTTTTACACCTTTTTACATTGAAATATTTAAGGGTAAGAAGGTTAAAAAGGTGAGAAAAGTGCAAAAGAGGAAAAAAAAAGAGTGAAAATTTAAAATAAGGAAAAAGTATATCTAATCAAAAACAATTTTTTTAAAGAATTAAAAAGGGTGAGTAAAAAGGCTCATAATTGTAAAAATGTATCAAAGAATTAAAAGGTTAAAAAGGGTAAAGAAGGCAATAGGGAAAAAGGACAAAACGATGAAAATGTCAAAAGGGTAAAAAAGAGTCAAAAAAGTTCAAGCATGGGAGAAAGTGCTAAAAGAATAAAAAAGGGTAAACGAGCAAAAAGGAAACATGATAAAAAAAGCAAAAGGTATAAAATAAAAATAATGAAAAATATATAAAAAGTTTAAATAGTATAAAGAAATAAAAAGGATAAAAATTGTAAAAAGTGCCAAAAGGGCCCAAAAGAGTAAATAGGTCAAAAGTGCCAATAGGAAAGAAGAGTAAAAGAGTGAACAGACTAAAAAAAGTGAGACTGCTTGAATAAGATTAAAAAGTGTTAAAAGTAAATCTAATCAAAATTATGAAATTCCCACTTCCAGGGGCAAATGTTCGTGTACAGAGGCTATCACAACTCGCATTGCACAACTGCATGAACTCTAGTTCCAAATCCATCCCGTGGGTTAATATATATATATTCATTTTTTCTGTTTTTAATTAATTTAAAAAAATCCAAATTTTAAAATTCCCTCTTCGAGGTTCACATATTCGTGCACAGGGGCTATTAATTAAAAAATTTTAGACCTCTGCGTAAGGTAGATATCGTGCAATGCTTATGACAAACAAACACACAGATACACAAACTCTTCATTTTATTAAGGGAGATGTACTACGTATTATCGCACACCATATCATCTTCCCCAGTAGGTGCTGCAACTTAGTGGTGGCAGGCTCAACCCTGTGTTTTGGACCAGCTGCCAGTCTAATGGAAGAATTGATAATGGTTAGAGCAATTTGTATGTTCAGTGATTTAAAAAAATAACTCATTTGCGAATATTTTCAAGAGGTTACTTCAACATCAAGTGATGAAGGTACGTGATATTTTAAACGTAACTACACAAATAACACATATGTATAAGGTAGTTTTGTTAATCACAATTGTGACTTTAGCTAAGGCCATTGTTCTAACTGCAACGTCAACCATATTTAATTTTCTCAGTGTGCTTAATATCGCCCCCTTCTTGTTGTCATAGTACCACAATGTTCGAAACTATGCACAGTAAAAATATTATTTATCTCTCAGTATAAAATAAATTTTTGTTGCAGATGCCGTCAAAAAAAACGGGAACAATGGTCCACAGAAAACACGACAAAGGCGATATTAGCTGCCAGAAAGTAAGAAATGGGTTTACTACGTGCATCCAAGCACTTTGATGTCCCCAAATCTACATTAAAATACAAAGTAAACTGTAATGAAAGAGATATAAATAAATTAGCGACTACAAAATTTGGTAGGAAACCAGCACTTGGTAGTGAAAAAGAGGTCTGACAATTGTACAGCACAAATTAAGTTAAGTGATATCTTTAAAGGGGAAACGTCAAGTTGGGGCAGTTACTTCGGCCGAAAGAGGTTCCTTGATGACAGTGGCTACATTCATGAGTACAAAGAGCCACTTTATCTACCACTCATGGTGTTTCCTAGAAAAAATATTAAACCAGAGATCCTTGATGGGGCCTCAAACGGAAGTACTGCAGCGTGCTATAAATATGGAAGAACAGAAATTGAAAGTTTTCTGAAATGGTTTCAGGAGCAGTTCTTGGCCAATGTGAAACCCACCAAAGATGATCCTATGGTTTTGGTCTTGGATGGCCATTACTTACACACCAGAAACCTGCCATTATTAGATTTTGCCCGAGATAGTGGGGTGCATATTGTAAGTTTGCCACCCCTTTTCCCACATAAATGCAGCCACTTGACAGAGCTTTATTGCACCATTTAAGTCTTACTACGCGCAAGCAATAGAATCTTGGCTCAAGCAAAACATAGGCAGATTGTAACTCACTATCATATAGCAAGACTGTTGGGTCAAGCTTACAACAAATCAGCTACATTTGAGACAGCAGAACACGGCTTCAGGAAAACTGGCTTGTTTCTCCTCAACCATGAACTCTTTCAACCACATGAGTTTGCTTGTGTTGACGATACTTCTGATCCAACACCCAACATCCAACAAACTGAAACTAGTGGCACCCAACAACCTGGTGATAGCGGAATTCAACAACCTGGTTCTAATAGCATCCAACAACCTGATTCTAGCGCGATCCAACAAACTTATTCCAGGGGTATCCAACAACCTGGTTTTAGTGGAATCCAACTTCCCGGTTATAGATACATCCAACAAATTAGTTCTAGCAGCATCCAACATCTTAATTCTAGCAGTATTCATTCATCACCTCTAGGGAGTCCTAAAATAATGCCAGATCAGATCAGCTCTCTTCCTTGCTTAATAGTACAAGCCCAAACCACTAAAGCGTGAGGAAGACCAAGCTTTACTGCTGCTGTACTTACAAGCTCGCCTTACAAGAACCAGAAAGAAAAAAAGGACGCTAAAGCAATTAAGGGAAGCAATAAGAATGTTGAACCAGGATAAAATCAAAATCTGAAGGAATAAATAAAACGAGCTAGCAAGAAGGATACAGTTCCAAAAGACATAAGGCAACAAAAAAAAAGGAAGAAGCTGAAAGAGTCATCTTCAGAATCAAGTGAAGAAGAGTTGGCTGAGGCTCTGACTGTATCCACAGATGAAGAGGGCAGTGAAGATGATTGTGAATGTCCTTACTGTTAAACAGTCATATTCAACAGACAGGGGGAGGGGAGGAAGGAGATAATAATGGATTATCTGCACTGAGTGTAGTATTTGGTGCCATGAGCAATGCTCAGGAACAGACGATTATAAATCATTTATCTATGACCTTTGTTTGGAAGCTTAGTTGCTCAAAGCAGGGGGTAAAAAATTGAAATGAGTTTTCCATGTGACAGTTTCTATAATGTTTATGAGCTTTAAGGCCTATTCATTTTGAGATATTTTGATATATTGATTTTGTAATACATAATTTTTTTAAAACAATGGCCTCATATTGAAACAGTTTCTTAGAACTAAATGCTTGCTTGACTTTTATTTACCATGCCTAACATAGTTTGAAAGGTAACACAATTGAGAGTATAATATCGCACACCCTGTGCGAAATTAGTAAAACTATTTTTCTTAAACCAGAAATTGATAGTTTTTGTATTTAATTTTTTAAATTTGTATATACATATAAAACCGAAATGCAACCCTGCAACACGCTAGGGCAGTAACAAATAAAACCATAGCAATTGTAATTGTTTATTTCTAGAGATCAATGGATTAATAAATTAAGCTTTTTAAAATGGGTGCGATATTAGGCTAATTTCCCCTGATATAAATGGATAGATAGATAGATAGATAGAAGAGAGGAGAAGAAGATTGGTAAAGATTGTGTCAGCTACCACGGTTATACAATAAGTAAAAATGAGTTAATTTAATCTTAATAAGTTGATTTAATATTAAATTTTAAAGGTAAAATATCAAAGTATAAATAATTATAGTGATTTTTTGGATCTCGGTAATCCTATAATAAACTATCATTAAATACCCTATTATTTTGGATGTAATATTTATTTAAACTACACTAGTAATAAAAGTATTTTTGAAACGCAAGGAATTTGGTGGTATTTTAATATCTTAAGAGGAATCTGTTGTTCTGTTTATTGATAATCCACATTAAATTATATCAATCTTAAAAATTTGTGGGATGGAAGTCATTGCGAGCTATGAGTGATAGAAGACATCGAGAAATAAGGTGAAATGGAGTTAATTACAATTTGAGGTAGGATGGAAATGACCCCGAGCTAAGACTGGTGAAGGTCACCGGAAACTAAGGTGGGATGGAAGTGACCACGAGCTAAGATGGGTGGAGGTCACCGGAAGCTAAGGTGGGAAGGAAGTGACCACGAGCTAAGACGGATGGAGGTCACCGGAAGCTAAGGTGGGATGGAAGTGACCACGAGCTAAGACGGATGGAGGTCACCGGAAGCTAAGGTGGGAAGGAAGTGACCACGAGCTAAGACGGATGGAGGTCACCGGAAGCTAAGGTGGGAAGGAAGTGATCACGAGCTAAGATGGGTGGAGGTCACCGGAAGCTAAGGTGGAAGGAAGTGACCACGAGCTAAGACGGATGGAGGTCACCGGAAGCTAAGGTGGGAAGGAAGTGACCCCGAGCTAAGACTGATGAAGGTCACCGGAAACTAAGGTGGGATGTAAGTGACCACGAGCTAAGACGGATGGAGGTCACCGGAAGCTAAGGTGGGAAGTAAGTGACCACGAGCTAAGACGGATGGAGGTCACCGGAAGCTAAGGTGGGAAGTAAGTGACCACGAGCTAAGACGGATGGAGGTCACCGGAAGCTAAGGTGGGAAGGAAGTGACCACGAGCTAAGATGGGTGGAGGTCACCGGAAGCTAAGGTGGGAAGGAAGTGACCACGAGCTAAGACGGATGGAGGTCACCGGAAGCTAAGGTGGGAAGGAAGTGACCACGAGCTAAGACGGATGGAGGTCACCGGAAGCTAAGGTGGGATGTAAGTGACCACGAGCTAAGACGGATGGAGGTCACCGGAAGCTAAGGTGGGAAGGAAGTGACCACGAGCTAAGACGGATGGAGGTCACCGGAAGCTAAGGTGGGAAGGAAGTGACCACGAGCTAAGACGGATGGAGGTCACCGGAAGCTAAGGTGGGAAGGAAGTGACCACGAGCTAAGACGGATGGAGGTCACCGGAAGCTAAGGTGGGAAGGAAGTGACCACGAGCTAAGACGGATGGAGGTCACCGGAAACTAAGGTGGGAAGGAAGTGACCACGAGCTAAGATGAGTGGAGGTCACCGGAAGCTAAGGTGGGAAGGAAGTGACCACGAGCTAAGACGGATGGTGTTCACCGGACTCTAGTGTGCTAGCAGCACTTCCGAATGAAACAACTTACTTTTAAATTGCTCGTTGTAAAGCGCTGGTGGTCCATACACAATAGTTCAACAGGTATCAGCAATCCCGGCACCCCCCTAACTTACCCACTTACCTACCCCTTAAATGTTCTAACCTTTTCAGAAAAGTAGTTATTTGACGGTATTTAAGATTATTTTGATAATTTACAACCAAACAATTCACTTGAAAAACCCCCACCATTGTATTCTACGTTTTGTTGTTGTTAATTTACAGTCTCAGAAGGCTCGATAGAGGTGTTTGAAAGTTGGGTATCTACCTGTACCTAGCTTTGCGAGAGTCAGCTTATTGACTTTTTTGAATTTTTTGGGTCTGCTCTCTATCCATCTTTAAAGTGAACTGTTTTTAAAAATGTCTGCTTGATAGCGATGTTGTCACTTGGGACTGGACGCAGCAATCCTCGGTTTGAGTGACTCAAGTTTTCCAAATGAGCGCAGCCATTTTAACCTGGAAGATGTGGGTCTGGTGTAGACCTTGTCTATGACCAAGTTGCATGTGGCCAGTGCAATGTTTAGTTAAGGCTGTACAGTAGAAAGGAAGAAAAGAAGGGATTGTATATTATTTGTTAATGACCGTGTGTCATTACCTCCCTTAGAGCGTTCACCTGACCAATGACGAGTTGCGAAGTCAAACCGACCTTCTACAGGCTTCATTACTTGTGAATCCGTTAAGCTCTATGCAGAGTCATCTTGTACCTTTTTTAATAACTTAAACTCACACTGAAATTAAATAAATAATACAACTGTCACGAAATATATATTTTAGGTATATACAATTTTAAATCGGAACACCACATTGGTATGGAAATATTAGGAAGGATCCAGGTCCAATAATCAAATAGTTTCCAGCGTGAACAAAGGAAAATATATATTTATTTTCGGTTTCAGCCTCGTCTACAATCCAGTTTTCATCGAAAGGGCCTTTTAGAAAATATAATCCACTTATTTTAGTGGCCAAAGTTGATAATATTTATTATATTTATTAGTGTTATTTTCTAACTCTTGATGTATCAATACATGAAAGTAGATCTAGTAGATTTTCTATCAGATAATTAGGCCATTTCAATAAAAATTTGACACTATTCAAATTAGTCATCCAAATTGGACACTCACTATCTCTAAATTCCTCTTCCTAAGAGGCCTTAGCAAACTTATAGTCCTTATGATGTTTAATTTTGTACACAAACCTTATCCTTATTAAGATGATATCATGTAAACTAATGGAAGACTATAATACTTTGTCCAATCAAACTCATTGAAAAATATAATTTGAATTAACATTTTCATAAGCTTTATAAAAGATTTTTAGCTCAATCCTTTAACTATCGAAAGTTTCAAAGATTTGCTATACGATACACTCATAAAATGGAAAACGTTTCCTTTACTATAATTAATACTTGAATTTCGATTCATATATCGATGTTAATTTGTTGTCCTACCTGTGATTGGGATATTTGTATCACTCTGTAAGAAAGTTAATGTTGATCCAATGTTTACGGAGTGCTATGAACCTTACGGTTCAGGACTACGTTGACATAGCAATCTAATACAGGGAAGCCGATATTTGAGGTTTACCTTTCTCATACGTAAGGGGGTTTACTACGCATTAGGTTGACATTGAATGATGGAGGTTAGTGGAAAACACAATATGATTTTGTTTAGTATGAGAGTTGTTTAAATTTATTAGTCAAAACTACTTATTTAATTAGTGTTTTTTTCCTTCAAAAATTGTGATGGGTATAATATTAATTATTGATTTAACTCGTTGAAGAAATTCAGTTTTTGTGATCTATAGCAGTTTCTCTCTCCAAATAACACATACATAGTCAACATCAGATAGTGACGCCCGCCGATATTTGTCCAGCGTGAAGAGGGGGTCAAATATATCCCCCCCAACCCCCCGCACGCGCGCGCGCCTGGAAAGCCTTCTGTGGACACTAGCATCATACTGGCACTGTAAGGACACTAGCATCATACTGGCACTGTAAGGACACTAGCATCATACTGGCACTGTAAGGACACTATCATCGTACTGGCACTGTAAGGACACTAGCATCATACTGGCACTGTAAGGACACTAGCATCATACTGGCACTGTAAGGACACTAGCATCGTACTGGCACTGTAAGGACACTAGCATCGTACTTGCACTGTAAGGACACTAGCATCGTACTGGAACTGTAAGGACACTAGCATCATACTGGCACTGTAAGGATACTAGCATCGTACTGGCACTGTAAGGACACTAGCATCGTACTGGCACTGTAAGGACACTAGCATCATACTGGCACTGTAAGGACACTAGCATCATACTGGCACTGTAAGGACACTAGCATCATACTGGCACTGTAAGGATACTAGCATCATACTGGCACTGTAAGGACACTAGCATCATACTGGCACTGTAAGGACACTAGCATCATACTGGCACTGTAAGGACACTAGCATCATACTGGCACTGTAAGGACACTAGCATCGTACTGGCACTGTAAGGACACTAGCATCATACTGGCACTGTAAGGACACTAGCATCGTACTGACACTGTAAGGACACTAGCATCATACTGGCACTGTAAGGATACTAGCATCATACTGGCACTGTAAGGACACTAGCATCATACTGGCACTGTAAGGACACTAGCATCATACTGGCACTGTAAAGATACTAAAAATAAATATAAACATTACAAAGAGGCGAGGAGAGTTTAGTTTCAACCTGAATGCAACTAGTAAACTTGTAAACATAAAATGTCATACATTTAAATTTTTAAAAACAATCACTCTATTTATAACTCTATAGAAAATATGGTATCAAATATGACCTTAAATTTGGGAATTTGTTGAAATTAAATTTAAAATTTCTTATTTCATTTATATACACTATTCAACAAGCTTAGGTACATTTTTAAAGAAAGCTCTAGGAATATAAATATTTGGAAACACGTGTTATTTGAGTGAGGTAAAATTAACATTTTTGAAATGATTAAATTTATTGAAATATTATAATTTGAACTTATTTCACAAATTTACATAAGAAAAACTACCTACATAAATATAAAGGGAAGAGTCTACGGTCATTCTTCCATTACCAAAGTGATTTATAACTGTTTTTATAAAATAAACTTTGTTTGAAGAAAAAAAACTAAAGGCAAATTAGAAGGATAAAAAATGTTAACAATTCTTTCTTGTAAACAAAAAGTTTGTCACCAAATGCCGCCATGCTCATGACAGATATTCAACAAATGTTGAGATTAGCATGTGCATAAAACAAAACTCTATGATTCTATAGAAGAAATATTTGATTTACTTTGGCCAAAAAATGTTTGTGCTATAAAAACTGCAAAATTAATGCACTAAACTCGCGCTCACTAGCACCCCGCTTTAAATTAAATTGTAAAAACCAGGGGGTGAGGAGAAGAGCTCCCCCTTGACCGTTACTGCGGGCACCAATGACCTCAGTGTTCTTGAGGTTAGGTGCTCGCTGCACGACCTGAAGTTCAAGGGTTAAGATCCATCCGAAACCAACGGATTTTTGCCTAGCGATAACCATCCGCAGCACAACTTCCTCCGGAGGTGAAGTAAAGTCAAAGGGTGTTAGCACGCCCACTGCTCCTAATGTATGAGGAAGCACATCAAACCAACCTTCAGGTTTCAAACTCCCAATCAAACACAGAGATAAACAGTTTAATTCTATGCACTGCCATCCGACCATGTAAGGTCAAACTCATCATTCTATCGTTGGAAACGTATGAATTCTTGTCCCTAGTCAGCTGATTACAAAGATGGTCTTATGTCTTAGCTACTGTACTGTTACGATGAACATTTATTTACCCATTCATAAATATATGGTTTCCAGTGGCGTACCCAGAGGTTTTAATCCTCCCAAAATCACAAATACCCGCTTCAGTGGTCGCGTGGTCTAAAGCGTCACTCTCGCAATAGACTGGATTGCCGATGACTGGAAGCTCGGGGCTGTAGTCCCATCTGGGTGTGCTGAGGGTGTTTTTTCAGAAATGTTTTCTAAGGCTCTAGTCACGAAAATACATTTACACTTAGTCTAAATAAACCTTATTCGTCCCTAACCTAAAAGTGTGAATATTTGAATAATATGAACGGATAGTAAAACAAAGTGAAACAAAAACAATAAATAAAACTATCACAAATTATTTTAGTGAAAGCTTAAAAGATATTATAGATTTAACGTGCACTTTCTTAACCGACTGATCATACAAGCGCACGACTTATCATCCAGCTCAGGTCTGGAACGGACTCAACACACAGCCCTACGACCCCCTTAAGATCAGTCTTACTAGATCTGTAGTCATCCTCCTTGCCCATTCAGCCACGACAACACGCCAAATGGCTAGCTTTTCGTTGAGAACTATTAGGGATGAATTATTTTCATGTTATGTTGCTAAGTGCTCTGTAATAATCGGACAAAGGAAAGTAATGACGTCACCAAGAAATATCGTGTCTTTTTTTTACAGTAAATCCTGTTCACACGTACTAATAATCACCTCATAACCTTACTACTTCCTTGTATGACATAGCAGTAAAACAAAATGTTCACTTCTTACAAAATCTTTAAGGGGGCTGACCTTGTATGCACCACCTACTAGAAGGGAAATATTCTCACAGTTTGGTGGTTTTTAGGAAGAAGACGTTTCTGAAGTTTCAAAACCACTAACTAAGACAATGCCCCAATTATCTTAGAAGTATTTGTTAGGAGCCTATTATTTGTTGGAGATAGGCTAAATATACTTTTTTAACCATTTTATTTTATTTCAAATATGAGACCTTTCGAGAAAAACGTCATCAAAAATGGGGTAATTTCATCTTTTAATTATTATTATTATTATTATTTTTTAATCACAAAATTTAAACGTAAGGTTTTAGGTACTATATTGACATGTTGATACATTTTATTTCCAGTTCGGTGGGTACCATTCTTATTTTAAAAGAACCAACCACATACTTGCATCGGTGGCCGCATAGTCTAAGGCGTCACTTCGTAATAGACTAGACTGTCAATGACGGGAAGATTGTGGTTCGATCCTTGTTGGGTGGACTCTGGGAGTTTTATCTTAAGTGATTTTCCACTATTGTTCCACGAGGTTGCGGGTATACTTCCTCTAAATTCAACCTTTCCCATTTCTAGCCCATTGGCGTAATTAGTACATAGGCGTATAACCCGAGCGGGATCCAGTAGGCGGCACCCATAATACTATTGAGTTTTCTATAACCAATCATATTTTTAATATAAACTACACTAGATAAGGAAAAGTCTAGAGATAGGGTAGTTAGGAAAAACTCACACTATATTTCAAAACCTACTCCAATTGCCACGCTATCAAAAGTTGTTAGGTTCGCAATGCATATTTGACGGTGACGGAAGGTCAAAGTTCAAATCTCGGTTGGGTACACTTTTTTTTACACATCTGGTTTATTGTTGTGGGCAGGGGGCACATTACCCCTTTTCCACGCTAATGCAGGTGAGTAGTTAGTATGGCGTATGACCACAAATTGATTTTTGACAACCAGTTGTGTGACGTAATCATTGCGTGCTATGTCGCAACACTCCCCCCTGGGTTTTCCCTAGTGACTCATATCTGGTGCCAGTATATTTCCATCTGACCTAAATTTCCCTTCTGGTTATTTCCATAACGACATGGGGTTAGCGACCTGTTGTCCTCCTTCAATGTCTCAAAGGTTTATTTCTGGTCTTCTATGTGGAAATGGGCTTTCCCTGATAAGTGGTGCCAGTTTGGCAGCTCGACAAGACAGGAATAGTTCACGACCTTGAATGATGTCACAACCTTCCCATCTATGTGGCAATGGGTTTTCCCTGATGACTGGCGCCAGTTAGACGGCTCGAAAAGACAGTAATAGTTCACGACCTTGAATGATGTCGCCACCCTCCCTTTCTATGTGGCAATGGGGTTTTCCTGATGACTGGCATCAGCTTGGAGGCTCGACAAGACAGAAATAGAACACGATATTAAATGATGTCGCAAAACTCCCCCTTCTATTTGGCTAAGGGTTTTCCCGGTGACACCATTGCTCTGTCACAATCTTAGCTGGTAACAGCTATAAATATCAGCACTTGTTTTGAAATCCTTTCATTGTATAACTTGTCTCCTCATGTTAAACAAGCAACCCAGGATGAAAGATTACGCTTCGCTAACGGATCTGGGTGAGTAAATGTACTTTCCTAACAGGCACACTCATTACTTATTTGTGGTTAAATCAAAGTGTGTAAATTTAATTTATTTCAAAATTACAATAAGCCATGTCAGAGTTGTCTAAGTTTATTAATTTATAATAGATTTATGAGAATTAAAAATATAGATAATTTGAAGGTGTCCAAGAAGTCACTTTTGTATGAAATTTGAATAAAGTTGTGCCTGAAAAAATGTTTATTAAATTCAAGGGTATTTTATTGATAAAACTTATTTCGTAGTTATAGCTAAATTGTAATTAATTTTGTTGGTAGTTTACTAATGGCTGAATATTATTTTAAAATCGTATAGGCAAGAGTGGATATAATGAAATTAATTAATGTGTTTTTTTATCTAAGAGTAGTTAATGAATACATTTATTACAAACTATAAAATTATTTGAGGGGAGTTTACTAAAAACTAAATTTTATTTAAAAGATGTTTTGAACAAGTCTTTATTATAATTAACATAATGATGTGTTTATTGAGGGTAGTGTTTTAAAATACCACAATACCATCAGTTTCTGTGACCCCTGCACTATAAAAGACGTTGCATAGTCCAGCCTAAATGTACCAGAAAACAAAACATTTAAAAATATTTTTTGGGTTTCAAAAGCACTCTTGTATTGTTCAAAAGTATCTGAACACCCGTTCTCTCCGCTAAAAAAGGTTGTCCATTTTAAACATGCGAATAGATCTGCAACGGTCACCATCCTGCACATAGGGAAATATATGTAAATCCCGGCCGTTGGCTGAGGACATCCATTAATGTCGAGATTTTAAATACAGATACCAAAAACAGGCTAACGCTTCAAAGTGAGGCGTGTGTTTTCATAAAGTACACATTGTCCGGACAAGAAAACGATACTAAATGTCTCAGATTCATAACACTTTGGAGACTATTTTATCTTACTATTATATCACGTAAAAAGTCTGTTTAGTATTTTTTAATTCAAGCTATACTGATTATCAAACAAAGCTGTTGTGTTATATTTTTAGTGAATCAGTTGTGAGGAGATCCTCAGACATCCGCGGATCTGATGGCCTTCGGAGTTTACATGGAGGAATTGACCACAAACTGTTGGTAATTGTGACTAATGAAAGACCAGATTTTAAATAAAGAATAATTAGCTTAAAAAAAACACATGTAAAATTGTTTCGAAATATGAATAAGGTGCTAAATTGGTGGGTTTTCATGAATAAAATTGTGGATTATAAGTTTTTTATTTTATAAATGTTAAATGGTAAGTATTATATTGATTTAAGGTTATTTCCTTGTTGCAATATTATTGTATGGCACCTTGGCTCAGTTGGTAGAATTAAAATAGGATGAAAAATACCCTTGCGAATTTAACCGTACAGCTACCCTACCGTCTTTCACTCGAAGGCCGTTGGGAATTCGCTATCACTGAATTACAATATCCTTGTTCTTCCACCACCGTACCCGAGGGCTAAAATATTGTATGGTACAACTGGGTGGACGTTAACGGCGTGGAACAAATATTCAAGGATCACATCCCTTCTGGAAACTACAGCACTATCCATGAATTGGTCAAAGCCCTAAACGAAGTAGAGGCGTTTAAATGGAATTCCGGAGATGTATTCAAGTACACAAACCCCAACAAAAAGTGGACGTTGTTTCTTCTTCACCAAATATACAGCTGCTGAATATATCAAGTCAATTAAGTCTGCAGCTCGGTTTCAATCCTAAAACTAATCTGATTAAAGTCCAATAGTAACCGTTCGCTGCCAAAATTCTACTAGGCATGCCTTCGTAAATGTACATTTACATGGATATCGTTGATCCTCAGCCCGTAGGTGACATTGTGACACCACTTTTACATATCGTTGGTATCAACAACACAAACTATCTCTACGGCATACAAAAGGCAATTAGCTATGATCTGTTGCACTATGTGCCAGTACTTAGAAGGGAAATTGAAAGACTGGAAATCAATATAAGAATAGACACTGGTGAACCTGTACCATTCGAGTTTGTAAAGGTGTGCGTGAAACTTCATTTTCGACGCTGCTCAACATGAACTGTCTCTACCAAACTGAACCAGGCTGAAACAGGAATATCTTCGATAAACCACGGTGTTCCCTATAGACGCGGGCACGGGATACGAAATTTTTTCAGCGGAATTTAAAGAGCGTCGTATCGTTGCTAAGAAGCGACACTAAAGCCATCGGAAAACAGGCTCTTGATACGGGCTTTCCGACGATGCCAATCAGCGTAGTCCTTTCAAAGAAGCTCTACGGCAGTGTATTGGTGAGGATGGAACAAATTTGAAACGCAAAGTGGAGCAGAAGATTGAAACACTGATAATCAGCTCAGGCTATAAAGGGCGTCGTAAGAAGCACCAACGTCAGTCTTCTGTCGTTGCCCAACGTAAAAATGCCAAGAAAGAAGCGTTAGATATTTTCAGTTGAAATGTCATTTACACTTCCCATTTCTGTAAGTGTTCCAACAGTGATCTCGATCTCTTTTCCGTCCCACCCACGCAAATCAGTCTTGAAAATGGGCAATGGCTCCAGTACAAACCGGTCTCTTCCTCACCGATGATTCGCCAGTCGCATTTACCATTACCGGTTAAGGCGATTTCTATATCGATCTCTCAAAGACTATACTATATCTCAGAGCGGCCATCATAAAACCCGACGATTACGCTTGCACAGAGGTGGATCAAATTGCTCCCGTTAACAACTGGTTTCATTCAATATTCACAACGGTGTATGTGTCTTTAAACCAAAAACGCAGCAACACGTATGATTATATATCGTACATTGAGACGGTTCTCAATTACAATAGTGACGCCAAAAGAGCACATTTGACTTGCGTTATATGGTTCGCAGACAGCCCCGGAACATTTGAGGAGTCTAACGCCAGCAACAATGGATTTGAGGCCCGTCGCAGTCTCACCATAAAAATTAGATGGTGAGTCTCCTGGGGTATCTACACGGTGACGTGTTTAACTAAGAGAAATACCTTTTGAACGGCACTGATCTCAGAGTAAAGTTGGTCCGTTCCAAAGACGGGTTTAGTCTCATGGACATCCCTGAACTCCCTCACTTTAAGGTTCACATCGCTGAAACCGGCCTTCTAGTACGACTTGCCAAAGTAGTAATTTCTATACTGTTGGCACATGCCAAGCCATTAAAAGTCAGTCCCGCAAAATATCCCATTACCCGTGTGGAAGTAAAAACACTCACTATTCCTACGAACGTGCAAAGGAAATCACTGGACAACGTATTTACCGGACAGTTACCCGAACGATGCATCGTGGGATTTGTATCAAATGCGGCGTTCAACTGAGACGCCACCAGGAACTCGTTAAACTTCCAAACCTACGGCATGAACCATTTCTCGCTATACATAGACGGGGAACAATTACTGTCGAAACCGCTACAGCCAGATTTTTCAAACGGCAACTGTGTCATGACCTACCACACACTGTTTTCTGTAACGGGTATCTATTTTATGAATGAAGGTAGTGACATCACACGGGAAGCCTTCCTTAAGGGATATCATCTCATGACTTTCGATGTCAAACCACATGACATCGCATTGGAATTTGACGAGGCATGGCTCTCTGAGCATCAAAGTGAGCTTCACCAGAGCTCTCACTGATACCGTCAACTGTATCGTGTACTGGGAGTTTGCCAACATCATCACCATCGACATGGACATAAACGTCGTGAACGATTAAAGCAGTTAATATAAGAAACTTCCCGCCCCTTACACTCGTCATTTAAATCATGGACGTCATTGTGGATTTACAGAGCTCCATTGACGACAACAAAGAGATTATCGTCAAGGAACTGAATGTTTTATCTGAATGCGGTACATTACTTCAACATTGGGTGTTAAAACCCTCATATGCTAACGAGGAACTTTCTGCCGCCGCTAAAAAACAAACTGACTATATCGTCAACAAACGGCATGGTATTCCCTGGGATAGTGGTGATGTGGATTACAGCCTGCTTGAATCCTTCATCTTCCGTGCCACAAAATCTCATAAGCCTTCTACGTCAAGGGAGCAGAAAAGAAAAAGTTTCTAGTCAAACTCACGCCTACACCCGTCGTAGATCTGTATGACAGAGGTCGTTCGTCTTTGAAAACACTTAAATTGGGCGCACCATGTGCGTGGCACATGGTTCTGTATGGAATTTCTGTTCGGCCTCCATTATTTGAGGACTTCGAGAATGGATGATTGAAGATGGACACGAATACCATAAGACGTGTGCTGAAAACAAACCCGTGGTTCCGTTCTGTACAGTTTTGTTTTCCCTGCTGATCAACTTCCCGTGAGATTAACTAGACCTGCCGCTCTCGTCATCAACATGTATCCACACACCTAGTCTGTAACGCATTGGGTCGCCATCTTTATCGACAAGAATGGCGTGGGAGAATATTTTGACAGTTATGTTCTTTCACCTCGTATAAAGTCACATCATGCATTTATATGAAAAAACACTTCCCTCACGTCTCATAGCACGCTACAACTTCAAAGCATCGCCTCAGAAGTTTGCGGCCATTACTGTCTCATGTACTTTCTCTATCGCACCAAGAATATTCCAATGAAAACTTTCCTAACCATATTCTCTTGCACCAATCATACAGGCAACTACGCTAATGTTGTAAATTATTACAACACATGTTTCAAGACTGTAGTGTCCTGCCGACCCTCAAGAGGCTTCGTATAATCAGCTTGCACCTATAAAAGGGGTGTCCCTATGGCGTGCCAGCCATAACCATGACAGTCGTCGAAGCGATCAAACATTATGGAAGGCCAGGATGTTTGTACCAGCAAAGCAAAGCCGGTGAAGCACTCGCCATCACCAGATTTTCAACAGTTTGTTTCCGGGGGACGAGGTCGACGCCTAGCGAGTCATCGTTGGCATGAGCGTCAAGAACAACTTTACGCCCTATGTTCAGCTAGAAAAATGCGGTGGAAACTGTTCGGTGCTTAAATGTACACAGTGGCAAGAACTGGGCAACTACATGTCGGTCAGATCAAAGTTTTTCAGAAACACTTAATCTCCTCAGAAGATTAGTCTGACTGATCATGAAATCTCTCTGAGATACATGTGCGTTGAGCCTATGGTCATCATCAGCGAGAAACAAGATTCCGGACTCAAACTGGTTTCCTCTCTATCACCTAGCTGGGTGCATCTTTGTGATGTGTGGGACCTCATAGACGTCACCGTCGACCAGCAGGATATGTGGTCGACACCCATCGCACGCTATTGCAACGATTTAATCGACACACTCGTCCTGGATGTATGCAACACGCTAACAGAATCAGCGGATGTCATCGATTTCGAACAGCCTACGGTGGAAACGCACATCAGAAACTTGGATATTATCAGTGATAACTACTATACACGCCAATTCATCGATTTTGACTATTACATGCTTGATTGTGAACTAAAAACAATTTTACTAACGCATCTAAGAGACACTGTAGGAAAATGCCTGAACGAATATATGCACCATCCCTGTGAAATTTATAATAAATATTATGTATGATGTCTGTGAAACCTTGAATATATGTTTGTAAAACCTATAATGTTTAATGTTTGTAATATCGTGTTTTATTCAGGTAAAACCTGTCTGTCCCTTAAACGTAAGTTAACCATATATGAGTCTTGACTTGTCGAGCGGACAAACTGGCACCAAACATGAAAAGGTCAATGACCTCACGGTCTCAATCTCTTCCTGTCTTGACTTGTCTTGTCGAGCCACCAAACTGGCGCCAGTCATCAGGTAAAACCCATTGCCACATAGAAGTGGAGGGTTGCGACATCATTCAAGGTCGTGATCTATTCCTGTCTCTACTTGACTTGTCGAGCCACCAAACTTGCGCTAGGTATGAGTCATCAGGGTTTCAACAGTGCAATACGTCATCGGGAAAACCCATTGCCAGGTGGAGGGTTGTCAGCGTCAATGACCTTATTTACTAGCTCACGGTTTCAAGGTCACGATATATTCCTGTCTCTACTCGTTTTGTTAAGCCGCCAAACTGGTGCCAGGTATGAGTCATCAGGGTTGCGACAGTGCGATGATGAAATCGGGAAAACCCATTGCCAGGGTACGGTTCTCAGTGTCTATGACCTCACGTACTAGCTCACAGTTTCAAGGTCACGATCTATTCCTGTCTTGACTCATCTTGTCGAGCCACCAAACTGGCGCCAGTCATCAGGGGAAACCCATTGCCACATAGATGGTGAGGGTTGCGACATCATTCAAGGTCGTGTTTTATTTCTGTTCTTCGAGCTGCCAAACAGGTGCCAGTCATCAGGGAAAACCAATTGCCACATAGAAGGGGGAGGTTGTGACATCATTCAAGGTCGTGAACTATTCCTGTTTTGTCGAGTCACCAAGCTGTTGCCATTCATCAGGGAAACCCCATTTCCACAGAAGGGGAGGGTTGTGACATTATTCAAGGTCGTGAACTATTACTTTCTTATTGAGCCACCAAACTGGTTCAAGTCATCAGGGAAAACCCATTGCTACATAGAAGGGGAGGGTTGCGACATCATTCAATGTCACGATTTATTCCTGTCTTGTCGAGCTGCCAAACTAGCACCACTTATCAGGAAAAACCCATTGCTACATAGAAGACTAGAAATAAACCTTTTCGACATTGAAGGACAACAGGTAGTTAACTCTATGTCGTTATGGAAATAACCAGAGGGGAAATTCAGGTCAGACAGAAATATACTGGCACCAGATATAAGTCACCATGTAAAACTCAGGGGGGAGTGTTGCGACATAACACGCAATGATTACGTCACACAACTGGGTTTCAAAGGTCAAAGTTCAAATTGGGTTCATACGCCATACTAGCTACTCAAGTGCACTTTATCTAAACTACCTAACACATATGTATATACCTTAGGTTAAGTGGACTATTTTTATTTTGTACCCTCACGTCTTACTCCTGTCCTGGTGCCGGACTTCTGTGCGGGGGTTCGGGGTTCAATCCTAGGTCCCAGCACATATTTATCTGATTACCAAATCCCTCCTTCACTTCTGACAAGATGTGTATTAATCACTACTTGTGCATGTGGGGAATGCCAGGCCTCCACCGTGGTTTGGATCCCACGTTAAACTGTAGGTCCTCCATTTTATCTCACAATCCCCCTACCATTACACATTAGCGTAAGTGAGTATAGCACGAATGGGTAGTAAGACGCGGTGCTACTACTACTACTACTACTAAAAATAATACGCCTGTCAGAATTTTTTGCATATTTATACTAATATGTTAGAAAGAAGAAAGTTAGAACTTTAAAGGGAATGTACCCATATATGCTTGGAGGAAGACTGATAAACTTTCTTGTGACAAAAACCAACCTCAGGACATCCAACCGGTTGGGATTCGGACCCCGGCCATTTCCGTCACCCATTAAACTTATACAAGACAAAATTGACGCCTTTATTCGCACCATCACTGGTCTGAGATTGGATCGTTTTAAAGCGCATCTGCCTACTTATCCCTGGTTCAATTTCCAGCATGGCGTAAAATGCATCATTAGTTAAATCTTGGTTGCAACTTCCACTGAGACAAATTGGCGCCTAGGTATTAGGTGTAGTGTCTATTTTGATATTCAATCAATATGTTAAGAAAGTGAACGTAAATACCCAAAAGAAATTAATAATTTTATTTTTATTAGGAGTATTTCATAGGCGATTGATTATATAAGCACGTGGGTTACAATCGATCGTAGCTCTACAGGATTTCCAGCCATCAATTTATTACAATAGCGGAAGTAGAAACCATATATTTTATTTTTTAGCCATACGTGCTAAAAACCGAGATAATATGTAAACCACTCTATTTAAAAATATAAATACATATATATATCTACATACATAATGTCTCCATAATCTCGTGGACTCGAACCACGATCTTGTAATCTCTTAGCACGTGGGACAGCAACCTCCCAAATAGTCCATATCTGTCCCTGTATCCGTGCCATGCCAGAAAAATTAGCACCAAGAACCGGTCGTCATTTCTTGTTCGTGGTGATGAATTAAAAAATTGAACTAGAACTTGACGTTAAGGCAAAGTTTACCATTGAACACGAAATATTATTTTACTGTCAGGTGCACATCAAAATTACAAGGGAATGATTTACTGACTGACTCGTAGGGACCTTCTAAAGGAGTCTTGGGAGTTATTAAGGGTGTAAGGAAGGATGTAAGGGTTGAGGGTTGGTTGTGTGAGTATCTAATTGTCAAGGATATGTTCATATTAGGGAGATGTGCGTGTGTTTGGCTTTATGTGGTTGTAACGGTCAAGGTGGGTGGATTTAAGGGTCTAATAAGATGAAGATTCATGGTGTTGGTTATGTAAATAAATGATGGGATGGTGTAAGGATGTGGGGATTCAGAGTTTTGGTAAAGTAAAAGAAAGATGTGAGGGTGTGAAGATGTAAATGTTGAGGTGTTATTCATGTAAAAGAAGGATGGCATGATGTAAAAGCGTGAGGACTTAGGTTGTGTTATTAATTAGAGGGAATGCTGAGATAATGTAAGAAGGTGAGGATTGAAGTAGAAGTAATTTAAGGGAAGGATGGTATGGTGTAAGAATGTGAAGATTAAGGGTATTGAGGTCGTGTGAGAATATAAAGCTCAAGTATGTGAAGCTCAATGGTCTTGGGTTAGTGAAGGTATGATTAGATATTGATGTGAGGTTGTTAAGTTGAAGTTATAAGGATTATTAGGTTTGAAGGAGCTGTCCGATCAACGGTTTAGTGTAATTATGGAAGGACAAGGGTGTTTGGCGTTTGATGATGGGAGTATATGAGGGTTTGAGGATACGATCGTATGAGAATTAAATATTTATGTGTGTAAAACTCGAGAGTTTTTCAACGCACTTATTGAGGGTCTAAGGATTTAAAATCAAGGGCTTTGAGCGTGTGAAGGTGTATGATTATAATGAAGGCATAGGAATATTAATTTTTTCAGATTGAGTGTGTAGAAAATATATGTGTCAGATTTTTGAGGGGATAAGGGCTGAGGGTGTCATAATGTTGGTGTGTGAGGTTGCTGGGCATATGATGGTGTGAGAATGGGGGGGGGGGGGCAGGGGGGATGATGGTGCAAAGATGGGAGAGTTAAGGGTTTTGAGCTTCTAGCAATGTGACCAACTGTTTGCTAAATACTGGTTTGAGCCCCAGTTGGTCTCCAATATCTCTTTAGTCCCCATGTAGTGATAAAATAGATTATACACGAGTGGTTCGAAGCTCACTATAAAAACGAACCTTGGCTCTAATATCGGTGGTTGTAAGAAGTTCCTTCTTTTTTAAATAAAACACTTGATTAGGCTATATTCACACTATACGAACACACAAAGCACATTTGGTATGGATAGGATGTTCCCCACTTTACCTTCTATGAAAATTCTGTTTTATTTCCCCTAAATTATACATTCCTCATCATTATACCATTTATATAAGTATAAGGATAGCCCATCTGGAAGAGAAACGTGCTGCAAAAACAATAAAAAAGAGCAAAAATCAAGAGAAAAAAAAAACTCAAGGAGCCACATAGTCAAAGAAAACTTTTTCTCGAGTAATCAGGAGCAAGCTAGAATGTCAAGGACACTCGTAAAACAGGTCGACCTTGATACATAACTATGTTTTAGTCAGGTAACTACTAGCAATACATATTAGGGCAGTCTCTCGAAAGAAGTTAACAAGCTGGACACGCGGCAAACTCCCCCTTAAGATCAAGAATATATTACAAGTTAGCTAACTGTGTGTCAAATGAACTTGAGGAAAAGAAGATCAAGGTCAACCTTTGAGAACTAAGGGTCCCATCCACAGCCTTTGTCTGTGAAGTCCCGTTTTTTTTAAATTCGTGTTATTTATGTGTAGGCCTACTTTATAAACACATTTGTTCTGTACACTTCTTGGGCTACCAGTTATAAAAAAAAATTGGTACACTGTCAAACGATTAAGAGTCAATACGTATGTATGTACGATTCACTTGACATATGTTAATTTGGTTTGGAATTTAATGATTCACAATTTAAATTAGCCAAATACTAAATGTTGGTAGTAGAGTTTTTTATTGGGGAAGAGTTAAATCTATTTGGATGTAAAATAATTTTAATATAAATTTTAAAATATTTTAATTAAAATAAATTACTGTAATACATAGTCTATTAATAAAGTTTGTTAAAATAAATTGACAGTAAATAAACAAATAAAACAAATAAAAACCGATCACAGAAATGAAAACTACATTTTAATTGTTTAAAGCGATCGCTTTTCTAGTAGCGATATTTCAGAATTTAAAATAGAGTCTTTTCAAAAAAGTCTTGTAACTGTTACATCATACACGACCTCTTTTTTGAGCTGTTATGTAAGATGAGGTCATTTGATTTATAAGCCGCTCCTACATAAATTATTAATCTTTCAATCGTGAATTCAGATTAAAAGCTTTAAAGTTGACAGTGGAAATACCAAACAATATTGTTTAGCTCGTTCAGCATCGCGTGTTTTTGTTCATATATATTGATATCATTAAAAATTAGAGCAAGGGCAGTAATTACTTAAGACATTGATGCTGGTTGTTGTTTTTTTTTCCTAGTTCCTCCGATTCTAATTATCTGCCTTCAAATTTTTTCGTAGTCATGTTTATGGCATTGCCCCCTATTCCACCCCCTTCTCCTAAAAAAAAACACTCTACACACGTTTACAAAGCGTGTAAACCCACATTCCAGAACCTGATTAAAACCCGATTCATGAACCACTTCTCACAGTTACTAAATATTTAAACTAGTAGAATATTCTACCAAGAAATTTTCTTTTCTCTTATTTTATCAACGGGAAATACAACTAATATAGAGGAGATACGGCTATTATGAAATAGTTGTGCAATACGTAATATCATTGTTTCTCATAATATTAAGTGTCACAATCTATCGTTAACTATTTAAACTATTACATTAAACAATTTCGAACAGATAGTGACACCCTCACTTACACAAATCAACTGATTGTTTTGTTAGAGACGATTGTATGTTTTGGTCACAAAAACTTTTGCAGGCTAGTGTTAATCATGCTATATTTCTTTACTCTACTGTTATTATTAATTCTAATCAAATCAATAGGTTAAGGTTCACTCATGGTTATCTTTGAGTTAAAACATTATTTTACTGTGATTTTATTATAATTTAACAAAAAATTTTGTTTTATAAAATGATGAGTTGGGCAATAAGGAATACTACAGGGTGGCCCACGGAAAAGTAGCCCGCCTCCTATATCCAGCAGGCGCCTCACTCTAAATTGTAGGAGGTCAATCCTCTTCCAGCCATATTGTGACATGAAGAATGAGTCAATAAAACTTTAGACAAGCAATTCACCTGCTCATTCTTCATGTCACAATATGGGTGGAAGGGGATTGACCTCCTCCAATTTAGAGTGAGGCACCTGCTGGATATAGGAGGTGGGCTACTTTTTCGTGGGCCATCCTGTATTATTCCATAATGCCCACACATTTTTCAAATATTGGCAAGTAATTTATTTGTCAAGTAAGCTAAAAAATTTTTCCTAACACCTAAGAAATCTATTAAGAGAACAATGTAACCTGATACAATATTTTAGTCTACTATATTTTAATAATTCATAATTAATACTGATTTATTAATTAGTTATTTTTTATTATAATCCATTATTTCAATGATTCGTTACTATTACTATTTTATTGTTTTACTAATAATATTGGCATGTTTATTACACCTTCTTATGAAACATTTGTTAGTTTTAGTAAATATAATTAATTCTTATATAAAATGTGTAGTAGTCCACATTGCCCTCCTTATTCCATATTGCCCTAATTTGTTCTAAATCTCTTTTTTAAGTGATCCTACAGGACATTCAAAGTTATTATTTTTGTTTTAAACACTGGGCAAGGCATATTATAGTGTGGATAGAAATAAACTTTGGAAAGCGATAGAGAAGGCCGAAGCGGATAGACTAAATTGTAATGAGAGTGAAAAGCATGTATGAGGATAACATGAGTCGTGTTAAGATGGAGAGTGGGAGGAGGGAGTGGTTCCAAATAAAAAATGAAGTTAAGCCTGGGGAGTGCCCTCTCACCACTACCATTTGTAATGATAATGTAAATGGTCATTAGCAAAGAGAAAAATTCGGGGAATAAAGACTGAAAGATATTATGTTTGCTAATGACTTGATGGTGAGGGAAAAAAGAAAGATGAAGTACAGGAATAAAATGAGGAATTGGAAGAGTGTGGAATTAATTTTAATATAGCAATGTGTGAAGCTATGGTAATGACAAGGAAGAGGATAAGGCTTTAGTAAAGCTATAAATTTGGATGGAGTAGATCTGAGGATAGTACAAAACGTAAAATATCTTGGGAGCGTTATTGAGGTGAAAGATGGAAAAAGAGAGGAAAAAGACCCCAAGAAAGCCATGAAATAAATGGTAGGTGCAGATAATATAACGTGTGTGAGTGAGAGGAGAATAATGGAAGCAATTAAAGGAGTAAGAATGGTGAAAAGATAAAGGAAGATGTAGGCATTTTACTAAACTGACTCGACCTCAGGCTGGAAACAGTTGATGATGATGAAGTTAATGACTCACGAAAATAACTGTTTTTACCATATCCAGTAGAAGGTCCTAAACCACCTTCTAAGATGGTTGCTATGCTTGCTATAGCTGTCTCTACAGAAACCTTCCAAGCATTTGATTACTTAACTCATTTTGCTCCCTGTACACAGTATGAGGTACTGGACAACCTTCTAATATGGCTGCGATGATCACTATCACTGCCTCCACGAGAGTCCTTTTAGCTTGTAAACCTAACAATTCCAGCACTACAGTCTGTAACTATTTCTGGTAAATGTACAATAAAAAGTCCTGGATCAACTTCTTATATTATGATTTCTATGCCCCTAATAGTTTATTAAACGGGAGCCTTCCATACTTTAAAACTTAAACTAACAATAACAGAGCTCGAGTACGTAACTCTTTCTGGTGACTGTACAATATGAGGTATTGGACCACCTTCTAAGATGGCTGTGATGATCACTATCACTGCCTCTACGGGAGCTCCTCTAGCTTGTAAACTTAAAGTAACAATGCGAGGTGGAGTTCTTTTGTTGTCCATCGCTTCACTCAACTTTAATTTATAGGCCTATATTATATAAATTTCTTAGATGGCACAATGAATTCGACAGAGGTTATTGTAACCCCAATACTACTTCCGTGAGAAAAACATTATATAAAAATGTATGAATGAAAACTGTTGAGCTTCAAAGAAACTATCGTCCTAATATTCTGCCATCAAGGGACTTTTTATTGTCTGATGTGATATTAAACTTTGTCTCATGAAAGTAGCGTACGTACTTAAAACTCTCACACATGGCTCGACCTAATCATTACCTTTAATGCCCTGAATCAATTTTACAATCGTGTTCTTGACACCTACGAATGATGGGGGACAGCAGTGGCGGCAGCAGAAGTTGACCAGGGAATCGCAATCTACCCGCCGGTGGTTTACACCACCACCACCACCACACCACTGACATCACGGCCAGCATACCAGTTCCAGCCATTTATTACTAAATTTAAGCCTAAATATATTAAAAGTATATCTCTTAAACAAATAAATACGAACCTCATGTTGAGCGATGCTACTTCATTTCCCTGGCAGAATATAATTACCAAAAATGAACTTGGTGATAAAATAACTTGCCTAAATAAAATGGTGCTTGGTATCTTTTATCTTCAATGAACAAGCGTGTGACTCAACCACCCTTTGATTTCCTAGGAAATTTCTGAGGAAATGTCTTGTCGTAATGTCGAGTTTAGACCTTTCAAACAAGCACGCTGGAATAAACTTGACACCACTGGAGAGTATTTGGAGTAATGCAGGTAACTTATAGATATACACATTGTGTAAGCTATAAGGAGAGTTAAACTTAGTTAATTTCAAGGATTATTATCACATAAGTCATCATTTCGTACCTTGGTCAATTGTATTATCTGGAACCAAAATATTGAGCCAATATTGAAACTGACCCCTGAAGAATTAAATAAACACTTTTTGTATGTCCCCAATTTAGATGACAACGTGGTTAAAAGGCAGACTATACCAATTATTTTATCTCAAGCCGAAATACATAAAACATTTTGTTGGAAGCTTATAACTATAACGCCCCCGGAGTATTTAATGCAATTAAAAAGGAATCAAATTACCAACGTAGGTTGAATATAACATTCCTATTACATTATTTCTAGCAATATCTTACCATATATTTTGTCCTATCAATGTTATCGACTTGACTCGCATAATCATGTTATAGTATCCCCATAGTTGAAGCATGAGAGCCAATTAAATCAAGTACTGATACTACAATTCATACCATTATTTCAACTCCATGCTAACTAAAGTGATGGGTTGTCGCATCGCGCTAAGTGTTTTGGTGGATGATAGGCGCTATGAAATGGGATTGCATGATGACCTAATAGGTTCTTTTAGAGATAGTTGCTACTGTCACACTACTCTACAGAGGGCTAGGGGCCTTCCGATGACTACTTGGGGTAACAAACATCTCACGTGTCCTGGCAGAGCTTTGGGACGTCTGTGGCACCCCCTGGGTTGATAAAATAGTTCCCAAGTCCCTGTACAAGAGGATTGGTAGATCCAGGAAGATTGTCGTAGAAGGGCTGCAAAAGCTTTTGGTAGTAGTCTCTGGTGGTTGGCATGAAGTCTCAATGTAGAGTCCTATTGGTTGGCATGTCCAAGTCTTGATGTAGAGTCCTATTGGTTGGCATGTCCAAGTCTTGATGTGGAATCCTATTGGTTGGCATGTCCAAGTCTAGATGTAGAGTCCTATTGGTTGGCATGTCCAATTCTTGATGTGGAATCCTATTGGTTGGCATGTCCAATTCTTGATGTGGAATCCTATTGGTTGGCATGTCCAAGTCTTGATGTGGAATCCTATTGGTTGGCATGTCCAAGTCTTGATGTGGAATCCTATTGGTTGGCATGTCCAAGTCTTGATGTAGAGTCCTATTGGTTGGCATGTCCAATTCTTGATGTGGAATCCTATTGGTTGGCATGTCCAAGTCTTGATGTAGAGTCCTATTGGTTGGCATGTCCAATTCTTGATGTGGAATCCTATTGGTTGGCATGTCCAAGTCTTGATGTGGAATCCTATTGGTTGGCATGTCCAAGTCTTGATGTGGAATCCTATTGGTTGGCATGTCCAAGTCTTGATGTGGAATCCTATTGGTTGGCATGTCCAAGTCTTGATGTAGAGTCCTATTGGTTGGCATGTCCAATTATTGATGTGGAGTCCTATTGGTTGGCATGTCCAAGTCTTGATGTAGAGTCCTATTGGTTGGCATGTCCAAGTCTTGATGTGGAATCCTATTGGTTGGCATGTCCAAGTCTTGATGTGGAATCCTATTGGTTGGCATGTCCAAGTCTTAATGTAGAGTCCTATTGGTTGGCATGTCCAAGTCTTAATGTAGAGTCCTATTGGTTGGCATGTCCAAGTCTTGATGTAGAGTCCTATTGGTTGGCATGTCCAAGTCTTGATGTAGAGTCCTATTGGTTGGTATGTCCAAGTCTTGATGTAGAGTCCTATTGGTTGGCATGTCCAAGTCTTGATGTAGAGTCCTATTGGTTGGCATGTCCAAGTCTTAATGTAGAGTCCTATTGGTTGGCATGTCCAAGTTTTGATGTAGAGTCCTATTGGTTGGCATGTCCAAGTCTTGATGTAGAGTCCTATTGGTTGGCATGTCCAAGTCTTGATGTAGAGTCCTATTGGTTGGCATGTCCAAGTCTTAATGTAGAGTCCTATTGGTTGGTATGTCCAAGTCTTGATGTAGAGTCCTATTGGTTGGCATGTCCAAGTCTTGATGTAGAGTCCTATTGGTTGGCATGTCCAAGTCTTAATGTAGAGTCCTATTGGTTGGCATGTCCAAGTCTTGATGTAGAGTCCTATTGGTTGGCATGTCCAATTCTTGATGTAGAGTCCTATTGGTTGGTATGGCCAAGTCTTAATGTAGAGTCCTATTGGTTGGTATGTCCAAGTCTTAATGTAGAGTCCTATTGGTTGGCATGTCCAATTCTTGATGTAGAGTCCTATTGGTTGGCATGTCTAAGTCTTAATGTAGAGTCCTATTGGTTGGTATGTCCAATTCTTGATGTAGAGTCCTATTGGTTGGCATGTCCAATTCTTGATGTAGAGTCCTATTGGTTGGCATGTCCAATTCTTGATGTAGAGTCCTATTGGTTGGTATGGCCAAGTCTTAATGTAGAGTCCTATTGGTTGGTATGTCCAAGTCTTAATGTAGAGTCCTATTGGTTGGCATGTCCAATTCTTGATGTAGAGTCCTATTGGTTGGCATGTCCAAGTCTTAATGTAGAGTCCTATTGGTTGGCATGTCCAATTCTTGATGTAGAATCCTATTGGTTGGCATGTCCAATTCTTGATGTAGAGTCCTATTGGTTGGTATGGCCAAGTCTTAATGTAGAGTCCTATTGGTTGGTATGTCCAAGTCTTAATGTAGAGTCCTATTGGTTGGCATGTCCAATTCTTGATGTAGAGTCCTATTGGTTGGCATGTCTAAGTCTTAATGTAGAGTCCTATTGGTTGGTATGTCCAATTCTTGATGTAGAGTCCTATTGGTTGGCATGTCCAATTCTTGATGTAGAGTCCTATTGGTTGGCATGTCCAATTCTTGATGTAGAGTCCTATTGGTTGGTATGGCCAAGTCTTAATGTAGAGTCCTATTGGTTGGTATGGCCAAGTCTTAATGTAGAGTCCTATTGGTTGGTATGTCCAAGTCTTAATGTAGAGTCCTATTGGTTGGCATGTCCAATTCTTGATGTAGAGTCCTATTGGTTGGCATGTCTAAGTCTTAATGTAGAGTCCTATTGGTTGGTATGTCCAATTCTTGATGTAGAGTCCTATTGGTTGGCATGTCCAATTCTTGATGTAGAGTCCTATTGGTTGGCATGTCCAATTCTTGATGTAGAGTCCTATTGGTTGGTATGGCCAAGTCTTAATGTAGAGTCCTATTGGTTGGTATGTCCAAGTCTTAATGTAGAGTCCTATTGGTTGGCATGTCCAATTCTGATGTAGAGTCCTATTGGTTGCATGTCCAAGTCTTAATGTAGAGTCTATTGGTTGGCATGTCCAATTCTTATGTAAATCCTATTGGTTGGCATGTCCAATTCTTGATGTAGAGTCCTTTTGGTTGTATGGCCAAGTCTTAATGTAGAGTCCTATGGTTGGTATGCCAAGTCTTAATGTAGAGTCCTATTGGTTGCATGTCCAATTCTTGATGTAGAGTCCTACTTGGTTGGCATGTCTAATCTTAAGTAAGTCCTATTTGGTTTATGCCAATTCTTATGAAGAGATCCTATTGGTTGCATGTCCAATTCTGATGTAGATTTCCTATTGGTTGGCATTTCCAATTCTTGATTGAGTCCTATTGGTTGGTATCAAAGTCTTTATGTAGTCCTATTGGTTGGTATGTCCAAGTCTTAATGTGAGTCCTAATTGGTTGGAATGTCAATTCTTGATGTAGAGTCCTTTGTTGGCTGTCCAAGTCTTAATGTAGAGTCCATTGGTTGGCATGTCAAATTCTTGATAGAATCCATATTGGTTGGCATGTCCAATTTGATGTAGATCCTATTGGTTGGTATGGACCAAGTTCTTAATGTAAGTTCCTATTGGTTGTATGTCCAATCTTAATGTAGAGTCCTATTGGTTGGCATGTCCAATTCTTGATGTAGATTCCTATTGTTTGGCATGTCCAAGTCTTGATGTAGAGTCCTATTGTTGCATGTCAATTCTTGATGTAGATCTATTTGGTTGGATGGCCAAGTCTTAATGTAGGTCTATTGTGTTGGCATGTCCAAGTTTAATGTAAGAGTCCAATTGATTGGCATGTCCAAGACTTAATGTAAGTCCTATTGGTTCCATGACCAAGTCTATTTGAGTCCTATTGGTTGGTATGTCCAAGTCTTAATGTAGAGCCTAATTGTTGGCATGTCCAATTCTTGATGTAGTCCTATTGTTGCATGCCCAAGTCTTAATGAGAGTCTATTGGTTGGTATGTCCAAGTCTTAATGTAGAGTCCTATGGTTGGCATGTCCAAGTCTTGATGTAGAGTCCTATTGGTGGCATGTCCAAGTCTTGATGTAGAGCCTATTGGTTGGCATGTCCAAGTCTTGATGTAGAGTCCATATTGGTTGGCATGTCCAATTCTTGATGTAAATCTATGGTTGGCATGTCCAAGTCTTAATGTAGAGTCCTATTGGTTGGCATGTCCATGTCTTGATGTAGGTTCCTATTGGTTGGCTGTCCAAGTTCTTGATGTAGAGTCCTATGTTAGGCATGTCAATTTTGATGTAGAGTCCTTTGGTTGGCTGTCCAAATCTTGATGTAGAGTCCTATTGGAAACGTTCCAGAGGGTAATATATAAATTTATAATCACTCTATTTCGTCTAATAATTTTCGTACCACTGGAAACTGATGTTGTTAGGCCTATCAAAAAGATTGCTGTCGCCTACCTAGTATAGTTAAATTACTTATATACTAATGAACAATGAGCATTCTTCAGCTTTCAGAATCTTAGAATACATAGATCAAATATATAAATACTTAACTGCTAGCACACTACTGGACAGTTACAAGTCTGGATTTTGACTACAAATTAGCATAGTGACAGTAGCTACTAATTAATGTTATAAATAACTTAAGACTGGCAATGGACAACGGACAATTTGTTTACACTCTTTGATTACACTAAAGTTTTCAATAATTTACATCCATTACCATTTCCATCCTGTGGGCTGGTTCAGTTTTGTTTTATTCAAGCCATATATTTATTTTTCCATTACCAGCTGGCTAGGCTTGTCGTAGCTTCATATGCCTTATAATCTAACTTAAGACAAGGACAGACACAACATCCAATCTCCGGTCGTTAATTCATCACTGTGAAAGGGTAAACATACATTTCATAAATGATACATTTTTTGACCATGCCGGGAATCGAACCCGGGACTCTTAACACAGTAAGTAGACACGCTACTGACTGAGCTAAGGTTTCGGACTAGACTACTGTTGCTTTTCATGTTTATTAATGAATAATGACCTACAAAATTTTCTTCAGGAAACCAAAAGTCATCTGTCCACAGATGATTTCCAAATGTATTTGTCTTCGTCTGCACATCTATAACTCGTATCACATAATTATTTAGCCCTACTCAATACCGATCTTCCTGCAGTGCAAATATAGGCAACTTATAATGCATTGTTTGTTAATGATGATAACTCTCAATTTATTACTATAGGATGGTCTAGTGATCAAAGTTCCTGGCTACAGATACAATTATTATTATTATTAGCACCGCGTCTTACTACCCGTTTGGGTTATAACACTTAAGCTAATGTGTAATGGTAGGGTGGTTGTGGGATGAAATGGAGGACCTACAGTTTAACATGGGATCCGAACCACGGTGGAGGCCTGATATTCCCCACATTCACAAGTTGTGATTAATACACGTCTTGTCAGAGGTAAAGGAAGGGTTTGGAAATCAGATAAATCTGTGCCGGGACCGAGGATTGAACCCGGCCGCCAACATAGAAGTCTGACACCTTACCCCTAGACCACCAGGTCACCAATACAGATACAGAGGTCCCGGGTTCAATCCCCGGTGCTTCCAAAATGTATCCGTGAAGCAGTGAGTCTGTAACCGGACCAAACTAAGCCTCGTGAAGGCAAAATGGGGAGCTACTTGAATAAAGAAGTAACAGCTCCAGTTTATAAAACTGGGATTAACGACCGGATACCGTGTTGTGCTGACCACATGACACCCCCTATTCACAAACGTTTACACTATTATAGCTAATAGTGGCGGCCGCTTGGTCGGTATAGCTCGCTTGCGGCCTCACACCATGTGAGTTTATATATATATTTGGTGAGCCTGATACCACAGACTACTAACCACTGATGCGGGTACTTTTAAAACCAAGAATTCTTAGATTTTACATACGTACTTAGGGAAGTATTTAGGGCTTGCACTTTGGGCGTGTATAAAAAGTATATGTCAATTTTGATCTTTATATATTATACATCACTACTACCGATTTTGGTAACTTTTAAAACCAAGAAACTTAGAAGGCGGTAACTTGGCATGGGCCTATGTACTTAAGGTAGTTTTAGTTGAGACTTTTACACACATTGTGAATCTAGCGTCTTGAATGACGTGATCATTGATGCAGGTGATTTTAAAACTAAGCAACCCTAAAAATCTGAGTTTTGGTATTATGATGGCTCATTATTTTTAAGAATACTTGCGAAAGTGCACTTTATGCATTTATTTTTACTTTTAAGACTATGTATGATACCCAGCAAACTCTCAAATAACTTAAGCGGCCTCAGACTGAAGAAGGTTGGGCAAGCCTGATATAGGATATTAGCTACTTAATATAAGGGATATAGGAGTTTTAAAGAAAATACGCCTGCATTAGCGCGGAGAGAGCTTGAAAAAACAACTGACTAATCACGTGCGGAAAGCCAACCCCCAATACACCTAGCTCAGATTTAAACCTTAAACTCTTTGTCACCGGCAATTGAGTCTATTGCGATCTTAACTCCTCAGACCACGTGTCCATCGTTGTGGGTTTATCACTATTATTATTGTGGTGGTAGTTTTTTTTTTTTAGAATGACAGCTTTGAATAGCAACAAATTAAATCAACCCGAATAGATTAGACGAATACAGTGCACGTTTGAAGAGCTGCTCTAGCATTCGCCTGGAAAGTAAATCCGAAAACAAACAAACAAATCTATAGATAAATTAGTACGCCAGGTCAAAACGTAATGCGTCTGACCTCCCGTGTCGTGAATCAGGAGTGTTGACCGCTAGCAGTCTGTGTGTCGTCACGTCCTCTCTTATAACAGCTGTGTCTCCCAGGTGGAGATGAATGAATTCCCTACGTAATAAAACCTGTTAGTTCTCACGTCGAGTGTTCGACAAACACTCCGAAGTTACTCTTTTAGTCGCTTAAAACAAACTAACGAACCTTCGTCACTTTTAACTTACCTTTGTTTGTTAAAACTTAACCGAGATTTCAGGTCTCCTCCCTTTAAATACACAACGCATCTAGGCTAGAGCGTCACATCCGGTCTAGGAGTAGGGTTACTCTTGTACCAGGATATATAGCACAATAGAATTATAAGGGATAGTTAGAGCACCATATCCGGCCTAAAAGTGGGGATACTGTTGTACCAGGATATAGAGCACCATAGAACTATAAGGGATAGATAGAGCACCATATCCGGTCTGAGAGTGGGGATACTGTTGTACCAGGATATATAGCACCATAGAACTATAAGGGATAGATAGAGCACCATATCCGGTCTGGTAGTGGGGATACTGTTGTACCATGATATATAGTAACATAGAACTATAAGGGATAGATAGAGCACCATATCCGGTCTGGGAGTGGGGATACTGTTGTACCAGGATATATAGCACAATAGAATTATAAGGGATAGTTAGAGCACCATATCCGGTCTAAAAGTGGGGATACTGTTGTACCAGGATATAGAGCACCATAGAACTATAAGGGATAGATAGAGCACCATATCCGGTCTGGGAGTGGGGATACTGTTGTACCAGGATATAGAGCACCATAGAACTATAAGGGATAGATAGAGCACCATATCCGGTCTGGGAGTGGGGATACTGTTGTACCAGGATATATAGCACAATAGAAGTATAAGAGATAGTTAGAGCACCATATCCGGTCTAAAAGTGGGGATACTGTTGTACCAGGATATAGAGCACCATAGAACTATAAGGGATAGATAGAGTACCATATCCGGTCTAAAAGTGGGGATACTGTTGTACCAGGATATATAGCACAATAGAAGTATAAGAGATAGTTAGAGCACCATATCCGGTCTAAAAGTGGGGATACTGTTGTACCAGGATATAGAGCACCATATAACTATAAGGGATAGATAGAGCACCATATCCGGTCTGGGAGTGGGGATACTGTTGTACCAGGATATATAGCACCATAGAACTATAAGGGATAGATAGAGCACCATATCCGGTCTGGTAGTGGGGATACTGTTGTACCAGGATATAGAGCACCATAGAACTATAAGGGATAGATAGAGCACCATATCCGGTCTGGGAGTGGGGATACTGTTGTACCAGGATATAGAGCACCATAGAACTATAAGGGATAGATAGAGCACCATATCCGGTCTGGGAGTGGGGATACTGTTGTACCAGGATATATAGCACAATAGAAGTATAAGAGATAGTTAGAGCACCATATCCGGTCTAAAAGTGGGGATACTGTTGTACCAGGATATAGAGCACCATAGAACTATAAGGGATAGATAGAGCACCATATCCGGTCTAAAAGTGGGGATACTGTTGTACCAGGATATATAGCACAATAGAAGTATAAGAGATAGTTAGAGCACCATATCCGGTCTAAAAGTGGGGATACTGTTGTACCAGGATATAGAGCACCATATAACTATAAGGGATAGATAGAGCACCATATCCGGTCTGGGAGTGGGGATACTGTTGTACCAGGATATATAGCACCATAGAACTATAAGGGATAGATAGAGCACCATATCCGGTCTGGTAGTGGGGATACTGTTGTACCAGGATATAGAGCACCATAGAACTATAAGGGATAGATAGAGCACCATATCCGGTCTGGGAGTGGGGATACTGTTGTACCAGGATATATAGCACAATAGAAGTATAAGAGATAGTTAGAGCACCATATCCGGTCTAAAAGTGGGGATACTGTTGTACCAGGATATAGAGCACCATATAACTATAAGGGATAGATAGAGCACCATATCCGGTCTAAAAAGTGGGGATACTGTTGTACCAGGATATAGAGCACAATAGAAGTATAAGAGATAGTTAGAGCACCATATCTGGTCTAAAAGTGGGGATACTGTTGTACCAGGATATAGAGCACAATAGAAGTATAAGAGATAGTTAGAGCACCATATCTGGTCTAAAAGTGGGGATACTGTTGTACCAGGATATTGAGCACAATATAAGTATAAGAGATAGTTAGAGCACCATATCTGGTCTAAAAGTGGGGATAATGTTGTACCAGGATATAGAGCACCATATAACCATAAGGGATAGATAGAGCACCATATCCGGTCTGGGAGTGGGGATCCTATTGAACCAGAATAGCTATCTTCCCATAGATAAAGATGAGAGCTAACATGTGTTGGCCAGCTAATTTTATTTTTGGTAACTTTTTGCCTTCCGCGTCTCACTTACTCTTCGAGTTATTAGCATATTTACATTAACAAGTCGTGCCTAGGCGAATAATACTCGAAGTAAATGCTTGTATGTATATTTATATATGTATACATATGTATATTTATATATATTTAAATGTATATATTTTTATATATGTATTTACATAAAATGTATATATTTAACTTTTATTTATATATATCTATATATTTATGTATATTTAATTATATTCATGCATATGTATATTTAGCCTGTATTTATGTATGTATATGTGTATATATTTATGTATAGGACTATATATTTAATTTTTATTTATATATATATCGGTCAGGTAGTAACTTACTCAAGAAATCGCTGTAAAAAAAGGCGATTGATTTTTTTAAATATCTTTTAAACTCGCTATTTTTGTTCAAATTCTTGATGTATAAGCTTTAAAAAATATTTTAAATAATGGAAATAAATATGGTAAAACGCCGAGAATCATTGTCAAAAGTGATTACTTCTCATTTTAAACAAATAGATGTGGTGAGGTAAGGGAGGTATAATTTTAGAGAAAATGTACCTTTAACTTGAATTGGGGGAGAGTGGAAAACTATTTAGGAGAAATTACCCTCAGTACATTCTGCAGCCTGCCAGGAATTGAACCCCAACCTCTCCATCACAAACAATACGAAGCTGATGCCTTATCTCAAGTGCTCAACAATGCGAGTTTTTCTATTAATTAATAGCGTATAATACAAACGGGTAGTAAGACCCGTTGCTAAGTGTTATTATCATTAATTAATTTTAACACTTGTTTAAAAAAAAAAAAATTGTAAGCATGCGAATTTTACATTTGTCGTCTCTGGTATACTACGGTTATTCTCACAAATCTGTATTTCTTATGGGAACGGCAGTTCTGAAGTTTCGTAACTACTAAAACCATGTTCTCTTATGATTTTTTTTTTAAATTGAATTTATTTGTTGGAGGGAGGGTAGTTTTATGTTTAGAACCATTGGCTTTGAGCTCAGAACTGTTACCTTTTGTATAAACGTCCTTGAATATGAGATAATTTTACCTTTTCAAACCTTGTTTTATATTATTTTAAACTTAAATATTGGTTTTATTAATAAGGTTACTATAGTATGAAATAGGGACACGATGATACCTTTCACAATTCTTAACTCCGTAAATATACCCAGTTAAAATGGTGACTGCTGACCGCTAAGTTTCTTTCCTCGAATAAAAATCTATAATTTTCCACGAGGACAAACATTTGTCGAATGTAAATTACTATGCGGGACACTGCTGTTCTGTGTGGTTGAGTTTGATGGACTACTCTACTAAAATAGATACAAATACAGATTACAGGATGTTTATAAATTCACGCAATTCTTCTTCAGAACGCGATTACTTATAACAAATCAGTGAGAGAATATAAAACTACGTACATCATCTGATGTTTAGTTTTAGAAATTGGTTAACATCGTGGAATGGCATAAGGATACGTACAACTTATTCCAGGTAAGGTATAATTAAATACATAACATGCATAGTACAAATACATCTTCTCCTTTTTCTCCTGACAATAGCGTTTCATGTATTCTAAAAGTGGGTGTTCGAATCGGCTACCATGAATATTATTAATACAGACAGACAGACAGACAGTGCGTCACAAAATATCTGGCTCAACGGTTGCGCAAGCAGAGTGCAATTTCACTACGAGATCATCAATATAAGTGTGAGAATCTGCGTTAATATTAACCGACACACTGCCGTGGTTCGGATTCCACGTTAAACTGTAGGTCCTTCATTTCATCTCACAATCACCCTACCATTACACATTAGCGTAAGTGCGTATAACCCGAATGGGTAGTAAGACGCGGTGCTAATAATAATAATAATAATAATAATAATAATAATAATAATAATAATAACCGACACACTGGCTCAATCAGTAGAGAATATCTCTTATGAGCCAAGGGTTTTAGGGTCGATATCCACCCTTTCTGAAAAATTAATCATTCGTGAAACAAGGGCTTCTCTTTTAGCAGTGATAAGCCAACCATCGGGAGATTGGGAGTTGCGTATTTTATTGAATTAATTTAATTTGTAGGTCATGCACTGAGGTAATCAATAAGTTTAGAAAAAGCATGTCTGTCAAATACCCTAAATAAATAAAATGTGCATACACATGTTGTAAATATTACTATCGAACAGTCGTGTGCTTTTCATCACTTTACTCAATAGCAATGGCCTGTGTATTTCTCTCTATTTGACTGTGTTATCTATTTTGAAAACCAAGCATCAAACGACGAGAAATCGCTCACTGAGGAGGAATGGAGTGTATTTATATACCCCCTGTATGTACCTTTTCATTCTTGAATTGAACCGAGGAATCAGTGGCCTATATCCCAGTTCTTTTCTAGTGCATTAATAATTGTCTTTTTACGGCGGGAAATAAACTGTCATTTGTGTCAGTTTCACTTATGATTTCATAGTTATTTGACAAGATTGACTTGGAGGGGTTTTTCTAATTATTTTTTCTAGCACAGCGTTTAACTACCCACTCGGTTTATACACTTATGTTTTTTTTTCTAGTTGTACTCGTTAAAATATATCATTTACATTTTTATCATGATAATTATATTTTCTTGTTAGATTCTATTGGCATGTAGTCTACTTTATCAGTGATCACGCGGACTAGACGTTAGCCTCATCTAGTCTGGTTTGCTGGGGATGAAGAGGACGAGTTTCAAATCCTTGTCTTATGTACAGAGGGCAATTTTTCATAAATGTTTTCCTCCTCTCCTTACACGAACTTTTGGTACATTTTCTTTACAATATAACATTCTCATTCTTAGCCCCTCAGCGTAATTAAATGTAGATAGTCTAGATAAATATTAAGACGCGATAAAAAAAAATAACGACGGAAATTTGAGAGATCTAAAACCAAGTCCTATATTATTTATTAGGTAATGTAAAACAACACACACACAAACATATATACGTATTTGAAAAGGAAATAACCCCCATCAATGGTCAAATGGTTTATGGCAGCGTAAAAATCGCAATTAACTTGAGTGCCTGGTAACTGGATGGTAGAGGGATGAATCTCAGCTGGGTGCATTTTTGACGGTTTTTAATATATAATCCATTACTGAAGTTTTTCCTTACTCTCTTCACAATAATTTAGGTGCAATTCTTCTAAAAAACCTCATCATCCCTACTTTGAGATAAATCCAATTAATAATTTATATTTTTGGTATTAAAACATATCAATTAACCAACAATTAAGAAAATATATGAACTTAATACGCAATTTAAGAAAGATCTGTTCATCGTGAAAGAAACAAGCGAGCGCTTCTTACTCCATGGTCTAATGGTTAAGATACTAGCCTCCAATGAATAAACCTTATAAAATCTAGTAGTATTAGCCTAAATACATAATACTTTTACTATAGTTACTGCATTGATTGTGTAGACTTTTAGCTGTGAAAGGAGATACCTTAAAAAAAACATTAGTGTTTCCCGCATAACTGATGTGTGGCCTCTTGTTAATTTTTTAACTAATTGACGTATTCCAACCAAACTTTGTTACACTCAGAAGAAAACTCCAAGAGCTCTCCCGGTTTATAATTTGTTAATCTTCTTTCTGGACTGGAAGTGTCTAAAGCTAGAAAAGAATGGATGGTTTGAGTCAGGTAAGTAGAAATAAATTATTTTTGACTTTGTGCTTTTAAAAAAATGGGGAGGGGGGGGGGGCGCAAATGTTAAAGTTTGTAAGCCTCTGGACTAGAGACATGCTGTTGGCCTCCCTTACCACTCAGCTACAAGGAATAGCCGAAAGCACAGTCTCTTATTTCATCCCATTCGGAGGCTGTCATGGACCATACAAGGCGAGATGTATCTTGGTCGCTGGAGGAGAAGGGAGGGGGTGGGTTGAAGGGTTCAGGATGTAGCTCGTGACCCAAATCCTTATCCTAGGTCCGGACACGCTCAATGACAAATATTTCGTGGGCGACATCAACAGGCTTGTACAAAAAGGCCGGGAAGCAGATACAAACTCCCGTGCTCTGTGTCACACTACTAGTACGGGCTATCCACCAGTGGCGTATGCAGGATTGTGAAGTAAGGGAGCTCAAAGCTATGTTTTATTTAAATCATTGGATAGCTAACAAATCTACTGCAAGGGTCTTTTCATATTCCCATGATCTTAGTTCAGGGGTTCTTAACCGGTGTTATGGGAGCAAAATAATAAGAACCTGGGACTTGATTTCTAGGGAAAAAAAGTGGTTGGAATAGAATAAACAACCACCATTATCAATACGGATAGTGGATTTGTAACCTGCCATTTTTATATAAATAAATGTATTTAAGAATCCTTATTATTTCATTTCAGCTGTTCTGTTCCTAGCTATCCATATGTAAAGTAACATCAAGGTATTGACATTTTGGAGTCAAACTGGTACCTTATAGGACTGGTGATAATGATTATGATTTCGACAGTCTAGTTGAGGAGGTTTGGGGATATATTGGGCAATCCATAGGGGTCTGTAATCATAAAAAAAAAATTAAAACACTATTGTATACTCATGAGATCATGTGTGTCTTATTATTATTAGCACCGCGTCTTACTACCAGTTCGAGTTATACGCACTTACGCTAATGTGTAATGGTAGGGTGATTGTGAGATGAAATGGAGGACCTACAGTTTATCGTGAAATCCGAACCACGGTGGAGGCCTGACATTCCCCACATTCACAAGATGTCTTGTCAGAGGTGAAGGAAGGGTTTGGTAATCAGATAAATCTGTGCCGGGACCGAGGATTGAACCCCGGAACCCAGCACAATCATGTGTGTCAAACTTGTTTGTTCATTGAGGGGGTAGCATTTAAAAACAAAGTTTAAAGTATAATATTATTAAGTGAAAAGCTTTACAAATAAGTATCGTGAATGCATGGTCTCCCTATTTAAATCAACATGACCAACCCCATTTTTTTTTTTTTACTAAATGTTTGAAACATTTTATTTTCAACAATGATGTTGGTTGAAACAATGTTGTTAATGTCAGGTTTCAAATCCAATGTCAAAGTTGACGAATATGTGTCCGTAGGCTGAGATCTTTCAGGTGTTTGGGTGGTCCATAAGAGAGACTATAGTAAATATTAGAATATTATGTGAAAGAGATAAAGAATACAAAATTAACAGGCTAGGTCCGCTAATTCAACAATACTTCTTACCATATTACTACATGCAAAATGTGTATAAGATACAAAGTCAAATAAAAATTATGTCTTATACTGCTTGATAAACATCTACATTAATATAATTTCTAGATTAGATAAGGGGACTGGTTTATGAGTGGTGAAGCCATGGTTATTAGGGGCCTATAGCCCCTGGAAAGAATCCCCCCAACCCCCGGAATAAATTTGCCTCCCGTAAATACATTTCAAATACTCTGATATTATCAAATATGAAGATGAAATCTGGCCTCAAATAAAATTCTAATTGTACTCTAGCTGCATTAAATTTTCAAAAAATTGCTGAAGAAGACCACTTAAATTAATCCTTGAGGAATATAGCTGTCAGAAAAAATAAGGCGAGGACCAATCTAAATGGCTTCTAAGGCCATTCAAATTTCAAAAATATATAGGGGAGGACTACTCCAAATAGCTTCTAGATGCATGTAATTTTGAAGAATTTTCATATGAAGACCACCCCAAATAGTTTCTGATACCATCCCATTTTCAAACATTTTTTGGTGGAAGACCACTTCAAATATATTCTAGAGGTATCTGAATACAAAAAAAATCAAGCAGAGGATCATTCCATATAGCTTCTAAAAATATCTTATAGAAGCATCAAATTAAAAAAAAAAATCTGGGGGAAGACCCCCTTTAAATAGCTTTAAGGAAATCTAAACTAAATATAAACTTGGGTGAAGACTATTTAAAATAACTTCTAGAGGCATCCAAATTTTAAAAATGTACCGAAGAAGAACGTCTTCAAATATTTTTTAGGAAAATCAAAACTAAAAAAAAAAAAAAATGGAGAGAAGACAATTTTAAATAGCTTTAAAATATTATGATTTCCGAAAATTGGGGGAAGAACCACATACAATAATTGTAATTTGGTTTTTGTGGGTTACAACGTTGTTCGTGCCAACGACTCAATTAGTGACATTGAAACTGGTGTGTAAGGGGGAGAATTCATTCCCCCCCTTGAAATAAACCATCCCCCTCTAAATGTATTTCACACCTTCTACTATTATTAAATATGAAGCTTAAAGAATTACTTCAAACTGCAAAATAGTTTCTAGAAGCATCCAATTTAAAAAGAAATGTTGGGAAAGGGCCACTCTAAAAAAATATTCAGGTGGTGAGAACTCCAAATATCTTTTAAAATCATCCAATTTTCAAAAATGTCCAGGTGGTATCATTCTAAATAGCATCTAAAACATACATGAAAAAAAAATCTGGATAATACCACTTCAAATAGCTTCTGGACGCAACAAGATGAGGACTACTCAGTATAACTTCTAAGGGATTTCCAATTTTCAAAAATGTGCTGAAGGAGGATCCCTCTGAATAGCTTATAAAAATAATCTAATTTTTTTAAAAAATTGGGTAGGAGGAACACTACAAATAGCTCTTAGGGGGATGTGATATTTGAATTTTTATAGGAGAGGGAGGGAGGATTCGCATGTACTGTACATCAAGCACTTATCAAGTGGTCCTATGTGTAATGAACGCTTATCAAGTGGTCCCATGTGTAATGAACGCTTATCAAGTGGTCCACATATGTATTGGATGCTTATCAAGAGGTCCACATGTGCAACAAACGCTTATAAAGTGGTCTGCTATTGAGTAAAATTTTAAAAACACTGGATTAGAAGATCAAAGAGTTATAGAACGGTTCACATTGTTAATATTGCTGATTGAACAGTCAATAATTATAAAATAATAATATTATTAGCCAAGATCTAGTGTTAGTAGGAATAGTTGAAAATATCTCCACAGTAATTAGAAGAATAAATTATACTGAATCTTAATAATGCCATTACTAGTAGCGGTCTTGGTTTTATGAGAGATAACGTGGACAATAGTAGTCCTTAGGTTATCCCCACACTATCCGTATTGTATGGAGGAGGTAGGTTGAGCTTTGAATAACTGTACCCACATATACGTGCAAATAAAGTGGAGAAACCAATCAGGAAAACCCACCCACAGTTCATGGGGTAAAAATTGGAGCCTTGACCTCCACGTCAGTGACAAACTAAGCTGATTGAGCTTGACACTTTCTTAGTCCACTTGCCGACGGATACAGGCTATTTTCTTACATTTCAAGATCATATTGGAGTATTTTTTTAAAAATATACATTTTAGAAATACCACTGTGCTTTGTTTATAGCCCAAAATCTGAATAAAACTTTTGTTTAAAGTTTTGTGCCTTTGATCATAATGTTCAAACATTTGTAACCAAAACAAATATTTCACTTTAAACCGTTCAGCGCGCCTCTTAAGGGGGTTAAAACCAGCTTTGAATGGTTTGAATCACTTAATTTTTATTATTGGGAAACCATCAAAATTTTCCTGGCTAACAAACGTTTGTTTAAAAATGAATTTCGTCGGAAACATCCTCTACTATTTTTTATTTTAATGATCGTCTGGTTGTTTCATCCACTTGTCATAAGCGCTTGCAGGTGACAGGCCTCGTTTTATAGTGGTTTTAGTGCCTGGCTGCTGACTTAAGAGGTCCCAAGTTCGATTCCCAGCTGCTACTGGGAGAGTACTCTCAAAAGGGGAATAGTTCCCATGGTCACCGAGGCTTTGTTAATTAGTCTTAATATTAGGAACTGTCTTCAGTATGATATCGGATAACGTAATTCAACTAATAGGAACTGATATAAAAGGGGAGTGGGGGAATGCATGATTGTCATTTATTTATAGATTTTAATTTGGCAATATTACGCTTGTGACAAACAGATGCGACTGATTGTAATAATCTTATTTAAGAAATTACAATCAATGGTTTTTCCAACAACAACAACAACAACAACAACAAAAAGAAAGTTTTTAAAGCATTTTAAAATGTACTTGCACATTCCTTAAACGCTCTCAAACTCTGTTTAAAAAGATAAGCGCTTTGTCTGGACGGTGTCATCTAACAAAACAAAGAACAATACAAATATTATTCTGTAATTGTTACAGTATGTGACAGAGAAAGTGAAAACGCATTGAGCCGACGCGTCACTGCCGCATAACAGTGGACATTGTTCTTGGCTCAGTACAATGTCACTCTCTATTCTAAGCATCTGTGACTTCAAAGTGACACGGGGTGACAATTGGGGCTCCTTTGTTGTCATCCGGGATCGTAGGAGAATACACTTGATGTTTTTTAATGCCTACATAAAAGTGTGGTGCCACTTCGCGCTTTCTTCACAGGAATTGACGATATTATTCTCGGCATATCTTAGCCAATTATTATTAATGTTACGTTTCTATTTTACTTTTAGAACTGTATTGTTTATTAAAACATCTCAACAAAAGAATTAGATGATAGTTTAAGGATTGTTCTCGGTGTTTGGTTGGAATGTAAGTGAAGTTAATGTTTGAAAGAGTCGCTGACGTGTTTTTTTTAAGTGTGAGTTTAGTATTGTTTGGATGAAATATTTTTCAGCACAATTTTGTTGGTAGTTTTTAATAAATAAAGACAACTTTCGGTAAAACTCTACTATATTATCAGTACATGGGTAAATAAAGCTAACTAACTATATATATATATTAACACCACCCGTTTGGCTTATACGCTTATGTACTAATAACGCTAATGGTTTTAGATATTATTTTATTATTATTTAGCACCGCGTCTTATTACCCGTTTGGGTTATACGCTTTAAGTACTAATCACGCTAATGGATTAGGAATTGGGAAGGTTGAATTAGAGGAAGTGAACCCGCATTTGCGTGGAGGGAGAGTGGAAAACCGTTTAAGAAAACCCCCCCCCCCAGTTCACCCGACCGAGATTCGAACCTCGATCTCCCCGTCCTCAGCAGTCAAGCTCAACACGACTAGCGCGTTAGCCAACTACGCCATTTTAGATATCAGGAAGGCTATATTTAGAGGAAGGGTACCTGCATTTGCGGTTAGGGAGAGTGGAAAACTATTTGTTAAAAAAAACCTCAGCACACCCGAATGAGATTTGAACCTCGATCCCGTCATTGAAAGTCTAGTCTATTGCGAGAATAATGCGTTAGACTACGCGGCCATTGAAGCGGATAATGCGAACTAAGAGTAAAATACATAAATGGGAAGGAGGGAATATGTTTGGGCGTCACCTATTAGAAGGGAAATATAGCCTTCTCACACTGCAGTATTACGAATGTGAATGACGGTTATTAAACTTCGAATACACTAATACAGTTATTCCCATTCTTTTTTCTTTAAAGGAACCCTTAAAATATTTCATAAAATATCGGGAAGCCCCTATCTATCTGACACATATTTGGTTCGATAAGGTAAATTACAAAAAATACGTGTAAACCAGTAGGGTTGGTAAATAGTAACTAACTCATACTTTTGGATAAAATATTTTTAATAGTATTAATTGGTCATTTCTATTAATTACTGTTCTTCGGTACTTGAACTTGCCTTGAAAATATTCTTACAAGCCCCACGTTTAACATTAATTCTGACCCTCTTCTTTTCCATCTTATTCGGATACATGAGTAATCTTGACATACCTCCACATTGTCCAAACATTTTGAAAAGACTAATAAAAATCTAGCTTTTGCAAATTCTCGCAGAACACGCTTTGGGAATCACTGCACTAATAAAATCCCCAATTATATTAGAATGTTCTGGTGTGATCCTGTTATAAGATTATATTTTTGTTTAAGGGAGGATCTATCTATGTATCTAAAGATTTACTTTTATTTCAGAACTGAGACATTTGCGTGAAATGTCCTTGAAAAAATATAGCTAACACTTTCGTGAATTAAAAAAAACAACTTAAAATTAAAGGGTTTTAATCCTATAGGGACATGATACTGGCTTTAATCTCCATTTAAGTTCGAGCTATACTTTAAAATAATAAATTATTTATTGAATAGCACTAGATTTATGAAGGCCCACAATACGCATCATCTCTCCTGTAGACAGCACCCTCAAGCCAATGACCAATGACCAATGAATTATATTTATAACCACGCAAATTGTTTCACACTTTCCTTCCCCCAGTTTTTCCTCTTCCTCGATCCAACTAAATCGGGGTGGGGGTGGGTGGGTGTAGAAATTTTCTGGAAAACTTTCTCCTGTTTATTTTAAACTATTTAATTTATAATTATTATATAATTAATACTTTTAAAACCATTATTACTAATGGTTTAATATAAGGGATAGAGATGAGAATTGTAGATTTGAGAATAGAAGTGTTTCCGCATTAGTTTGGAGAAGGATAGTAAGACTACAATGATATAACCCGTCTCGGTGGTGTAGTTAGCTAACGCGATAGTTTCGTGTTGAGATAGACTGCTCAAGATGGGAAGATCGAGGTTCGAATCTCCCTTGGGTGAACTGGGTTGATTTTTTCCTAAAGGTTTTCCACTCTCCCTCTACGCAAATGCGGGTTCACTTCCTCTATATACAAACTTCCCAATACCTAACCCAATAGCGGAATTAGTACTTAAGCGTATAACCCGGACGGGTAGTAAGACGTGGTACTAAGTATACAATGATAACATGTAGCAATGATTCGAAGCGAGAAGCTCTCTACTCTGAGCCAATATATGAGACAAAGAGAGAATGAAGACCAATGCTCTAGGGTAACATTTGTGACTGGAGCGTTATCCGAATCGTGAAGCTCACTGCTCTGGGTCCACACATGTGGACACCCCAAGTTTTCTGAGCCCGGCACGTTGGCTTGAAATGTGAAGTGGGCCAGTGAACATCAAGATGGGACTGTTACCACACCCATAGTCCATGTTCCATTGTGATCCCATGTGTGGACCTGCGTGGGGTGTTATCTAGACAGGGAAGACATCGATGAGAGACCACCGGGGTCGTTGAACGCACGGCTAGTGTGCCTGGCGCTCACACGGGAGTTAAACCAGGGATTAATCCTCATACAGCTGTACTGATAAGTCATTTTAGAAATAATCTTTAAAAATAAAGTACCTAGAGTAGTCAGTATTAGCAAAAGTTCATTACATCTAACTTACATACGTCAAAAAAGGACAGGTGCACAACACATGGTTTGGCGTATGAATAGGCTAGGTTTTTAAAATTATTATTTCATTTAGTATTCATCTGGGCTACATGATGTAAAAATGAGGTAGAAAGAACCAAGAGTAATACACCTACATTTGCACACACAGAGAGAGTGAAAAACATTTGGTAAACCCAACCTGAATTTGACTCTTGACCCCCCATCAGCCGAAAAAAAAAACCAACGAGACTGATGTCGTTTTCCGCTTGAACTGTGGTGTTCACTACTCACCCAGTTGTTAGTTAGTGAATTAGGTTAATAGAAATTAACTGACAGCTTAGCTCAGTCCAACTGAATTAAGGGTTCAGAGATACATTCCCGACATGGCCGAAAAATGAATCACCAGTAAAATTAAGTCTCCGACTTTCACAGTGATGAATTTCACATTTGAAATACTAGATGTTGAGCCTCTTATAAAATTAATCAAGTTTGTAAGTTGTGTTATAAATCAATTGGTTAGGAGAATGCACGTTAAATACCTCAAAGGAAAAAAGTAATATAATAAGAGGTACATGTGTAAGGCGTGCAAATTAAATTTGGTTCAGATTTAATAACCTGAAACCAACTCCAGTGGCCGCATGGTTTAAGGCGTCACTCTGGCAATAAAATATACTGCTGATGAGGGGAGATCATGTTTTGAAATCTGGACTGGTATACTGGGGGAGGGAGAGTAGATTTTCTAAATGGTTCTCCCCTCTCCCTCCACGAAAATGTAAGTGCACTTCATCTAAATGTAACCTTCCTCATCATTAATAAACTAACGTAAGAAGTACATATGCGCATAATACGAACGGGTAGTAAGACGCGGTACTAAAAACAACCCTGGAATACTAACCGGGGATCCACAATAATGACACTGGCCGTAAGTCTGGCCTAAGTTGTTCTTTGACTTGGAGGTTGAGACTCGTATCTTGATTGGGTTTTTCCTATATGGTTTTATTACCTAACATTCATACAAATGCGGGTATACTTCTCAAAAATTCTATATTTCTCCTCCTCAGCCCATCAGTATAAAATGCAGAATCGCCAGACATACAAGGTGCACGGGGGAAATTGTCCTACTCGAAATGAAATAAAGACGTATTTGATCGTGAATTGAGACAAACTCTCTCTTAATTATAATACGCAATCAGTTCGCTGGGATCCGGGTCTAAGGTCTCCGGTTCATTCGTTTAGGAGGAAATGGCATGAGGAGGTGCCTGCTTTCTAGAGAAGAGGGGGGAATATTTTATCATTTAATATGTCATTTTTTTACTATTTTGATATTTAGCATCAACTTTCTAAACACATAGACTATGTCAAACTTATACACAAACTTAACCTAAGAGAGTACCTCTAGTAATACACGTCCAGCCTTATCGCCTTGATATTTACATAGTGAATCGCAGGACTTACAAACTAACCTAACTTAAGTCTAGGTCTAATCAACCATCAACCCTAGTTCCTATATATTAACTAATTGAAGATAAGGGTGAACCTTTGTACGAATGGTAAATATATACGACAACGTTAATTGGAATTAAATTCGGGTACCCTATATTTATAGTTAACTACAATAGCATGGTACTGACACTATTCATTCTCCTCATCCTGTTACAATAATGGAGAAAGCATACACTAATACAAATTAATTGTATAGAAGTAGCGAATCTAGGGAGATCGAAGTGATCGTTAGGCTACGGATACATCCGTATTAGATATCACATTTGTAAATTTTGAAAACTAGCACCTGGACTTGAGAATTGAACCCAATATCCTTGGCTTAGCACGCCAATGCTCTACCACTGAGCTATGGGCTTACAGGATGCTTCCCAGTCTAAGGGTCATTCTTTACTAATGTTCCATTATGCTAGATAGTTCTAGTTATTTATAGACCTAATTTTAACCCCTGCGAATCGATAAAAAAAAGAGGATATTTTTAAAACAAGTTTGAGTATATATTATTTATATCCACAAGTAATTATTTTCTCTTCTGGCTCTAAATTTGTTTATGTCCTAGATTTTCTTGTCTATCGAGACTATCAATTGCTTTGTTCGCGGAACCTGTCCAGCACTTTCTTCAACGAAACAAGACGCCTTTCATATCCCACTTACAAGAATACAATATTACTACTTTCGCAATGCGAGCATTTTGAATTTTAAAACCAATATTTTATTAAATAAAAATAACTTTTAAACTAGTTTTAAGTCGCCCATCTTCACGCCTATAGGTGCTAACCACAAGTCTACAGCCTTGGATACAATTTAGGTCACTTAACTAAATTATTTGCATCCAATCCAGAAAGTAAATATCCAAACGCTAGAGATGGCTGTAATGTCTATGTAGATTCCAAGGTTAATTCAGTTTGTAAGTCTCACTATCTAGTTAGTAAATAGATTCCTAATCCACTTTAGTGGCCACATGGTCTAACGCACTACTTTTGTTTTGGACTAAACTGCTGAGGACGGGGAGATGGGTTTTCGATCCCGGTCGGGTGCATTAAGGGTGGTTTTCACCTAAATGGTTTTCCACTATCCACGCTAATGCGGTGCATTTCCTCTAAATAAAGTCTTCCTCATCCCTAACCCATAAGTGTAATTAGTACATAGGCGTATAACACGAAAGGGCAGTAAAACGTAATGCTAAAAAAAATTAGGTTGCTAGGGCTGGGTATGAGTAAAACAAAGGCCTTTACTAGAATGAGTGCTAACAGCTTGCGACTGTTTTAATTAGTATATATATTAATTTACAAGATATAACTGCTTACCATCTCTTAGAATGGCCCACCCTCAATCAGAATACATTTTAACCAGCCCATTATTAAGTCTTTATTGATTTAGGGTGACCTGGCGGTCTAGGAGTAAGGTGTCGGACTTCTATGCTGGGGTCCAGGGTTCAATCCTCGGTCCCGGCACAGATTTATTTGATTACCAAACCCTTCCTTCACCCGACAAGACATCTTGTGAATGCGGGGAATGCCAGGCCTCCACCGTGGTTCGGATTCCACGTTAAACTTAGGTCCTCCATTTCATCTCACAATCACCCTACATACACATTAGCGTAAGTGCTATAACCCGAACGGTAGTAAGACGTGGTGCTAATAATAATAATTTATTGATTTAGATCAGTGTGGTTCAACTGGCGGCCTCCGCTCACTGAAAATGGGCCCTCACAGTGTTAATTAAGGTAAACCCTCGGTGGCAGATGTAAAACAGCTAATGATTCAAATGATATTTATTTAAAAATATCATGGTTGCATTTTACCATGCCTTTAATTGATTAAAACAAACATGTATACATTTATATTTATAATGATAAGGTTTTTTTTTGTGAACGTGAGTGTGTATGCGTATTTTTTATTTCATTTTTAGGAGATCAATAAACTTTATTTAACACTAAAATTTGAAAAATGTTACCGATTCAAAATACAATGTATATACAGATATGATAGTAATTGTTTATTAAGTATTGTTATTATTAGGCCTATATTCAGTTGATGGGATTACTGTAGGTCCCCGTATCCGTGGTTCAGTAGCCGCGGTTTGTCGCCACCCAATTTTATTTATTTTAAATTAAAGAAAAAAAACGTTTATAAGTTTCAAACCACGCGCCAAGCGAGAACCGGCAGTACTATATCAGCAGCACAAACGCGCCTACTACGAGGATTGTGCTATCCTATCACGGTCATCATTATCATTAACATCATCAGTGATCGTCTCGACAAGAATAAGTACACTGTAGTGTACAGTACACGTTATTATTACTTTATTTAATGTTGGTAAAGTCTTACTGTGAATGAGTTATCAATTAAACTTTACCGTATTTATGTATGTTACATAAATATCACGTTATATAATATTTCGGATCTAGGAACGTATTATCCGCGTATATGGGCGCCCTACTGTGCTAGTTATACATTCGGCCCGCGGTGCAAATTAATAATCAGACTTAGCCCATGAAAAACTTTGAATCAACCTGATTTAGATGTTTATTTACAAGATATTACTGTTTACTGTTTCTAAGCATGCTCCCCCTCAATCAGAGTAAATTTCCACCAGTCCATAAAAAAATGCTGAAGTCATCTAATGGTGTATTTACAACATATTCCTGCTTATTATAACTATGCATAGCCGATGGACCATCTGCAATTTTAGTATATTTCCAAGCCCCAAACGATAGGTATTAAATAAACCTATTATTTATTTACGATGTCATTGAAGAGAAACTCAGCAATTCTTCAAGTTGGAAGTTTTTTTTTTTGCCAAGATATCGTAAAATTGGACATAAATATTAGAGAAAGTAGAATATTCGTTATTTTCACATAATTTTTTTTAAGCCAATCATTATACTTGGTCGAGTTTTTGTTTCAAGGTCATGGTATAATTTGTGCTTCTTATACACAAGACTTGATGACGGGTAATTAGTCTATTATTTCGTGAGATATTATCGAGGTTGTGTCGTTTTATTTATTCTCTGGCTTCTTTTCTTGATCGAGTTCGAGGAAAGTGTCACGGTACTCTTGGATCAAACTTTCCACCCAAACTGTTCAAGTACAGTCCTTTCATAAGACGGGTGTGTATACACATGCGCATAGCTGTATCTCGGCTCTGTTAGCTTTGCATCCTGTTGTGAGGCGCTGCAGTCGGTAAGCTGGTGACGACGGGACCTATTCTTTATTTCACCAGTTATTATTATTATTATTATTATTATTATTATTATTATATATCATCATCATCACCGCGTCTTACTGACCGTTCGGGTTGTATGCACTTACGCGAATGTGTAATGGTAGGATGATTGTGAAATGTAAATGGAAAACCTACAGTTTAACGTGGAATCCAAACCACGGTGGAGGCCTGGCATTCCCCACATTTTCCAAGTTGTGATAAATACACGTCTTGTCAGAGGTGAAGGAAGGGTTTGCTAGCCAAGTTATTAATTCACATTATTTCCGCACTAATTTTTTGTTTTATCCCCGCATCTTGCTACCTGTTCAGGTTATGCGCTTATATACTAATTACGATAGTGAGGTAGGGATGAGTAAGGTTGAATTTAGAGGAATTGTACCCACGTTTACATGGATAGAGAGTGGAAAACCAACTAAGGGAAATCCACCCTCAGTACACACGACTGGGATTCGAACCCCAATATGCCTGTCAAAGGCAGTTAGGTATATTGCGAGAGTGATGAGTGGAAGAGGCCCGAGCACAAACCCGTTCATTTAACACTGTACTGTGGACAGCAAGTAGTTCGTTAGGTTTAATGGGTTTAATATTTAGAAACAATTTTAACTATCAATAAAGATATTAGTGTGAAGATTATGAAAATAATACAGTCAAGAAATGCTTGCCACTACTCGGTCAGTAAGTCGTTAAACATCTCGGCTGATGCTAAGAAATGTAAAACTCAGAATATACAAAACAATAGTTATAGCAGATGCCCTCTATGGATATAAAACGTGATCTCTTACTTTACACGATAATAAGTAATTGGGTGACCTGGTGGTTAGGGGTAAGGTGTCGGACTTCTATGCTGGCATCCGGGGTTCAATCCTTGGTCCCGGCGCAGACTTATCTGATTACCAAACCCTTCCTTCACCTCTGACAAGATGTGTATTAATCACAACTTATGAATGTGTAGAATGCCAGGCCTCCACTGTGGTTCGGATTCCACGTTAAACTGTAGGTTCTTCGTTTCATCTCACAATCAGCCTACCATTACACATTATTGTAAGTGCGAATAATAATAATATAATAATAATAATAATAATAATAATAAAATAATAAGAGGTAATTTATGTAATGTGCTCGAAAACAAAGTACTTACTTAGAAAAATATTTGTTCCAAAAAGGGATAAAGGTAATGGATAGAGGAGGATGTTTCATAATGATGAGGCTACATACTTTGTACCCATAACCAGATATTGTTGAGGTACGGTGGTTAGGACATGCAGTGTGAATGGAAGGAATGTGAACCATGTTCAGGGTATTGACTGGCAAACCTATTGGGAAAAGATCATTGGAAAGACCTAGATGCAGTTGGGTGGATAACATTGTGATGGACCTGAGAGAGATAGGGTGTAATGAGGTGGACTGAATAGAACTAGCTCAAGATTGGGATTGATGAGGTCATACTTTTGTAAGTGCAGCAATTAACTTTTGAGTTTCTAATACCATAGAGTAAGTAAGTATAAAAATATATATTGAGGTCCTTAAAATAATCACGTATAATATACCGTATATTCGTGACGTCACAGGCCACAAAAATAGCCGGTTGCAGCCAAAACACGATGCCTTAGATTCCTGTATTTTATTTACAGTCTTTATTTTAACTATTATTTTTAACATAAATACATACCGCAACATTTAAGGTGGGGATGCAAGAACCGAGAGAAAAGTAAGTATTTTTACAATTTTCAAAGCAAAATAATTTTTGGTCAAAAAAAAATAATCAAATATAGCGTCTATACAAACATAGAGTTTAATTTTCAAAATATGATGACCTTAACAGTTGTTGAATTTCTGTCAAGGGTGTCCTGGAGCTTAATGACAACTTTGTCTCTTCATTTAAAAAGTTTGTCATCTATTGCCACTACGTGCAAGGCGTATATTCAACAACTGTTGATATCACCATGGGAAGAAAATGTTCTATATGTTTTTGTAGAACCAATATTTTATTACTTTGATTTAAAAAAATCTTTTGCTATAAAAACTGGCCATGTCTCGCGTTCCCTGCATCCCCACCTTAACAAATAGTTCGCACCAACCTCTTTAGGCTATCGTGGGAGCGGCTTATCATAGTTTTAATACCTCTTACATACATGGATCCCACACAAGAATTTGTTGGGTGGGGCGGGGTGAAGGTGTATAGAGGCCCTCTTTCCTTCTATTCAATAAAATATACTTTTCCTTTTATCTTAGACCTAAAAAGTGATCTGTTGGTCTAGGGGTAAGGTGTCAGACTTCTGTGCTGAGGGTGGTGGGTTTAAATCCTCGGTCCCGGCACAGATTTATCCGATTGCCAAACCCTTCCTTCACCTCTGACAAGACGTGTATTAATCACAACTTGTGAATGTGGAGAATGCCAGGCCTCCACCGTGGTTCGGATCCCACGTTAAACTGTAAGTCCTCTATTTCATTTCACAATCACCCTACCATTACACATTAGCGTAAGTGCGTACAACCCGAACGAGTAGTAAGACGCGGTGCTAATAATAATAATCTTAGACATAAACATGAATACATATTAACATTCCAAACTACAGAATAAAATTAATAGAAATACTCTTACCAACCACCTTAGATTCTGAGAGGATCAACATAAAAGGAAGTATTGATTCAATAAGTTTACAAATTTGTACATTCCGTTCCCCTGAATGATAGCAGTCTTACTTTGACGTATTGCACTATGGCCCTATCTTTAAGCTAGCTTATAGCATAACCACGCAAGGTAAGCTTGCTACCTGTCAAGATAAACAAACGTTACATAACTATCCAAGTAATGTAAAAGAGATGAATGCGTGGATAAGAGGGATGGTGTACGAACCCTTACGTTTCTTGAATCAAAGAATGCTATAACTCCATTTATAATACTACGATAATGTAGGATTGTTAGCATATTTTTATTCTTCATTTAAAATCTGTAATAGGTGCATTTTAAGTTTTAATGTATGGTTTACGTTTCGGGGAATCTCTTGAATCCTCCCGTGACTACTTGCTTGTGCACGCATAGTATAGATGTTAACGGCAATGCGTGTAATCCAGGTGTTCTATAAAATGGTTAGGCTTTCTATATAATGCTAGAGTGGTTTTTGCACAGCATGAAATAAATTAGTGTTGCTGTTATATTTCATACTTTTCGTAGGAAATTTATAGAGTAACCAGTCATTAAATATTACCGAGAACAATAGCTAACCTAAATTAACCTAACCTTACCTAACTACCATATTCTAAAATAACTAAACTTTTATGTTAAAATACCTTTCTCGGGTAAATTGTAGGTTTTTTTTTCTTTCGCTCATAGAAATTCTCGTGCGCTGAAATAATCAGTCGGTTCAGAAAGTGCACGTTAAATACTCCAAGTAAATTAAATTAAATTAAATTAAATTTACGAACCTTACTTAAAAGATCAAAACAACTCTTTAAATATATGTATCAATTTTATTTTATGATAAAAAAAAATCCAAAGTGTGAGCCCGCAAGCGAGCTGATAAATACACGAAATAAAATATTTTCGTGAAATTGAAAAGTCTTCTTGTTTTTTTAAATGTTAATAATTATGGTCAATTTTGTTGATTCAAATGAGAATTAAATATTAAGAGTCTAGTGGTTAATCAAAGTCCCCTTATTCTAGATAATCTTTCCCTCGATCAAAAATACCACGGGTAAGATATGTGTTTTGAACTCGTTATTATAGCAACCATATTGTGATTAATATAATATTATATTAATAAAACAAAAGTTTGTTTGTCTGTCTGTCTTGAACATTACGCGATATTTACCACAGGCAAAGGAATGATATTTAAACATTAGTTGCCCGTGTGCACCTCGAAGCCGGAATTTTGATTAATTTTTTAATTAATTAAAAACTGGGCCGGAAACAATAAATTTAAGAGATTTTTCTGTTTGTTTTAAATAAAAGCAAAGCATTGCCCGAGGTAACTACGCAATAAATTTCGTGTTTTCCCCGAGCAATGCCGGTACATCAGCTAGTTTAAAATGAAGAAGTAACAATGAACTAGATTACATAATTTTTTCTCTTATAAATTTGGTTGTTTGGTCATACAAATTTTAGCCGTAATTCTTCTATTCATTTCAACTTAAATTTGACATAATTTGTAACCATTATTTACAATATTTTCACTGATACTTATTGGTACCAAATTGCAGATTTTTATTTAAAGAGTTCTATTCATTTTGCTTAACACAAAGCAGGCTTTGTAGACATATGCCATTCTCCTCCTTCAAAGTCATCCGGTTAACCTGTTGTAGGGTGTGAAAAGTGGGGTAGGGTGGATGACATAAAATGAATGTTTGAACTTTCAATTTTCTTACTTGGTAGCTGTTATAATAAAACCATTAGGAAAAAATCAATGAACCTGTAAAAGAAATATTTGCTAGCAAGTAGAATCAATCAGTTTTATTTATTAGCTTGGCTTAGTCTTGATATATTTATGCATTCAACGTAAATTATCAATATTTGGTTCTGATAAACACGTAACCTTTTACTTTTGTGAAAGATCAATGTTCCATCAGCTTCAGGAAAACGTTAGTATGACTCTCGAATATGTTGAAGATTCAGTTGTGTAGCCTAAGTAGTGGAATATTAGGGGACTCAAAGTGTGATTTACACGGTTCAAAAATTCCTTTACACAAATCCTTATAACCGAGCGCTCCCTTTCCTTGATATAATGTCAGCAGATAGTAGCTTACCTTCCTAATTTCTATTCCCCTAACACTCCCCCTCTCGCAAAGTGCTCGTCCCTGCGACACTATTTTTAAATAAATATATGTCAAAACTCAGGCTTATATGCCCAACCTGCAAAGGTAGTTTATGAGAACATTATTTCTATTTTTATAAAATAAACCTATAAATTTGGATGATTTTATTTTTTTGTATTAATACGATTTAGTGCATGTTGGCAGGCAATCTTAGGTTAATTAAATAACCAGCATACCAATAAAGGCTTCAGTCTCATTTAATCAGAAATGTTGATAGCTCAAAGATCGGGGTTTGAAACACGGTTAGGCGTATAATGGTGTTTATGTTTCTAAACGGTTTACCATTCTCACTCCACGTAGTTATACTTTTCTAATCTCTAATCTATTAGTTTCAATATACGTTTAGCTAAACCGGCGTGTTAAACATGACATGAGAAAAAAGAAAGAATAAAAAACAACATTTAAACATAAGACCGTTAAGTTTTCTATTCATTGATATGAAACTAATTACATTTCACAGTGAGATACCTCATCCTTTCCAGTACCGGATCAGGAACTGTGTATCAGTATGCGGATGTGTTACCGAATATGACGCATAGTCGGTCCTAACGCTCCCTTGATATATGATACTACACAGTTACTTATTATAACAATCCATGACAGTCTACGTGGCCGTGTTAAAATTATACTTTTTTTTAGAAAATAATTTGTGTCAAGTCAACTATTTCTGGATAGGTGTAGGAACATTTCTTTTAAGGGGGAACATGCCATCCAAGAGGCTTGACAACATCTACACATAAATATTAAATGAAGGTACTGGTAGCCATGTTGTTTATAAAGTTAAAACAAAGACTAATTACTCTTAGACTAGTCATCTTGAACACAAGACAAGACGTTGGTTGGGATGTTATAATGTGCCAAAAAGAGCTATTGTAAATCTAATGTAACTAAGCAATATACCCGCAAAGTGGCCATACGATTCAATGCGGGTTTTCTCAAAGTTTTGGTATTGGAGGACACCAAATGGAAGCTATACGCACTGGGGACCACTGAAAACATGAGATTAGGGGGAGAATAAGGGTAGAGGGGTTGAAAGTTTTACAGGATAAATATTATTTTTAGGCCATTATATTTTACGAATATAAATAAAAGAAAAAATTAATTCATTAGTTAAAACTTGAAAAAAAAATCAAACAACTATCTTGACTTAACCATTAATAATTTTTATTATTTTTAACATTCTAAACCTCATAATTTTTTTATATATAACCGTTCATATTTGTTGACTTGGTACATACTTTATTTTCCATATGACTTGTGTCTAACAAGAAAATAAATACAGGAAAGTATGGATGTTTCAAATTTAATATTTTAACTTTAAATTGTTGTGCTATATTGTATCAACATTCTTTAATTCATTTTTATTATGAAACTTCCTGGAATCCTGCATACTACTTGATAATCCACTGTGGACCCTTCAATTGTCCAAGGACCACACTTTGAGAAACACTGGTCTAACGCTTGTCGCCCACTATAGCGCGCTGCACCGCGTAGAGCATTCCAAGCACCTTCCTCTGGAGGTTCACCATTATAGCGCGCCTCCGTTGTGGAAGTGCAGTCCATTCGGAAGGTTGCTTTCATTTATTTAAAAAAATGTGATGGAAAAGTGGGTTGTATAATTTTCATAGGGCCAACATGTTATAGTAATCATTTGCCTTTTGTTTACCACTTCTCTATTTTTAATTCATTAAATATACAAGTAAAAACACAATGAAAATGGCTGTACGATGGCGGTTATATTGAATTCCACCTCAATCTAAATGTTTATTTCAATCATCGAAATTGACATTAAGATTTGAGGACAAAACGCTTAAAATCCACAACCCAAATGGACACGAACCATGTTGGCTCCAGTGGAAATTGCACCATTTGATTTCATAAAACGAATACAACGGACCTTTCTTCTTGACGACTGGGTGCACTGGAGGGAGGGTGCACTGGGGGGAGGGTGTTCACATGTGATCTACACCAATGATTTTTATATCCCCTTGCCCCCACGCTCATGGGGTACATTTCTTCTAAGCTATACCTTTCCAACTCCTACGCCTTATATTACCTTATTAATAACCTTAGTGTTGAAAGTAAAATCAAATTTTCCTGGGAAGGGTTTTATCCGACAGCTATAAAAGCTAATAGATCTATTTTCAGAATTCATACGTCAAGTCATGTGATTTGCAGCTGTCACTCTTGATATACAGTATGGGGCAAAAGTTTTGACACATTTAATAACACTATATTATATTTACTGTTTCAACTAATAAATGCTTAAAATTATGCTTAAAATAACAACAAAAATTGACAATTTTCTACATACCCTTTAATTATTCATTTAAAAAACCAAGTAACCTCTTTAAGATTGACACCATTATATGCAATACCATATTATATGCGCGTTTTGAATCTTGACATGACTTTGTGCAATGTTTCTTGTTGAATTGCTTCAACATCCATCACAATTCTTTTTTAAGTTCCTGAATTGTTCTTGGGTGAGTCCCGTGGACATGACTCTTTAACATGACCGGCAAGATGAAGTCCGGAGCCGTTAAGTGTGATGAGCGTAGTGGCCAGGTGACGTATCCAAATCTTGAAACGAGGTGCGCAGGAAACATTTTGCGAGCCACCTCCACTGGTGTTTGGGCTGTGTGGGCTGTTGCCCCATCTTAAAGGAGCCACATATTGGCATCCATGTCCTTACATTGCAGATCAAGTTTCAGAAAGGTAGAGCATCAGTGGAGGTTGTCCACAAAATGTTTCCTAGGCACCTCGTTTCATGATTTGAGGACATCGCCTGGCCACCACGCTCACCAGAGTTAACAGCTCACTCCAGACTTGTTTTGTGTGTGGTGAAAGTTGAAGCATTTCAACAAGATACATTGCGCAAAGACATGTCAAGATTCGAGAAGCACATACAAGGTATTGCATATAATGATGGCCATCTAAAGGACAGTGTCTCAAAAAATATAATTAAAGGATTAAATGATGGTCAATCTTTTGTCGTTATTTTAAGATAATTTGAAGCGTTTATTAGTTTAAATAGTAAATATATAGTGTTATTAAATGTGTCAACACTTTCTGCACCACCCTGTATATCAATATCTATAAAATAACACCAATGCCACAATAGAATGCTATCAACTTTGGTCGGAAAAACAGGTTTTATTTTCTAAAAGGCTCTTTTTATAAAAATTAGTTGTACAAATTAAAAGGTAAATAAGAATTACTTTACTTTATGCAAACTGTTAAATAGGTTAAGTCCCGCTACCTAGCCAACATTTTGTTTTGTTCCAGTCAGAAAATAATTATGTTGTGGTGACTTCAATCTAAACTTGTTTTGTTCATTAAGATTAATTTCTTGATAGAAAAGGATTGTTGTCCTTAAAACATGTGACAGGAAGTGGTAGATACCCCCCTTAAAAGTAGATGCAACGTGGTTCCCACAAGGTGTCACTTTATTAAGATTTAAAGTGTCTTTTGAAGTGGAAAAATAGGTTTGTTTTATGATCTTGTTTTTTCATCGCAAGCTCACAAATGAGGAACTATAAAATACCTCAGGTGACCCGATTTTATATCAAGATGACACAAAGGCGTATCTCATATTTATCATTTATAAGGTTGGTCACAAAGTACTGCTACCTACATCAGTGGCAATGTGATATCAAGTGTCAGGCTCACAAGGGACTGAATTTTCCAGTGACAAAGAAATTGGGGTTCAAATCTAAGCCAATTGAACTGAAAAATAATGTTTTCTTTTAGTATGAATTTACTTATCTCTGCCCAGTGCAAATACGGTTGCATTTCTTTTTAACAACCTTCCAAATCTCTATTCCTCACTGACCTGTGGTGTTATTATTATTATTTTTATTATTTATTATTATTAGCACCGCGTCTTACTACCCATTCGGGTTATACGCACTTACTCTAATGTGTAATGGTAGGGTGATTGTGAGATGAAATGAAGGACCTACAGTTTAACGTGGAATCCGAACCACGGTGGAGACCTGGCATTCCTCACATTCACAAGATGTCTTGTCAGAGTGAAGGAAGGGTTTGGTAATCAGATAAATCTTTGCCGGGACCGAGGATTGAACCCCGGCCGCCAGCATAGAAGTCTGACACCTTACCCCTAGACCACCAGGTCACCGACGACCTTGGTGTTAAATTAATGAGCTGCAAAATTACAGATAGTGAGGTAAGACATAAACATCCACTGCTCAGGGGAAAAGAAGACATGGAGTGTTTTATTGTAGTGGGGGCAGAGATGAGAATATGTAGAGTATTTCCATCACTTGTTTAGTTATAAAACATGTTCCGCAACTTAAAAAGAAAAATATAAATGAACCATTCAATCTAATACTTCTTAAATCGTGACAGCAAAAAACTAAAAGTGATTTTTTTTACAGGCAATAAAGATCGAGGCTTCAGCCGTGACTACCCAACAAATCAGTCAAGTGTTACTTACCTACGGTCTGTCCGCACCAGTAGGAATGCGGATCAAGGCACCTGTCTGGATTTGTCTGATTTTGCTGATGTCGGGGAAGCCAGTGTTTTAGATTCCAGCCATGTTAAGATTTTTTTTTCTGATTCGTTTCCCACTACTCCACACTAATGATGGGGAAATTTCTTTCAATTCCTTCTTCTTTCTCTCTGCCTTATTAGTACACATATGTTAATAGGTTGGATGGGGAGTAAGTCGTGTGGTACGGGTATATCTGTTTCCACACACACACGGCCAATATTTCAGTAAATAATTTGATATAGAAACTTGTTGTTCTCAAGTAACGATGATCACTATCACGAAATGACCAGCAAAGTAGCTATTCTACCACAAACTTGAATCAGTGGGTATGTGGTCTAGGTATAGAGCAAATTTAGTCTGGTTTCCCGATGACTGAAAGGTTGGGGTTCGAGGTCCAGCAGGGTGTACCTGGGGATTATTTTCCTAAGTGGTTTTCCCCTTCCTCTTCATGCAAATTTAGATACATTTAATCTCAATTCTATATTCCTCATACCTACATAATACGTATATATAGTATATATATATATATATTTTATATATTGTATGTGTGTATGTGTATATGCGAAAACCCAAACAGGTGTACCCGCCCCCGTTCCCGTCGTTATTATCGCCCCCCCTCCCCCCACACACACCAAAGACCCTTACTAAATGACGCTCATTCACACGGTCATTTTGTTTGTTCTTGTTTTGAGAATTGTCAATTTTACTAACACTAGTAAAATTATTTTCAGAAAATAGGTTTTATAGATAATTTGACCTAGTTTAAATTTTATTTTGAAATAAACCAGCATATATTTTAGTTATGGATTAAATATATAAGATACATTTAATTAAAAATCAAATCCTTGTCAAAACAAATCTTTATCTTTATCTTTAGCAATCAAATCGTTGCTGGTAATGTAATGTACGTACATGATTTTGTGCTTTTGCTTGTTTTTGTAATAACCCGTATGGTTAGTGGTTTAATACACGGTATTAGTTTACTTATACTTAATTTATTAATGAACTAAGTACGTAAATATCGTTCACGTACACGAGACATTAGTAATACAATGTTTCTAAAGAATCTGTCAAACCATTGCGGTACCATATAGTAGAACTGCCACAATGGCCACGTTCCGCTAATCTAAGTGACAGTGAAATCCGAACTGGTTCAATGCCATCCAGACAACAATGACGTGACGTTATTTTTTTACATAGAGAAATAATTTCCCTTTTCTTATCGGACTAGACCGTGCATTGTATTGTACCAAAGTAATGAATATCTTGATTTTGACCCTATCCTTTATTTCACTAGCTGTCCGGGATATTAGCATTTAGTTGCACTAGTAGGGGGCGGGGGGTGGATCTGGAAGTATAATTTAGAAGAAATATACCAGCATTTAAGTGGAGAGAGTAGGAAACCCTTCAGGAAAAGTATAATATATTCAGCTAGGATTCAAACCCCGGTCTTCCCGTCAACGCCAAATAAGGCTAGGCCAGCCTGATCTTTAGTCCACGTATTCACCGATGTGGCTCTATTCTTGGTTAAGTTAGTTTGTAAGTCTTTATCCATGTGAATAGATTCGTATTGTAACCCAGATATTACAATTATCCCTGATGCTAGTGTTGGGGTGCTGTGCGTTGTTGTTCTATGTTAAGTTACAGTTCAATTTTCATGGTAAGATTGCTAAAAAAAGTTACTATAACTACTTTAACGTATTCATACGTCAATTCGTGTGATCTGCATATGTATTTAATGATATATATTACCAATATCTATACAATAAATTTAATAATATAGAAAAACGTCATCAATATTGACCACAAAATAAATTGTAATTTTTAAAATTGTTTATCCTATGAAAATTCGTATGTAATTTCTAGCTTCATGCTAAGGAAGTTAACTTTAAATCCCTTATTAATATAACAATTGTGACGACATTCAGGGCTCGCTGCAGAAAGATCTTCCGCATAAAGCATCGACCTCTTTCTGTTCTATTCCTAAGAACTCTTTGTAGGTCAGATCCTGTACCACACGGACATACCCAAGCCACCTGATGCTGCATCACATGGTCGTCACTGGCAACAAGTGAAAGTGTTTTTATTTTTCTTCCAAGAGACTGTCCTTTCGTTCAAAGATGAGTAACACAAGGACCTCCATGAATGGAATGAGACAGCTTCCAACGTCAACAGGATATTACAGAGGTCTTACGCAACGTAATACTCTTTTATAAGAAGTACCTGACTCGAGTTCTGATCGGCAACGAGGTGTGTTGTTTTGTTAAATTATTATTCGAGAGGTCAATCACTTTTTTATATTCTGGCTGAAAGCCAATAACTGTTCTTTAAGGTGAATATTTTATAACTAGAAGTGTTAGATGATATGGAGTATAAATTGAATATTTTGCGGGATATATAGGTAAGAGAGTAAAACAACATATTGGTGAGCAATTGGACTAAGCACAAAGCTCGTTTAGACTGTGTATCAGTGACGAGAAGGTAGTTTTAGGTATTCTGAGGCTGATTTTCCTATGTGTTTTAATTTCCTCCAAGGTCTACTTTTCTCGTTCCTATCCCGTCAGTGTTTTTTAGCACCGCCTCTTAATACCTGTTCAGGTGATGAATATTTAAGCTAATGAGTTAAATATAAGTAATCCGATACTTTAGCCAAGTCGTAAAGTGTGTGTCTCTGAGCTGAGGGTCCGGGTTAGATTACCGGCATGGCCGGAAAATGTGTAATTGGTGAAATGTAAGTTTACTCTTACACAGTGATGAATTAACGGCTGGGGACTGGATATTGTGGCTGTCCGAATATAAAGTTAGATTAAAGGACATATGAAGATATGACAGGCCTAGAAAGCTGGTAGTGGATAATATATGGCTTGAATAAAAAAACTGGTCCAGGCCACAGGCCGGAAACATTAATAGTTGTAAGTAAAAGATTAAGGATGAGTGCGTATAAACTGAACAGGTAGTAGAAATACGTGGTGCTTAAGAAAATGTTAAGGGTAAGGAAGGTTGAATTTACAGGAAGTGTGTCCGTATTTGGAGAGTGGGAAACCATTTTGTAAAAACAACCCTCAATTTACCCGACCGAAATTTGAGCCCTATTCTCCCTGTCATCGGCAGTATAGTCTATTGCGAGGGTGACGCCTTAGACTATGTGGCCATAGAAGTTGGTGTTAGGTTAATTAAAAGTGTGGATATCCTTGACGGGTAATAAGACGCGTATAGGAACATTTTTAAGTGAGAAATACACTCAAATGCACACATTCACAAACTGGTGAACAACTAAAGAAATATTTTGATTGGAATGTTTAACATCACGAAAACTAACTAATTAATTTAAGGAGGATAGTATAGTATATGAGCACTCGCATTTGTTCTCAGGCTGTAAGGGTAGACCTTATTGACAAATCAAGTGTGAAAGACCCCCTCCCTCGTCCGTAATTACGGCTATGATCATTGCTTTGAGTTATATTACTTTCACCGAAAGTTTCTCTCTGCCCTCTCTACGCTGACGCGGGGGAATTTCCACTAAAATATCCTTCTATAACTACTACACTCCCAGACTATACGCATGTTTTACAATAGGGGTCTGCTATGCTTAGCTTCAAGACTTCGAAAAACATATTAGTTTCAACTTCGCTTCGAAAAAAATGCTGCTTTTGACAATCATAAGAAGTTCACCAGTAAATATTATATTGACAGCTAAAATGTTCAATTTATGTTTAATTATTGCCATTTTTATGTGCTATTTTATTACAAGTTAATGTTAATATGACATAACTTGAAGTGATATAAATTAATGTTGTGATAAGTTGATTTATCAAATTATAATGAAACATCACAAAGAATTATCAACATTTTAGAAGGTGACCTGATGGTCTAGGGGTAAGGTGTCGGACTTGTGCTGGGTCCGGGGTTCAATCCTCAATCCCGGCACAGATTTATCTGATTACCAAACCCCTCCTTCACCTCTGATAAGACGTGTATTAATCACAACTTATGAATGTGGAGAATGCCAGGCCTCCACCGTGGTTCGGATTTCACGTTAAACTGTAGTTCCTCATTTCATCTCACAATCATCCTACCATTACACATTAGTCGTAAGTGCGTATACCCAAACGGGTAGTAAGACGCGGTGCTAATAATAATAATAATAATAATAATAATAATAATAATAATAATAATAATAATAATAATAATAATAATAATAACATTTTAGAAAACATTCTAAAATTTTGAAAGCTAGGACTTGGATGTTATTATTTAAAGAATTCATAAAATTGTGTTTAAGAAATGAAGTTTTAGTAAATATGAATATTAAAGTAAAAAACAAAAAACATAATTTTGGAAATTCTTTAAATAATAACATACAAGTCCTAACTTATATAGAGAGTTGTGCAATAACCTAAAATTCTAAGGGATTTTTAGTTCATAAAGTTGTATATAATGTTATTACAATGTAATATTTTTCCAAAGCATAAAATAATTAATCAAAAATACTCGAACCTAGATTTAGCTTCGAGGAAAATTTAATATATTCTATTCGAATTGAATAATATTTAGTACCACATCTTGATACCCGTTCGGGTTACACGTTTAAGTACTAATTACGCTGATTGGTTAAGCTTGGGAAGATTTAATATAGAGGAAATGAACCCGCACTTGAATGGAAGGAGAGTGGAAAACCATTCAGGAAAAACCACAACCAGTTTACTCAAGTGAGATTCGAACCTCGATCTCCCCATCCTCAGCAGTCTATCTCAACACAAAACTATCACGTTAGCTAGCTACGCCACTAAAGTGGGTAATTAGAAAGTAAACAGTGGAATTTGCACACCCCTAGTTTACGCTAAACTGGCTGAGGAAGGTATGATTTAGATGAAATTCCCCTGTTTTTTTGTGGAAAGAGAATGATAAACTAGCTAAGAATAAAAACACTTTAGTACGGTACACCCGTTTTAAAATTAGAAGAATGAACCTCCACATCACCAATAAACTAGACCAAATGTTAACATGGGGTTGTGCCACTATCAAGATTTTAATAGGATTTTTTAGCACCACGTCTTGTCACCCGTCCAGGTTGTACGAATATGTATAGCTACGATAATGTGATAAGGATGAGGAAGGTTGAATTAATAAGAAAAGGACCTACATTT
>JBCFYV010000012.1:60908451-61185951 GCA_039000515.1 Timema cristinae | reverse complement strand
CTGTTGATAGCACTATTTAAAGAAAATTAAATTATATATTTGTACTAAAGAAATATTTTATTTACTTTTAGTCTAAAAATGTTTTGTTATAAAAACTGCAAAAACACTGGCATCTTTTTACGTTCCCTCTAAATCCCCACCTTAAGGAGTAGTTTTCTTCCTCTATACACGTTAATTTGTGTTCGTTTTATTTAAAAAACATTCAATAAATTGAGCCAATAAGAAAATGTATGCCAAAAGTAATTGATACTAATGTTTTTTATAACTCGTTGAATTTGTTCTTGTTTTTATAGTGTCCAACCAATAAAGAAATAAAGAATAAGTAAATAAAATGAAAGGAACTTCCCTTTTATTCCCCTGCCTGAGCTGTGTTTGCAAAAGGAGATAAGGGCACTACAGTATTCTACGTAATGCAGGAGGAGTTGTTTACAGGTAACTTTAATCCGAGTTTGTTTGGTATGCCCGGCACTGAAACCGTCCCAGAACTGGCTGGCAGCGATATGATCTATCAATGTCATTACCTTCTCAGGCCCAACGGTGTTGGTCTCTTATAGACCTATTTACCACTGACAAGAAGGTCAAGGTTCTGTTACCAACAAAGTTTATTTACACTACACGAGTCGTACCCACGTGAAAAATCACCCAAGACATGATTCTGGATGGTTCAAATCACAAGGGTTCGTACTAGATTCCGGAAACACTTAAAAACTTTTATGAAAGGTTATTATTTTCACGATCTCAATAACATTTTTATGACATCAGAAACCATATCATGATAGCTTCCACACATTCAACAATTTACGTAAATTATATTTAGATTGTGGTTTTGCTATCAAAAACTTTTTTGGGGAGCTTAACTAGTATTTTTATTGCAGTATAAAATATAATTTGATTTTTAGGGGGTGCACTGCATCTCACTCCCCATCAAAGCTATCAGTAAATCTACCCTCATGTTGGTAGAGAGCAGAAAGGTTGTATTTTGAGGACGTTAATACGCATTTGCGCGAATAGAGCAAGTGTTGTGAGAAAGCATTTAGGAATGAAACACTTCATTACAGCCGAACAGGAATCGAACCTAAATCTCTCCTTTACTTGATCGCTATACCAGATGAGGTTGATGCCTTTGCTCTAGTGCCCATTGTTGTGGGTTTGATTTTGCTAACTCAATCTTTAAGCCTTTGTTTTGTATATTTAAAGATTTGTATTACTAGCTAAATCTAAAGTCTTTTCGAAATCTATTTTTATAGGCCTAGTCAATCTTAGAAATTTAAAGTTCTTTAGCTTATTAGGCCTACTAACTCAATTTTGGACCTTTTCCAAAATCTGTGTTTTACTCATTCTTGGATCTTTTCATGATCTGTTATATTACTGAATTAATCTGAGATCTTTTCCAGATTTGTTGGGCTTTAACACACCTAGTATTTAATCTTTCGTTAACTCTGTATTGCCTACTCATTCTTGGATATTTTTTAAATTTTTATTAACAACTCTAGGTAAGACCTTTACTAGATCTATATTAACTAAATTTTATAGCTTTTAAAATCTGATTTCTAACACAATCTTGGATATTTTCAAGATATATAGGCCTATTTTAGTAACTTGGCTTTAAAGTTTGATTTTATTGAATATATATTTTAAAGCTAAATTTTACTAAATATATTTTTTCTTAATCTGTTATATTATAGGCTCATCACCTTTTTTAAGATGAACATTTTTACCTTGGATTTTAAGAGGAATACGCCTAGAAAAATCCGATTTAAATACATTCCTTGATTTTAGATCGGTAGAATACAAGGCAAAGGCTAGGTTGTAGGGGAGAATGAGAGGGAAGGATAGTAGGAGATATAGGAGAAGCAAAGGATGGAGGGTCAAGTGGAGGCGCATCAGTTAAGACGTACAGTACAAGGCACGATGTTACCAGGACTAAGCTTCGCCCGGGGGGCTTACAGATCCTTGGAAAATCTTCCCTCTCTATCTCCCTCTCAGACCCTGGCGAGGAAGGGTAGTTTTACTGAGGGGATTGGGGGTGGGTGTTCTAGGGGCTAAGGGATGGCTTGATGTGTAGTAGTGGTACGGATCAATACTAGCTTGCTTGGAAATCCCCTCCTCCGAACCACCACAGCACACTTGCTTTGCTATACACAAGGAAGGCAGAGGACCTCCTCGGATATTTCCTTACATCTGAGCGTTGTTCAATAACGACATATATCACACAAATATTTTTTTTTATAGGAGGTTTGTGTATTTACAGAGAATGTTTCTCAAATCATGTTGTTGATTCACTAGCAAGGATTTAACTTAACCTGGGATGGCCATCACTAATAACCCAACATATGAATAAAATAGACTGTAGAGTTAGTTTAAAAGAACTAAGCAATCTCAAACATGAGCATTTTATCGACATAGTTGTTAAGTCCTGCTAAGTAGTAAGTAAATATTTAGAAACTAGGGTTTTGTGTATGTAATTATAGGTAGACTGTCCTAGTTTAGGTTGATTCCTAATTCCTGCTTTTAAACTAGTACATATATAAAAGTTAGAGTAGTGAGTATACTGTCCAGGACGTAAATCATTTGCCTAAACTCCACATGTTATTAAAGGTACACCATTCTCAGAAAATATGCAACATATTATTAAAAGAATATTATTACGTTATACCTTCTCTATTATAATAAAAATTTACATAAATTATTCATGTGAGACAAATGATTTGTCTCTAAATAGTATTTGTAAATTCAATCTAATTAAGTTCAAACTAATTTTATATCAATTTTTAACCAATTTCATTTTCGTCTATTAAATGATGCATAGTTAAAAAATACTTTTAAAAAAATCATTGCTTGATAAGATATACATAATTTTACAGATAGATATAATTAAAACCACTATTAACCTTCAAGTCCTGACTCTATAAGTCTAAATAACAATTTTGAATGAAAGCGTAACCCGGATGGGTAATAAGACGTTGTGCCGAAAAAATTTAAAAAAATTGAATGATCACTTTGGTGGCCGGATGGTTTAAGGCGTCGCTCTTGCAATAGACTTGACTGCCGATGACAGGGTGATTGGGGTTCGAATCCGTGTCAGGCGTGATGAGGATGTTTTTTATCAGATGGTTTACATTATTTCTATATAACTGTAGGTGTACACTTCCTCTAAATTCAACCTTCTTCGTCACTAGCACATTATCGTAATAAGAAAGTTTCATAATCTTAAGCCCTATACCCTTGACGGGTATTAAAACGCTGTAAAATTACAAATTATATGTATATATATATATATATATATATATATATATATATATATAAACCCATCAAGCCGTTTCCGCTGTATCCCCAGGCACAGGCATACAAACATAATTTTAAATCAAGGTTTTTAAGCTCTGGGGCTCATAAAACGCGAAGATCCATCCTAGTCTCGGGTTTGAAATTTCTCATGATTTCAATACCTTAGGCCTATATGTACCATGAAGTAAACATTATTAACATTTATAATTCCAGTTTCCAGATGGTATTTTCGTACTGAATAAATAGGTATAGGCCTAATATTGAGACAGATGCATCTGGATGTAAAAATCTAGTGATTAGATAAATATATTATAGACTTAGTATCGAGATGAAATTCATGAGATGTACAGGAACCTAATATAGGCTATAGGATTAGTATTGAGACGAAAGCCATGGGGTGTAAAGGGACCTAATAATTAACAAAACAGTCCCATCTGTTAAGTTTGTTCGATGACGTACTGAAGTCAGGGTTTCATCGGAGATGTAACATTCTTTCGTTTGATTTCACCCATTTTTACTACCATATAAGACTATACAAACTTACCCTATATTAATTTTTGTAATGAGGTGGAGATGAGGAAGGTAGAATTTTAGAGCAATTATATCCGCATTAGCGTAAAGGATGTTGGGAAAACTCAAAGAAACAAAACACCCTCAATACACCCGAAAGGGATTTGAACCCCAGAATCTCCGCCACCACCAAACCAGACTAAATGATATTTTCATCTTGACCACGAGTCCACAGGTTCGGGTCTTCCCAGCTAATTCATAGGCTGTAATTTAGATGATTTTAACTTTTTCTTTCGCATATAAACATAGAGTTATGTAAGCTTTAAAATGTTTGACCTATAGATAATGATGAGTCTCTACGTGTTATTTGCCCCCAAAACAAAAAATTGGCTTTTATAACTCTCCCTAACCCCATGTCTGTATGTTTGTTTCTGGGTGGAGACCCAAAGAGGTTTGATGTATATTGTTCAAAAGTGACATTTATATGGCTATTTATAAGTTTTTATTTCTGTCCTAGTCCTTCAATTGCTGATAATTAATTTTTTAATCCAAAATATTCTGAAAATGGCTTGGATAATTTTGTTTAAATTGGATATCTATGGAGTGTTTTACCTAACAAAAAATCCTGTACACTTAGTTTTTAATTTAAATTCGTTTAAGGGTTGTTAAATAAAGAGTAATTATTTACATTCTGACTAAATGGCACTAGTGATTTTATTTAAAAGGTATATCTGAAGTGTTTGATATGATAAATAAAAATAAACACATATCTTTTTGTTGAAAAATTTAATCAATATTAGTTTACTTATTGCTATTTTTTTTACAAATTAGAAATATTGTAAAATTGGCTTAAACAATTTGGTTCAAAATGGGTACCTGGTAAGATTTTTTAAGATAGGCCTATATAATTTTATAAAAACTTTTTTTTCTACTAAAAATATGTATATAAAAATCTCAACTTTTGTTTTTAATTAAAATTTGTTGAAAATTGCCTTAACAATTTTGAAAGAAATTATAAGCCTATATAGAGAGTATTTAATATGTGAAATATTAATGTATGCTTATTTAGCTAAAATAGCTTAGGGGTATTTTATAAAATGACTTATTTTGGAAAATTTAAACTTGTTTGAAAATGGTTTGATCAATTTTGTTTAAATTAGGCCTATACACGAAGAGCGTTTATTATGATTACGAAGCAATGTGTTTTTTTTTCTGAGAAAAACTTACTTAAGGGTAATTTACTGGAATTCTATAAGTTATGTGATTTTTTTACAAGCTATAATACAATAGATCAGAAAGTTTATACGATTGTGCCGTAATATTTATTTACTAGCTGGTACACATGCAATATGAACTTTTCTATTATTGTTACTTTACTTTTGATGGCTCAACTATTTTTTGACAAGTATAGGCACTATTCCCCCCTTTATCTTGTGTCGCTATATTAGATGTATTAAGTCACTAGTGATCAGTTAGAGGTATATGATTAATAAAGTTGATTTAAGTTGAACATTCACCAGGCCTACATTAGGAAAAAAAAATTACTTATCAAGCCCATGCAAGCCTCTACTTGCCTATATTTGAAAGGTTCTTGTAGCTAGTAGTTCAAAAGTATTCCACTTTTCCCTCGTATTTTGTAAAAATTAAACAACTAAAAACATTTATAGGCATACTGTATTATATATCAGGATATAAATAATTTTTAAATTTCGAACCAGCTCTAAACATTTATAATAAAGTGAACAAGATCTAAGTATTTCTGATAAAATAATTCAACCCTAGGTATCTTTAAATAAAACGAATCAGCCCTAAGTAGCCTATATTTCAATTCTCTGGTCGATTCTTAAGTCTTTTTCAATAATTTTAACAATCCTTAAGTTCCTTTTTAAAACATGAACTGACCTCAAATATAGCCCATTTCAATAATATTATATGGCTTAAGGGCTCTTTTAATTATACGAACCAGCTCTAGGCCTAGTTCCTTTTCAATAATAAATAATCAAATCCTAAAAATAAACCAGCCCAAGCTCTCTTTCAAAATTATTAACCATTACTTTGTCTCTTTTAATTATATTACCCCAACTTGATAATATGAGCCAGACTTAAGATAATATGAACAGCTCTGGATGTCTTTTAATAATATGAACCAGCTAAAACAGCTTTACATTTTGTGAACAAGCCCTAAGTATTTGGCTAATTACCTAGTGGTGTTATCTTAGAAACCAAAGGAATTCTATTGCGCTGCTATTACGATGATTTAAAGACATAACCCAATGTATGAATTATAAAATTCCAACAAAGGACAACAAACAATGATACTTTAAATAAAAAACCAAACTAAAAGTAGGGACAAAAAGAAACAAAAAAATTCTCAAAAATAATACAAATGAGATACAAGTTTGAAATGACCACCTCATCTAGACACTTTACCAAATATAAACCGACCAAATTGCTACATTCAGTGTCTCGTCCTTTTTATTTTTGAAAATAATATGTTAACAAAAAAAACACACACATATGGAATGAAAGAAGGTAGGTAACGAATTTGATGATTGTAGGAACATGAGGAAGGAGAGAGAGGGTGTATGTTCTGTGTATGTGTGATTAAAAACTCAAAATGGCTGACACGCATCAAATTATAGACGGCCAACTCCTATTTTTTCATTCATTCAGAGTATTTTTTAAAATGGGAAGGGGAGTGTTTGGGGGTAACTATTGATGTTTTTAAATGCGATGCATCTGTCCACTCCTACTACACGGGGAAACGCATTTTGAAGAGAAGCTGCTGGCGTGTTGCATCATGGTCTTCCTCTTCTCCCCCCTTGCATGGGAAAAATCGATGGCAGGAGGGAGTCATCTTGCTACCCGGACGCCATGTTTGTTTCCAACCCCTCTTTTCCTCCTTTACATAAAAAGAGATAAAGGGGAAAGTAGGGATGGGAGATGCGTTTCTCTGTTTAAGTAAAGAAAGGGGAAAAGGAGGGAGGACATTTTTGTTTTCAGTTCATCCTTCTCTAACATCTCTCTCTGTTTATCTTCCATCTCTTTCAAGTTTGTCTTTACTATTCATGGAGTTACGATTTTCCCTCTGCGTCTCACGCATTTAAATAAAAAGATTTGTAAGGGGAAGTTAATGAGTTGCGGGGGTTAAAAGAGGGAGGAAGCGAGGCGTCATGAACGTCCATGCTTTATCCTCATCCAAGACCTCAAATTCACCCCCCCCCTTTCCCTTTTCATACTGTCTTGCTTCAACGTCAATTTTGTTTTTGTCGTTCTATTCTATCCCCCCCTTCAACATAAATTTATTTTCTGTTTTTTTCCCCTCTCCTTGAATGTTCCTTCCTTTTCTAAATTTCCCCTCTTCTCGCCAAAAAGTAGGAGGAGCTTAAGAGAAACTTAATAAAGAGAAGGATGGTGAGATGAAGAGGCTCCACTAACTTTCTACTCTCCACCTACCAAAAGAAGGAAAGAAGATTGAAAACAGAGAACACAAAAATATGACCTTTTTAATGTCACTTTTAAGGGAAAAAAAATACATAGCGTGGGTAAAATAGGAGGAGCTTAAGTTAATGATTGGTAGGCATAGCCCGCCCTCTGGATGACTTTTAGGAGGGGGGACTTTGTAAAAACCCTAAACAACTCCCCCAATCAAAAAAGGGGAGGAAATCTTTTGGGAAAAATAGCGCACTCGGGCTACACATACTACCCCCTTCCCTTTTCATTATCATCACTAAAAGAGAGCCCTACCCACCGAGAAAAAAGGGGTGGAGCTTCAACCCTTTTTAATGGTCCAGAGGGCTTTACTACACGACTCGTGTTACAAATGGGACGTACGTTTAACCACATGTCCGAAAGAAGACAGAGTTAAAAAAAAAATAAGAGGAGGAAGGGCACTTGTCTTTCTTCTACGATTTTATTTTCATTTTTCACACTTTTTTCCTAGTTCCCACCCAATTTTTTTTTTATTCAACGCTTTACCTCCCCTTTAAAAACCACGGGACTAGTTTTCTAAGGGAACAGCAGACAACACCTAATTTTTTTTCAAACCCTTAACCCTTCTTCCTCCGTCTTTGTGTGTGTGTTGTGTGTGTGTGTGTGTGTGTGTTATGCGTGTGTACAGTCTGGTTGAGAAATATTGAATCCTTTCTTTCTTCTCAGCCGCGCCTTGCAATAAAGACGTCCCAAATGACACGTCTGCCTCGTGGGTCTATCTAACCTTCGGGGGCGGCAACTAACGAATTTGTGATGAGATGACTTCCCTCGACTATGGTATCATATATTTGTTGACAGTATTGGCTATTCGTGTATTTAGAAAGGATAAGTCTATGAGAGATTATAGTGCAAAGAATGACTCTTAGTGAACTAAACATTAAAAGAAAAAGGACAGCATGAGGATGGAGGAATCAAGGTAATTTTATTGATATTAAGCTATACCTATAGGCCAATGAAAGGAAAAAGTTAAATAAATGCACCAGCACTCACATAGAGATATGTTTAAAGTCCAACTTACGAGAAAAAACTACAATATCTGCGCAATTAGCCGGTGCCATGCTTGACAATTCATTCCTAGCGGTGGGAGAAGTGTGTTCAATGATACTCTGGAAAGGACGGTACTTTCATCGGGATGGAGCTGGAAAGAGAGAGTAAAACTTTCTCCCCACAACTTGAACCGTACATAGACCCTTTTAGGAAATCTCGTTCTTTTTTTTTTTTATCTCTACCCCCCCCCCCCATCTTTCTATGTAAGACCGAATAGGCTCTAACGGTAATTGTGGACCTAGCAAAGAGAGAGCAAAAGTTATATATGAGGAAAGAGGAGTTGCGAGAAAAGGGGAATGAATAATGTATTGCTGAGGAATATAAATGCAGTCTAATATTTTACACTCTGTTATTATATTATTATTATTGCATATTATTACTATTTTTATTTAACGTCCTTCAGGTTTTTTGTGGCAAAAATTTGCTCTTTCTTTTATCCCCAATTGATCCTAATTTAAAACTCAACGTTTAGATACTTACCCCTCTGTGGGAGAGAAAAAGGCGTCCGGTTCATCTTGCTCATCTCTCCAGTGATGGTGAGGCCAGTGTTTTAATCCCGATAGGGTGTAGGCCTATATGAGCATTTTAAAATGGTTTCCCACTCTCATACACGAAATGTGGGTACATTTCTTCTGAAATTAAAATTTTGTATCCCTAGCCCGGTAAGAAATTATAGGACTATGGTTATTATTCAATTCCAATCATTTTGATTTCCTTCAATTACAAATCATTACCATGTAATGGATTCCATTGAATAATAAAAATTCCATTGCATTTTATTTAATATCACTCTATAGCATTATATTTATTTTCGGTGCATTTAATTCCATTTCAATTTATTTAGTTTAATCCAATTTTATTTCTTTTTCTTATATTTAATTGTATTGTGATTCATGGCAGTGCATTTTATTTAATTGAAATGCATTCCACATCACATTAAATTTAATCAAATATCATAACATTACAGTAGCAGTAAATTTTATTCTAGCTTTTAGTTTAACATTTTTTTTCCAAACCATTTTATTTTATTTATTTCAATTTTATTTCAGTATGCATGCTTATTTAACTACAGTTCACAGAAATACACTGATTCCATAACAATAAATTGTGTTTCATTTTATTTGATTTAAATTCATTTTATTATATTACATTTAATTACATTTAACCTATTTAAATTTGATAATTTTCATTTAATTGCATTGCATGTTATTTTAGTGTATTTAATTTCACTATATTCTATTAAATCTTATGTTGTGACATTTCAATCTATTTCATTCCATTGGCTTTCCATAATTCTTTTACATTTCTATTTTTCGTTCGCATTTCAATTTATTCAATTGTATTTCATTTAAATATATTTGATATTTTCATCATTAATTTAATCGCATTTCACTTTATTTAGTGTATTTATTTCTATTTTAATACATTAAATTTCAAATGATTCTATTAAATTATATTTTATTGCATTGCATTTCATTTTATTCCATTGTATTTAATTTTATTTAAATGAATTTCAATTTGTTCAGTTGAATTTAATTTTATTACATAGCATTTCACTGTATTAAATTATAAACTATACCGTTTAAGTCTAATTAGTCCTATTAATTTAAATGAAAATACTCAATTTGAATTAGTTTTATTTCGTAATGTTTGGTTGGATAGTAACAAGGAGGCTGGGGATCGAATCCATGCCAAGTGTACTAAAGGTATTTTTCGCTTAAATATTTTCCCCCTCTCTCTTCACACAAATAAAAGTACATTTTTCACTAACTATACCATGCTAGTTCTTGCATTTATAGCGCAATCCAATCACAGTACGTTAAGTACAAACGTATAGTAAGATACGACGCAAAAAAAAAGTACTTTATTGATTCTATATTTTACCAAAAGTTATTATTTATTTGTTGATCTATTTATTTTAAACCAACATAAGAATTAATGTAAGCAAACAATTTTTTTTTAAATTTTCATTAAAAAATAAATTCGGGAGCCATAGGTAATAAATATTAAGATTTTATTAAATTGGATTTGACCCATTTATAATTTTGACATCCATACTCACTCAAAAAATAAATATAGTAGGCCTATATTAAAACCATATATTATAATAATTTATACGATGCTATAAATATACTTCTGTTGTATAAATTTAAAATATCTTAAACTAGACATGGGATTAAGAATGGCTATGGTGTCACAGGTTAGTTATTTTTATTAAATTCAGCTAAGCAGTCTTTCATCAGAATGTATTCACGTCTTTTAAATTAAAACCTTAATAATATTTAAATAAAATTAATATAAATTAATTTACATTTGAAACACTGTGTATGGATCAGGACAAAGAGAGAGCATACAACATTAAATTCTTGGATTAAGTTTAATGTATATTTATTTGGCATTTAATTTTTCATTTAATGTTTTTATTTTCTAGAATATTTAAAGTTAAAAATCTTTATGAAACTTTGACAAAGCATTATCACTAAGTTGAAATTAATGACAGCGATATTAATATAAAAAGAATAGCCCATAGACACATTATTTTTACATAATTAAATAAATAGGTCTGCAACTTATTTTGTATTGTCTGGATTTGTTTGCTTATTTTTAATCACACATACATTGACAATCTAACTAACCAAAATTATATCAACAAAACTTATTATATTTAATTATATTATATTTGTGAAATATTAATTAATTTTATAATGTTAATGTTTTAATAACAATTAAGCTCTGATTATATTAGGTCTACGTATAGTGTCTTTGACTCAAACTATATCCATATACATTACTACATTAGACCCTAACTTTCAACAAATTTTTGATTATATGGTCATATATGATTATATAAACTTTTATTTTAATAAAATCAAGCATAATAGGTTAATACTTAATAGGGATCAATCAAAAATAAATTACATACGCTATGAATGACCTATCAAAAATAATTAAAAATATATTTTGGGACGTATTTTAAAATTAGTTTTACATTTTGTACAGCATTTATATATTGCACAATTATTGCCATTCTAAATTATATTAATCTAAGACTTTATTCATACTATTTTTTTAATTAGACTACAGCCTCATACAAATTATCACTCTCAATGGTAGGGACATAAATTGTTGTTATTCTAACATTGTTTTTCTGTGCCTTATTTGGTGCTTAAAATAATGTATTATTATTATTATTATTATTATTAAAAAGTGCATAGTGAAATGTATTATTTAAGTAAAATACATTTAGAAAATAGTAAAAATCTATATATTCACTTGATTTGTGTAAAATAGATAATGTATGAAAAATGATTTATAGTAATTTTAAAGTTATATTTATTACCTTTGTGTTATTAGGCCTAGTATTAGGTCCTGTATTTATATTTGTCTTGTCAACTTAAAAGCAAAATATTTTGAAATTTTTGGCGTGTCTTATCTCTTATGACCACAATAATAAACCATTTTAAATACTAGGCCTATATTATAATTAGCTATATACATTTTTCTAAGCAATTTATTTTGATTTTTTTTTGCTGTAAAATGTAGATCTTGAAACAGTTCTTAGATTGTTATTGTATTTAAAATTTATTACACTAGACTCTATTTAGGCTAATTAAATATTCTGGTTAGGTATGGTTATGATGAAAAGATTAATTATTTCTTCTTATACTTTTAATATTAAATACATATTCACTTAAGCATGCGTTTTTGAAAACAAACCTTATTTAAAATAATTTTTTCTTAAATTAAGGCTTAAATTAGGATTAAGTACAAATTATTTACTCTCTAATACGTAGTGAAAATGGCAATCAAAGCTTCAAGCTTATTAATGAGCTAATGTACTAAAATAGTAAGTATTCTATTAACAAATAGCAAATTTGTATACGATTATTTAATAAATATGAAATATAACTTTAATAATGAGATGTATTTACATATTGCCATGCTATATTAAAAAAGTATATATTACTATAATAGTTTATATATGCTAATTATTGGTTTAGTATTTTTTGTAGCACACAATGTATTTACAGTGTCAAATATTTTACATAAGAATCTTATATACTTTTTCTTTATTTTATTTTGCTAATTAAAATAATTGTTCTCTTAACTTTCGCTAATTCGTTTATGTCAAAATAATTAAACTAAGGTTACTGAAAAGTTTGTTTTTAAAGTAGTAAGTTGATTATTATTAAACTCCAATACTGTTATATACATGTAAAATAAATTTTCTACAACATTGATCATTTTAATAAAACTAATACTAGCCTAGTAATATAAGTTAAGTTATCTTTGCTATTTATAAATACCATTCAAGGACATTTTACGTTGGTGTTAGTTTCAAATATGGAAGAACGCAAATGCTTATAAGTACAATTAATTAGCGAAGCTTTCATACAATATGGAAAGGATAGTTAAGTTAACGAAAGTAGCCCCATAATGCATCATGTTCGTGAAATGTAAAATGATACATGAACAAGATTCCCCAGTTTGATTCGCATACACAGGTTTAATTTTTCAATTTAATAAAATTATTTCAAAAAGTTGAGGGAAGATGTTTTTTTTACATTCTTGCATATAATAGTAATATAAATGTGTAAACTATGGCAGTAAATCGATTGATGATTAATAGCCTAGGAAAGAACTATCAAGTGAAAGTTTGTTAGTACCATCTTCGCATCATAAGTATTGAATTTTATTGACTGCATTTAAAATATAATTATTTCACCCTAACTTAAAACAAAAGTTATTCCAGTTTATTGAAGTTTGATGGAATAAAACAGGAATTAAGGACAGTATTTTTGTAGTTTCAAAAAATGTGTGTACCATAAAGAAAATATTTTTATTAGATAAATTTGATTCGATTCTCTACATACCATACTCTTAGTTCATGAATATTTTTAATGGGGTTCTGGAATCTTATGTTAACTTTATTTCCTTAATTTAAAATGTTTCTAGCTAAAATGCTAAATTATAGTTATAAATATTTAGGAACTTTTGGTATTATTATCAATAGTAAAATAACTAAATGTAAAAATACTACCAAAGCCCTTTTTGATAAATTTTGGCCAATTCTATTTGTTAAAAAACGTTCATAAATATTATTTTTAGTACGTGATATCTTCCCTTCCATCTTAAAAATCACCTTTACCTAGTTAAATCACTGTTTTACAGTTATATCATTAAATCAATACAACTCATCAAAGTTGATTGAAAAAAACAGTAAACTTTAATAATTAATTATTTAAAATGTGTTTAAAATATTTTTACTCTAGTCAGAAAAATATTTAATGATTTATTTAAATTATTCTTTGTTTTAAAGATTTTTACAGCCTGGGTAAAAGTTGTTAAGAGGTATAAATAACTTTTATTAAATATAAATTAGGGTCTTCATGTCTTTACTAAACATTAAGTACAACTTCTTTTAAAAATAATGGGGATTTTGTAATATATTTTAATAGCACTAAAATATTTGACAATAATTCTTCCAAAAATATTCTAGGTAAATAATAGATTATAAATGTTATTTGTTAAATATGTGTGAATACTTATACTCAAGTAGAAGTTCCATTGTAGTGATATAACAACATAAACTTACTATTAAAGCATGTAAAAACGATGCAAATTATTAGTGATTCAACATTTGATAACCCATTTCAGTGGCTGCATGAAAGTGTGTTATATTTGCGGTAATTTTGTATTAAAATTATTGGTGCTTCTATTAGGGTGTTAGGAATAGTTTTATTGGGTAAGTTAATTTGTAAGTCAATCTATATCCCAGTGTACGTGTTTTTACTGCCACCCAGATATCACTATTTATACTGATAAATATTTGAAGCTCCATGTTAAGTTAGTTTGTAAGCTTACATCACTGTGTATGTGTTCTCAAGTTTACGCAAATATTAAAACTCCTGTCTCTTGTATTGAATGATAGTATTTGTTGGCATTAGCTAAGCGAGTTTTAAGTATGAACACGATAAAATTAATAACACTACTGAACGTTTATTACGATTTTATTTATAGCCTAGATAAAAAAAGCCAGAAAATAAACCTTTATTAAATTTACTGTAGTAGAATTGTATCCCTATACAATCCCATTTTGTTTGTTTACTTACCTTTAGTAAAGAATAAAAATACATTACATATCAGAGCTTCTAAAAAAAAATCCAAGGTATATTACACTCCATCTATACAATAAACAGATATTATATTTTTGTTTTCTACACGTATATATAAGTGTATTGTTGCTTCAGACGGACTTTTGATCTGTGCCTTTTGTTTTCAGAAATCGCATCAACGAACATATAGACAGACTGGCGGTTATAGTCTCTACGTCCACTAGAGTTCATGGTCCACATAACTACAGCTTCACCTTATTAACCAGATGAAAAACATGTCAGAAACTAAGAGATATTTCATTTTTTGCAAAATTTGTATACAAGTTAAATAAAAACAAAATACTTCATCAAATGAATGAATGATGTTTATTACTTTTGAATAAAATCATCACTTATAAGGCAATATCTAAAATTTATCATAATTCATAAATTTTTAATAAATCTATAAATTAATAAATAATATTACATATTTGTAGAAATTTATATTTTAAATAAATAGATGTGGTTGTAAATACACATTTCACTTATTTAAGGCAAAGTTTATAAATTTTGGCTTATATAGACTACATATACTTTTATGTTCCTTAAAGATTTGTATCGTATTTGTAAATATATTAAATTTTCACATCCTTAGCCGTAGCAAGCTAAGGTAGAATATAACATACTAAGGGCTTAAAACGAATACTTTATATCTGTTGGAATAAAATTTTATTTCTATAGCTTAGATATTTAAATAAAGCAGTGAATACATCTTCCCAAATAAATAAACAATAATTAACATTTAATTATTATATTACTTTCTAAACTATTTTATTAACATTTTTTTTCACCATTTTTCACTGCCCGTTTGGATTTTACTCATTTGTACAACTAATTAATAACTATGCCTTATTGATGTGGATTTTTTAATATATCATTACATTTTATACCCAAGGAATATTTAATTAAATATGTAATAAAAATGCCAAATTTGTGATTTGTTGGGATGATAAGAAACGAAAGGCAAGACCATTATTTTTGCAGTTTTTATAGTAATCATTTTAGACAAAAAAATAGATAAATAGTGCTTTAGTAGGTATGCTTAATTTTATTTTATACAAATAATATTAACACGTCCTTAATATCTGTCATGTACATAAATGAATTTTATGAGTAACATTTTAAATAAAGATACAAAGTTAATATAAAATTTCAGCATCCCATTTACAAACATTCAAGATCTATTAAGACTGAGCATATATACTAAAGCACTAGGTTGTTTAATGATTAATCCTTTTACAAAAACTACAAAAAATACTGGATTTAGCCCACGTTTCCTTCCAACCCACCCGGAAGAAACTGGAAGAGCATTTATATCTTTAATACCAACAAATATAACTAACAGGTGTTTTTTATTTAGGCTCTGTTTATATTTTTGTTAATAATTATATGCAATTTATTGAGTTCAAGATGAAATTATACTAATTTAGGTGATATTCTGGGAATTTTCTTCTTTGTGCTACACATTTGTTAAATATTGTATATGTTTATTATAAAAATACTATTTAATATTATTAAAATTTTAATAACATTTAAAAATAAGGTAGGAGCTTAAAATACTTGAATCCTTAAGGTCATTTAAAAATAAACAAAATCACAAATTTAACAAGTGTGTAGTTAAAATATAAAAATAATGATTCAATGATTATAAATAATTACAATTTACGAGTCATATTTTTCGGTTTTAGCGTACCATTGTTAAGGCAAAGTGGTTCATTAATGTGTGGGGCTTAGATTTAATACAACTAAACAATCATATGAGGTGTACACAATGAATAATAATTTCAATTTCAATTTCAATTTCCTTTATTATAGTGCTGGCCAACAGTCGTAAGATCTATAACAGGCCAGCACAGAAAAGTACACAAGTGCCCTAATAATAATGATGGTAATAATAATCATAATAAAAATAATAATAATACAAATAGTAATTCTTAGCACCGCGTCTTACTACCCGTTTGGATTATATAATTAAGTAATAATTACGCTAATGGGCTAGGAATTGGGAATGTTGAATATAAAGAAAGTGAGCCCGCATTAGTGTGGGGGGAGAGTGGAAAACCATTTAGGAAAAACCACCCCCATTTCACCCAAGTGAGATTATAAACTTGATTTACCCGTCCTCGGTAGTCTAGATCAACACGAAACTAGCACTGTAGCTAGCTACGCCATCAATGTGGGTATATAAGGACATATTTATAATATTAATCAAATTATTAAGAATCAAATAGCCAAAAATATTAATGAGGACTACCTCATCTAGATATCATAGTCTGAAAATTGAAAAATGAAACCTAAACATGGGAATCGAATCCGGGACTTTTAGCAATGTACGTCAATGCTCTAACCACTGAGCTATTCAGGAATACCACGCCTAGAGTCATTCTTCACTCATATTTTAAAGTAGATTATATGATGGACGTGCGTAAATCGTCTGATAAAAATGTGTGACATTATTAATATCACGAGCTATCAGATAAAGCATCATTGGCATATTAAGCCGAATGTCCCGGTTTCGATTCCCGTGTCTAGTTGTCATTTTTAAATTTTCAGGATATATGATTATCGTTAATACGTGTTAGTGATATTAATAAAAACAATTAATATATAATCATTATTACTGTATATTACTCATATTAATATATCGTTAAAATTATATAGGCTATTATTAATCTTATTTTATATGTTTCATAGTGTACACCTCATGAATGTCTAGTTATATTGAATTTTCGGCCCATACATTAAATAACTTACCTTAACAATGATATGCAAAACGCATAAAATTTTATGTTTGACACCTTACAACTCGTGAAATGAATTGATTTAAAATCATTGAATCACAATTTATAGTTTATAGCTAACCATAAACTGGTTAAAATTATGCAATACATTTTTTGTTATTATTTGTGTTTATAAGTGGATTACTATAAAGCATTTTGGCACACAACGAGAGTTAAAATTTCAAAATTTTAAGAACCTTAAACAAAATATATTAGACAAAATAAATAGTAAAACACAAACTCACACAATTTCTCACATTGTCTATTATAGATTCAAAATACATGTCTAAAGATCAGTTATTAATAAACAAGCCTTAAATTGATGTTTATAAAAAAACTGTAACCTCAGCTGAAGAATAAAAATAAAAATAATAATTTCACCTCTAAGTAAGATAATAATAATAATAATAATGATAATAATAATAATAATAATAATAATAATAATAATAATAATAATAATAATATCATATACATCAAGTTTGAACGAATTATATTAGAAAGTTTTGACTGCAGACTTAGATAGCCTACAGATAAACACAAATAACTCTAAAACCAAATTTAAAAAAAGTTGGGAAAAATATAATTTGTTATATCATTGTTGAAAATTGCCACTGTTAAAAATAAAATAAAAAATTGATAAAATCTTCTAGCTTACTAAAAAAGGTAATTTAAAATTATCTTAAGAGTCAGGTTAATGTAAAACATTTTTAATTTTATAAAGAAGTGACTTTAGGCCTATAAACGGCGTTTTAAGAATACACGATTTGCCTAAATACAGCCCCTCAAAAATTATTAGATATCCCCTAAAAATACTTCTACTACCGAATACATTAAATTGTGGTTTCACGCTAAGGGGGCCGCCTAACGGAGCCCTGAGACGCGTTACAAAGTCCATAAATCCCGTGTTATTCAATAAGTGATTTGTTATTTCAAGTCAACCTCAATGGTTTGGGTGTAAAGTGCTTGCCTTAGGACCCGATATTCGTGAGTTCAAACCTAGCCGGCGTCGACGGATATTTCTTGAGCTAATAAATCCGTAGCACAGCTTCCTTCGGAGGGGAAGTAAAACCGTAGGTCCCATGTTGTCCGTGGCATGTATAAGAACCTTGGAATGTATGTTAAAATACCTTTCCCAGAAAAATTGGTAGACCCTTAAGCACTCGCTCATTAAAATTCTCGTGTTCTGGCATATTCAGTCAGTTCAGAAAGTGCACGTAAAACACTTTAATTAAATAAAATTTTAAAATATAATTTCAAAATACGACTGATGCACATATATTGAAGTGATAGGTATCATCATGTCCATATTAGATAAAAAACCTCACATTTTAAGCTTTATAGTTTTATTAAAATCACGAAAATTAAAAATTATATAATTTTTAATAAATTTTCATGTGAAATGTCTCATTTCTGAGATAAAAGAAATATATGAACTTAGTCATAGGGTAGGCCTTTCTCAAACAAGTAAAGTAGTTTTCAACAGGGCACAAATATAATATTTTCGAATAGTTATTGAATGTGGTTTTGAAGTTTCAAAACTGGTATTTTCATAAGGAATACAGTAGTGTGAGGAAATTTAACTTAAGATAAATGGGCCCTTTTTACTCAGATTTGGATTGGAATTTATGTGACAAATATTTTGAATCTTAAACATCTCAAATATTACACAGTTCGAGTGATTTGAATACCCATTTCTACTAGCATATAACAAAAATGAAGTGAATATCACATATAAAGCATCTGTTATTTGGTCTTAGTAAATTTTTTCTTCCTTTTATTTTTTCAGAGATTTATAAGTTAAAATTACGACCCATTCAAAGTATGATCGTGACTCAGTGCCACGTATATCTAGATTTTAAGTTTTTACCCCTCTCCTCCCTAACAATCCTCACACAAACTCTAAATTAAAATAAATTTGTACATTTCGCTTTGAGCTGGTTAAAAAATACCCACATTTTAAACCATCACTAATATTTTTCTCTAGTGTGTATTCCACGTCCGACTCATATTTATTTTTTAGAAAAGTCTTACAATTGTATAATTTCATATGTAGTTATAAAAATAATTCAACTCCACTGTTCCTAAAATGTTTACTGTGTCGTAAATTACTTCAACAACTATTAAACCTCTAATAAAATGAAAAACATTTCACATTTAAAGTGAGGGGTTGACTCAGATTTTTTTGGGACGTGCTAATTTTCTTCACTGATAAATGTGATATGTCTACATTTTATCAAACCAACGTTTTTTAATGCTACCACGTACCAAGAGAGAAATAATAAATTAAGTTGGCATTGTTTTTTAAATTATTTGTCAAGAGAGAAATAATTAAAAATGTTGAATTAAATAAAAAGAACTGTGTTGCCAAAATGAAGGTTGTATTATATATTAAAAAGGTGGAATTTCAGATTTGTAATGCTAGATAGTAGTCGTTAATGGTATAGTAACATTGTGGAACCATATTAGCCGAATAAAAAATGAACGCTTCGTCATGAATATACATGCAAATATGTCTTTCATTCTTGTTATTTTAAATAAATGTCTTAATTTTATTAATACACATCACATCCTATTCCTCGTAGAAACTATCCATATATTTACACTGACTATGGTGGGTGGAGGAAAGTTAATTTCAAATAAAACGTAGCAGGATTTACGCTAAAGGAAAGACTAATATCTAATTTTGGAAACATCACATCAAGTACACTTAGCAAGTTTAAAAAAAATTGGTTTCCCCTTGTCACTAGCCAATCGTAGCTAATCGAGACTTACAATATTGTCATCCTGCCCACCTGTTCGGGCTAACATTGATAATATTTATAACTTTTATTATAAGTAAAATACTAATATAGGCCTACGTATAGCCTATGAATATGATGGATTTAATAGTAGAGCTGTTATAATTGATAATTACAGCTAGCCGCATCTAGATATATTATTTAAATTAAAAAATGACACGTGAAACAGGAATCTAACTTTTATCTGAGTACTCCAATGCTCTAATTACTGAGTTATCCTAGAATAGTTGAGTGCACAGGGTCATTCTTCACTCAAATTTTAACGCAGTCTCTGTAATGGATGTGTGGAAACCGTCATGTATGTACGTATGAGTAATCAATTAAGATCGCGAGCTATCAGAAAACGTAGCCACCTAGTTTAGTTAGTAATAGCACCAAATCATCTAAACTTTACCTCACAGTGCATGAAAAGGTAACTAAAACTATTTAAAACATATTTGGTACTTAGCACCTTTGTTATTTAATAGAGTCTTGGACTTGACACGCACTATCTATTGATGTTCTAGTGAATTACTAAATTGTGTGGCAAATTGCACCATTCACATATAACAGGGCACCTTTTATAGTATTAGCTCGAGTTTTGATATTCAAGCACTTAACACATTTGATATTCACTTGCTTAATTTGTGTTAAACATTTCTGTACATATTTTAAAAAGTGGGAATATTTAATTTTTTTAATCCAAAAATAGAATAGGGTTAACTCAAACCAAAAAAATTATAAATAGTGGAAGCTATTTGTTAATCAAGGAAGAAATAATGTATAAATAAATTTTTATTTAATTTAAACTAAATAATAACTAAGAGGGCTGCCCATCCTAGCGTTTAGAAATGTTGCAGACGTACAAAAATCTTGCGTTATTTATAAGGTGGTTTATTATATCAAAGTATGATTCACGCCAAAATGCAAGTAAAAGGTATTGACATTAACAGCTTAAATGATTTAAAAATATTTTTAAAATATTAAATTATATAAAATTTTCAACGAGGCTTGATATTAATTGTTGTAGTAAGCAGTGAGAAACATAAATATAGACTTATTCAAAATAATAAAATAATTTTTTAAATGCCACAACAGATCCTGAATGACGATCGTTTTAGTCGTCTTAAAGCTTTATAACTGAAATTTCCATCAGTGTGAGGATATTTTCCTTCAAGTAAGCGTTGACCTTAATAGCTATTTGGACGGTGGCGAGATGAAAAGTTGAGGGGAAATTTTATAAACATCTTATACCCGGGACATAAAAAGACGGGCAATAGTGGAGAACATGTTATTAATATGTTCAATGGCTAAGTCACACCTGTACCACACAAAGTAACCACACATATTGGTGGTAATAGATTGATTGGTTCTCAAGTGTTTCAGTGGGGGTTGCGAAATGTCATGCATGTGCAAGCCAGAGCTCTAAACAGGGTCTATATTCAGACTCGTTTGAGGAATTTCAATCCATTTTAAGATTGAAAAGATTGAAGCCAACGTACTGTATGTACACTAGAAATGAATGTATTGCCTGTAAAATCATCTCTAAAAATAGTTTTTTTCCACTTATTTACTACTGCTAACACCAGACACTAGACACTAGCACACCTGGTCACACCATTAAAGTCAGGTGTCTGAAGGTGTTTTTTTTATTGATGCCCAACGCATATTGAGGTCCCGCTCTTTTAAATTATACATTTCTAATCACTAGTCTATTAGAGTATACTTATATACTTAGCACTGCATCTTACTACCCGTTAGGGTTATACGCTTAAGTACTAATTTCACTAATGAGCTAGGAACTAGGAAGGTGGAATATAGAGGAAGTGAACCCACATATGTCATTTAGGAAGAGTGGAAAATCATTTAGGAAAAATCACCCCCAGTTCACCCGAGTGAGATTCAAACCTCGATCTCCCCATCCTAGGCAGTCTAGCTCAAAACGAAACTAGCGCGTTAGCTAATTACGCCCCCAAGGTAAGTCATTAGTGTAAAATGCAAATAGCCTGGATGGATTATAAAACACTGTGCACAAAAATACCATTATATTATATAAAAATCCGAAATTGTAAGCGATGTTTGTTGGAAATAATAATTTTTTTTTGCAGTTTAATATTTAATTTAATATAATATATCATTTACACTCCATGCAAACAAATATTTTGGCAAGATGTAACTGTGTATGGTGCTTTTCACATTAAAAGTATTGTATTATATTGCTAGTTCTATATGCCATTACTTTATTCATGACCTTTGTTTAGCAAAATTTAACCACAGAAGAGCATTGTCCATCCAAAATAAAGGAGGTGCACCTAATTTCATCTAACCAAAATTTTGGATAATTTGTAAATTCAATTTGTGGTGGTAAACATAAACATTTATTCAGAAATATGTTTTATGTCATTGGCATACTGGCATTAAATGAGATATATTTTAATGAAAAGAAAAAAAGTCATAAATTACACAACACCTTCAACAGATATTCAAGAACAGTTGAGCTTGCCATGTGAATAAAATTTACATCTATGTTTCTACTAAAGAAATACTTGATTTATTTTGGCAAGAAAAAATGTTTTAATAAGTTGAAAAAACACTGACACAAACTCGCGTTCAATACATGCCCCCTTAAGTAAAGTGTTGTTATAAAACGGTGAACATCACTAGATATGAAGCTATTTTAAATACCCGAACTCCTAAAGGCAAAAATAAAAAAAACGACGATCATACATTCTAAATAAGTTTAGAATTTTGACAAATAAGATAACATTTAGATAAATAAAATCAAACCACCACTTGAAAATGTCACATTTATATGTAGTGATAAATATTTAATAGTTTATAAATTATTTAGGTGATCATATTGAAATATTTACATGTTAATATTATAGAAAGTTATTACGTCAAATATAAATACTCAAAGATTTACAGTTAATTTGTTTGAAAACTTTCATACATCTAATTGCATCAATTAAAACAGATTATAAAATAAATAAAATAATGGAATAAAAAATAATAATTTTTTTTTAAGTTAAACCACAATATTAGAATTATTTATGTTTAAAAAAAAAGTTTTTCTCAAAAATGTTTGTATATACCATTTTTCTTAAGGTTTTTGCCACAAAAGGATCTCCTGGGACAGCACATGGGGCTCTTAGAGTGATGGCCATTTATAGAGAGCCTTAAAGTTCTCTACCAGATCATGAGCTACTGATTTTCTAGGCCTTGGGATTCTCAGTGGTGTAAAACAGTGCCCTATTTGCCGTCCCAAACTTAAACTTTAGGACAGTTCAAATGGAGCATTCAGTTTTAAGATTTTATCCGTATGAGATAAATTGTGCAAATACATTTGAAGTAGAGCTTCTGTCCATAATTGTGTATAGTATGATTTGTACTATTAATCCCATATTATTGTGATTATTATTATTGAATAAAACACGCTTCAAATAGACACTTCACAATATTATCTGCAATGATTAGATTAGGGTTTGAATTATAGAATGCCAAACTGAAGATAGTTTTCACTAATCAGTTAAAACCAACGGGCGTTTCCTCCTATATCCATGAAAATTTATGTACACTTTCTTAAAAATTAATTAATATATCTATACAGTCTTAGATTGATTTTAATATGATGTTATTTATAACCTTATATTAACGTTCGATAAAAATTATGATTAAATCACTTAACAAAATATAGTCCTGCACCGAATTAACACAACACCGATGGCTCATAACTGGTACATAGCCTTCTTAACTACAATAATAGAATTCAATGTAAAGGATAGTTATAAATGTAGGATAGAAAATATGTTATAAATGGTACTGAATCTAAGATCAATTGAAAATTTAAGTAAACACACTGTCCTTAATATATAAAAGGATATTAAATATTAACAAATATGAGTCAAAATCACAATATAAGTAATTGAATAATAGAATTATAGTATTAAAAGTGATGTAAAAGCAATAGTTATAAATGTAGGATGGAAATAAAATGTTGTAAAAGATAATAATCTTAGAACAGATGACAAATTTAAAGGTTAAAATACTGTCCTTCACAATATCTAAAATGATATTAACATATTAGAAAATGTGAGTCTAAATCACATATAATATGTTATTAGCACCGCGTCTTACTACCCATTCGGGTTATACGCACTTACACTAATGTCTAATGGTAGGGTGATTGTGAGATGAAATGGAGGACCTACAGTTTAACGTGGAATCCGAACCACGGTGGAGGCCTGGCATTCCCCGTATTCACAAGATGTCTTGTCAGAGGTGAAGGAAGGGTTTGGTAATCAGATAAATCTTTGCCGGGACCGAGGATTGAACCCCGGCCGCCAGCATAGAAGTCTGACACCTTACCCTAGACCACCAGGTCACCATAGACATATAATAAAAATACAAACATTTTAAAATACATATAATAATAAACATGAGTCAAATTAAAAGTTGAATACACAATATAATGAAATATGACAAAGTAATAAGGTTGAGATAGAAAATTGTCAAAAAGGGGAAGAATAAAGATATGAATAAAGACAAGAATAGAATTCAATTTTTCAATCACCTTTATTCAATTTTTATTCTTCCCCTTTTTGACAATTTTCTATCTCAACCTTATTACTTAGTCATATTTCATTATATTGTGTATTCAACTTTTAATTTGACTCATGTTTATTATTACATGTATTTTAATATGTTTGTATTTTTATTATATGTGATTTAAACTCACATTTTCTAATATGTTAATATCATTTTAGATATTGTGAAGGACAGTATTTTAACCTTTAAATTTGTCATCTGTTCTAAGATTATTATCTTTTACAACATTTTATTTCCATCCTACATTTATAACTATTGCTTTTACATCACTTTTAATACTATAAATTCTATTCTTTATATTGTGATTTTGACTCATATTTGTTAATATTTAATATCCTCTTAGATATTAAGGACAGTATGTTTACTTAAATTTTCAATTGATCTTAGATTCAGTATCATTATAACATATTTTCTATCCTACATTTATAACTATTCATTACATTGAATTCTATTATTATAATTACGATTAAATATTGTTTCCTTACTACAACTCATCATGTTTTTCCAAAAAATTCTTAACTACGTTTAAAAAAAACTGTGTTTTGCCTTTCCATGATGACATTAATTCACATTTCCGAATGTTATCAGCAAATTGATTCCTTAGTGATAAGCTAAGCTGAGCTATATTATTTTATATTTACACGAAGTTCTATGTCTGGTGCCTTTATTTTGGATATCAGCAACTTATACCAATTTAAATAGGTATTTTCGTGGATCTTTAAAGAAATCACTTGATAAAATCCACTTCAGGGAATTATTTAATTGTTTGATGTATTTTACGTGTACTTTTCAATAATTTTATTATATCCACACATCCATTACAAATTATTCCAATACTTAAGAAACAACAACACATCATTCGATCTTCCATTAGACAATTAAATAATAATAAATCTTAGATAAGGTCAAGCACATAACCCGGGGCCCCAGGTTCATTTTGATCACGCACTTTTAACCATGGTAGGGTCTTTGACTCATGGCAATGAGTTCGGGCATGATTTGACCCCAAACTGATTACTAAAAGTGGCAATTTGTAGAGAAAATTACCTAACCCCAATGTGGTGGTTGGTTTCTTCATCCATAAGTATATAATGGTATAGTAAATTGTTGTTCCAAATAAACATATTTTAAAACTATCAACCCTGTCTTGATATTCCAGCCTATTGTAACCCACAAATAAAGAAGATATTATATTTTTCCATGTGAATGCAAAACTGACTAAACTTTATACGTTTAACAAATACTAACAATTTTTATGTGAATGATATGAAATGGCGTAACCCTTCAGTTTTCAACGTCAAATAGTATAATAGTGCTGTTTTCTTCAAATAAGAGGAGTGAGTAGATAACGTTTCACCATTAGTAACTTAAGATACTACCACACCTAAGCGGAAGGTGTTATAGGACCGTAGTTTTAAAAAATGGAACTATTCTTATAACTTCTTTTGTTTAATATCACCACGCAAAAACAAAATAAAAAAATCTAACAAGACAACTTTTCCATGCTTTACTTTAAACATTAAGAGGTATAATATGTTTTTTTTAAATCTCGTGCATACAATATTCATCTTAAACGGAACATTGTTTTATCACCATAAAATTATTGGTTTTTACACACAATTGGAACAAGATTTATGATATGATATATTTGTAAAATCCTTAAAACCTAGACAAAATGTGAATTTTCATATTTTGTAATATAAACTTATTTCAATATATATATATATATATATTTAATAAGTTTATATTACAAATATGAAATTCATTTTATAGTTAGGATTTACAATATATCATATCAAAATCTTTTCCAATTGTATATATTATATATATAGATATTATTATTTTTACTACAAATATCAGTGAATATTACAATATAATATAGCTTGCTAAACACATTTAAATAAAGGTGTTCATTTTAAGCTATAAAATGACAACTACACTGACTAGAAAAAGGAAAAGGCTTACGGGGAAACCAATGGGATAGAAAGAGATGATAAATGCACATAAGATCCTCTATTTCAATTTAAGGGTGAAACAGACTATAGAGTAGTATATTAGTGCTTTATATAACAACATAACCTACTGGGCTACTAGCACCTAGGATTATTAGTCCCTGTAGTCGAAGTTACAGAATAGTACTCTCTAACACCATATGGCTTTATGTTTAAATTAGCCAATTCAACATCAATAATTTTGGGGTCTCAATCTAAGGAGGAGCATTTGGGAGGTAAATCTTGAGGAACTGTATCCGCATTAGAGAAGAAACGAAGGAAATATAACTATACAGTGGTAAGTCATATTTAGGAGAAACCTTCCTTCCATTCCTTAATGCATCCTAGCCAAATCGAGACCTCAATATTTTCTCCCATCTGTAGAGTGCCTTAATGTGGGATTTATGAAACGCAAGAAAAGGCCAGTACTGTTACAGTTTTGCATCAAAAACATTTTTTTGACAAAAATAAATAAAATTTTGCTTCAATACAAACATAGAGTTTAACTTTCTTCACATGGTGATATCAACAGTTGATGAATGTGGCATTAGATGACAAACTTTTAAAATAAATAGAAAAAGTTGTCATTAAATTTCAGGAGCGATATTCAAGAAATGTTGAGATCACCATGTGTAGAAAATTAAGCTCTATTTCTCTAGTAGAGAATTATTTGATTTTATCTGATAAAAAAATTGTTTTGGTATAAAAATTGCAAAATTCTTCTTTTTTCTCGCATCCCCTACACACCCAAATTAAGCAGTAGAGCACGTGATCAGCAGTGTGAGTAGGTTCTTGTTCACATGATAAAGAGGATCTCCCTCTATGGGACCGTCCCATAACAGGATCTTGAGGAGAATGAAGTCCAGGTCAAAGGGGCACAGTGGTCAGAAGCGTGCCCATGGACCGGGGTCAAAGAAGAGGTTGAGGTTCAGTGCGCCTCACCTCCCCTTCATAAAAAAATGTAAAGTGACTCGTCAGGCTGGGTCTTACACACACATACACACACACATAGATTTACACCAGTAGGCACGTGAAAATAGGATTCAGTCTTATCTCGTCTGGGTTTTCTAGGGCTTAGAGAGGTTAAAGTTTGAAGGCCAACCGGGTGAACTGAGGTGTTTTTTTTCTAAATAATTTTTTAATATCACCTCACGCAAATATGGGTACGTTTAATATAAGCTCTAGCTTCCTCCCCCACAATTTTGAGATCAATGACACAGTAGCAGTTAGCTACGATCGCGTAGTATTTCTAATTTTTTTTAGGCAGCCCTCTTCAATATCCTTGTAAGGTCCACATAAAACCAAACATACACAACAGATACATCTAAACTCTTACGATCTAAACTACATGCTATCACGGGATAATTTTACAAATGATTATCCACACAGTTTCATTAAGAGGATTTTTTTTACTAAAGTACTATTTACAGAAACGACAGCAATTGTGTATGAATCTCCATAGCGCCCAGGGGCTCTCTCTCCTAAAACAGTCATATTCAAAATAGTGAATCGAATGAGGCCTAAGATATTAAAAAATGAATAATTTTTATACTGTAAACTGTTACAGCTCTATGTATTATTATTATTATTATTATTATTATTATTATTATTATTATTATTATTATTATTATTATTATTATTATTATTATTATTATTATTATTATTATTTATTATTATTATTATTATTATTATTATTATTATTATTATTATTTTATTATTTAGCACCGCGTCTTACTACCCGTTCGGCTTATACGCACTTACGCTAATGTGTAATGGTAGGGTGATTGTGAGATGAAATGAAGGACCTACAGTTTAACGTGGAATCCGAACCACGGTGGAGGCCTGGAATTCCCCACATTCACAAAATAACTGGTCAGAGGTGAAGGAAGGGTTTGGAAATCAGATAAATCTGTGCCGGGACCGAGGATTGAACCCCGGCCGCCAGCATGGAAGTCTGACACCTTACCCTTAGACCACCAGGTCACCAATAGCTCTATGTAACTTTCATATTTCGTTTTAACTCTTTAGCAACAAATTATGTTTACTATGTTACTCTTTTTTCTATTTTTATAATTAAAATCAATAATAATCGATGCTACAAATATGGTGTATAAAGGAAGTTAGAATTTAATCTTCAAAATAAAGTTCAGTTTTTAACACATATTTAGATTGTAATTTGTATATTTATATTGTGTTTTATTTTAGTCAGTCTACTTTTCATGTTTTGTAACACAATTTAAATCAATAACAGAATAATATTCATACACAGTTTAAGTTTTAGCTAGTCTTTTCCCTATGATTAATTTAATTTCATATACTATACAATAACAAAGTTTCTTTATAGATCCCCTTTGTAAATACTGGGTAAAAAGCTAGGTTTTTCTGCACATTCGAATTTTTGTGGTGCTTTCCTTTCCTTTCGGGTACTATAAACGATAAGAACACCAAAAAATTCTTAGAATTTTTTGTCTGTCTGTTTGTATGTTTGTTTTCAGTGAACTCAAAAAGTAGTCCTCAGATCAAGATGGGACATTATTAGCAGTGGTTGTCGAGCGGGAGATGAGGGGGGTGAGTCCGTGTTTCTTCGTGAATCTTCGTACGCACATAAAACACTATTCTCAAATAAGTTTGATTTTCTTCTAGCATTTGAATTTGTCAACTGTGTTAATTTATGGTTAAATGCGAGTGAAGCAACGTCAAAATGTTAGTGTTAAATAAAAACGATTAACCTATTAAAATGAATACCAAATACCCATCACAAAATATATTTTCTTTTTGTATTTTAGATTTAAATGTATTCTTTAATTTCTCTTTGGATTTCTGTTGATTTGACTATCAAGTAAGAGAGAAAAAGATAAATTCTCTATTCAATAGAACACAAAATTTATCACATGTTTTAGGACAAAATATTTGAAAAAACATTAATTTTATTTGATTTTAAAAGAAAATATATAGCCTATGTATTAATAAACTTCCAAGGTATATTCTTGCTAGATTTCAACGCAATCGGTGTAGTGCTTTTGTGTTAAAAATAAATATACAAAGACCAACTAATTTTCACATATAATAGATAGATAATAGATGACAATGTTATGACAGAAATTAGACCAAATACCTTTGTCCGTTCAGCGTGACTATTTTATTAATAGCGATACGAGCCAAAATGAATAGTATCCTTCAAAACTGCCAATAAGGGTCAATTTCAGTTCCTCGAAATTGGATGTAAGCTTAATTAATCAAGACCCCCCTTTTTTTAGACAACGCTGCCAAGTTCGGAATTCGAACCAGGACCCAACCTCCCAAAGGCTGTGTATGTATTTCCGACGTAATTAAGTCACCAGGGGAAGAAAGAGTCAATCCGAAAACCAAGGGAATAGGAAGGTTTTACGTGATGTGGCTTTTTTTTTTAAATTGCTCATTAGCAGAATCTAGACAAGAGTTTTTTAACTACCCCAGGAAGGTCCATGGCTATATTGTATCATAAATTCAGCAGCAAACTGATGATTAATGTCCCGGTGCTTTCTTGACGCGTTCATTTATTTCAGTAGTTTTTTTTTATGTGAATAGGAAGGGTGTTGAGGTGAGGATGAAGTAACGAAAAAGGGTTACAGGGCACGATAGACACCCCCTTCTACTCACCCATCCTTGCAAATGCAGGATGAATAGCTTCTAAAAACATTTCTGGTATCATAAACCTTCTAACCCCCTTTTTCTGGCATTTCGATGACTACACATTAGCTATCACTAACGGTATATTTATTTGCCTTAGTGAGTATTATATTTGTTGGTTCACTCTCTCTTTTTTAAGATTTGTGATGAGGTTTCCGAGTCCTTGGTGTCTGGTCCTTAGAAGATTCCATTAAGATAGTGCACAATTACTTCAAAATGTATCTCCTCGTAGTGGGAATATAGTCTAAGGCATCAAGCTCACAATATGTTGAATTTAAAACTATGGAGAAGTTGATAAATTGAGGTTTGAATCATTGCCGTGAGTACGCCTACTGGACGTTTCTTATAACTGAAGTTTTTCCATTTTCTTTCCACGCTAATGTGAGTGTTCTTTATTCTATTCTTATGTTTAAAACGTAAGAACAAAATATAATCTTAGACCAACTTCTTAACATGCATTGAGTTTGAGTAGTGTTGCGCTTTACTTTATTCTGTAAATAGGTAGTAATCTTGATCATTTTATTCCTGGAGATTATTATGGAGCTTGAAACTGTATGTGGCTTCTCGAAATAAATAAATAAATTTTGTATTACAATAATTCTGTATATCTGTATGTGGGGCTACAGATGAAACGGTTTGATGAATTTAATTAAAAAATCTTATATTTATATGGTCAATGGTCAGAGCTCGAGGAGAAATCGTAATGATAAAAATTATTATTATAAATGTAAGAGTATTTTACTAATGTTTGATTTTTTAAATTTAATTTTTAAAAATGTTTTTTTAGTTATTTTGGAAATCAAATATAGAGGTATTTTTACATAGTAAAATAAGACGATATTCTGGTTTTTGCAGAACACTAAACTGAACTGAATTAGATTTTGTTTTTAGAAAATTTGACATTGTTTGGAAATGGCTTTTCTAATTAACTTTAAAAAGGTGTTTGGTGTTTTTAATTTTATTATTATATTATTTATTATCACTTATTTTTACTACCCGTCGGGTTATACGCACTTACGCTAATGTGTATGGTAGGGTGATTGTGAGATGAAATGAAGGACCTACAGTTTAAAGTGGAATCCGAACCACGGTGGAGGCATGGAATTCCCCATATTCTTTAAATATTATTCACAACTAGTTGAAGTATACAGCGCTACCCGGGAGAAATATTTTAGTTTAATCTTCTACGGAGAAGGTAGCCTTAGTGTTAGTGCCTTTAAGCTGTATGATTCCCGTGGAGTCTTGCTTACAACCAGATTTTTAATTAATTGAAAAATCCAAACAATATTTTAAAATTATCGCTTTGAGGCTTACACATTCGTGCACGGAGTCCCCTAGTTTTAAAAATTTCAGGCCTATAAATGTGGTAAATATCACGCATTTCTCTTGACTGACGAGCAAATTCATTCATTTTATTTGAATTGCTTTGCGTCCGACTAGGTTTTTAATTAGGTAGCTAGAATTACAATAAATATTTAAAAATCCTGCTTTGAGTTTAAATAACTTGCAAACAAACTACTAATCTATAAGATTTCAGGCCTCTATGTGTGGTATGTATCACGCAATACTCATGACAACAAGTCCTCGGTGACCTGGTGGTCTAGGGGTAAGGTGTCAGACTTCTGTGCTGGCGGCCGGGGTTCAATCCTCGGTTCCGGCACAGATTTATATGATTACCAAACCTCACCTCCATCTCTGACAAGACATATTGTGAATGTGGGGAATGTCAGTCCTCCACCGTGGTTCGGATTCCACGTTAAACTGTAGGTCCTTCGTTTCATCTCACAATCACCCTACCATTACACATTAGCGTAAGTGCGTATAACCCGAACGGGTAGTAAGATGCGGTGCTAATAGTAATAATAATAATAATAATAATAATAATTAACAAAGTCCTCAGTATAATAATATATAAGATAGTATAATAATAATATATAATATTGTATTATTGTCATTTGTAAAAACAACACATTAAGGGTATTTTATGAAAGATATTTTTTGTAATTTTGGATTCTTTTAAAAATACTTTAGAAAATTTGTTTTAAATGTTTATTTAAAGAGCGTTTTAGATGGGTAACCAAATAATATATTTATTTTCCTAAGGAAAAATTATTTAAGGGTGATTTAATGTATATTTAGTTACATACTATAACAATATATGATAAAGTATTTACGATTGTGAATCCGACACCTTAGCTCAGTCGGTAGCATGTCTGTCTGTCCCGAATTCAACTTCCGACACGGCCGAAAATGTATTATTGATGGACATATGTGTTTATCCTCTCCCGTTGGTGGCCGGGATTTGACGTTGTGCCTGTTCTAGTCTTGATTTGGATTATAAGGCATATGAACTACTACAGGCCTAACTAGTCAGTAGTGGAAAAATATATGACGAATAAAAACTGACCCAGGTTTAGACTGAAAACAGTAATGGATGTAAAAAAAAAAATTACGATATGTCGTGACATTTATTTTATAGGAATGTGCTATATCCACATATTCTTTAATCCTTATAACGAATGTTAATTTATTTAATACTCCAATCTGTATATACATATTGGGAGTATGTGAAACCACATTATACGTATATTTTCCCCTTCAATTCTAATTTTATATTTATAAATTGTTAATTTTCCTTAGAAATAAATATTAGCCAAATTATAAAATGTTTAGCTATATTGGGAGTCTACATTTGGATAGGTAGTAAGTTAATTGTCTGGGAACTGGTTTTAGATTTTTTATAAAATAAGGTTTGACTAGTAGGCTTATAATAAACAAATATCTAGAAATAAAAATTAGCAACAATGAAAAACATAAATGTTATATTTTATCGAATATTGAACTTAGATTTTACATTGAATATTGTATAATAGTCAATAGATTTTATGGAACCTTCAAATATCAAATATTTTTAAGAATATAGATATTTAAGTATTAAAAAAACATCCATATTTGTTTATCTTGGGATATAGGCCTACTATATTTATAAATATATATTCGGAAAATTAAAAAATCAGTCTGAATATATTTCATATTTGATATATTAAAGATGCAAGTTTTTTTTAGAAAAATACATCATAAATAATATTAATTAATCTCTGTTTTCAAACATACGCAATCAATTTCATAATAGGTAAAGACAATACTAAACACATTATAATTATTTAGATTGGGGTGGATGTAAACGCAATTTAAGGTGCATATTTTAAAAGTTTTATCAAAAGAAACATTTTTTGGTCAGAATAAATAAATTATTGCTTTAATAGATATACCTTCCTTTAGTTTAGTTTTATACATATTAATCCAAACAGTTCTTGAATTTTTTCATGAAAATCATGGAATTTGACAGGGACAGTTTATTTTATGCTTAGATACAACTATGTTCATGACAAATATATTCAATGGCTGGAAAATAATTATTCCTAGAAAATTAAACTAAACATATTTACTGAAGCCTTATTCTATTACTTTTTCTAAGAGGGTCCCACATAGTTAGAATCACTATATTTAGAAGGTCTTAAGCTGAATATCTCATTAAAAACCTTAGGTAGCACATTTTAAGGATGCTGGCCTAAAATGTATCAGTTGCATTATGAAATTAAATTGCTTAAAACATAGATCTGCTGTACTCAGACCATTAAAATATTTTTTTAAATCAATAATGGATGGATATTTTAGCGATTTTGAAAGCTCAGCACTGCTGTTACCAAAATAAATACAACAGTGTTTGGACATTTCCCTTCGAGTAGGTCGTTACCTGAACTTCGTCAATTATCAACATATAGACATTCATTTACGTAAAACAGAGTGGTATGTGTGTGTTTTTTTGTATGTCTGTAAATGATATAGATACAAAATAAAAAACCTAAAAATCTGAAACTTACCATGCGTGATATTAAGGCCTTAAGGTGTTATATTTGTGTATTTTTAAAACTATACTCTGGAACTGACACCTTATACAATGCACACAAAGATATATTTTATTTCTATACTATTTAACTTAGTATTTAATTGTTTACTAGCTAGAGTATCGTGGATCACAACCTTTTAAGTCAAAAGAGAAGATAGAGAATAAATTTAATTCCTAAATCCATAAGAAAGGATAGTTAGTTTGTTTTGTTTTGTTGATATGTGTTCAAATCAGGAGGTAAAACATTTTTCTTTAGCATATAAAACCTACACATGTGACGTTTTACACATTTATTCGACTGTATCGTAATTTATATGTAGTAAATTGAAATTTTACACATGGACATGAGAACCAAACCCCTGGATTTTAGTCCGTGAATCAATTCCTGTGTCCAAGCAAAATATTATTCTTTTCAATTTACAACTGTGATAATTTGCAATAAAATTCAGTTGCAACACCAAAGTAGCAAAAGAATTAACGATAATCACAAAATGTTATGTATTCTTTCTTCTGTGTGAACACTGCCAGTTCATAACTTTTCTTGATTACTTAAGGAAATCAAAACGTTTCTATGAAACTCGTCCTTTTTCTTTTTACATATATGTAGATATTAATCATTTAGAACACTTGACCCGGTGCAGGTAGCTATAAAACAATACATATTAATAGATTAAGATTTGAGTTGTTACTTAAGGAAGCCTAGGGTGTTAAAATTAAGACTTCTTTTTAATTACATTTTACGGTGACCTGGTGGTCTAGGGGTAAGGTGTCGGACTTATGTGCTGGGGTTCCAGTGTTCAATCCTCGGTCCCGGAACAGATTTATCTGATTGCCAGACCCTTTCTTCACCTCTGAGAAGACGTGTATTAATCACAACTTGTGAATGTGTGAAATGCCAGGCCTCCACAGTGGTTCGGATCCCACGTTAAATTGTAGGTCCTCCATTTCATCTCCCAATCATCCTACCATTACAAATTAGCGTAAGTGCATAACCTGAACGGGTAGTAAGACGCGGTGATGATAATAGTAATATTACTTTTTACGAACCTTATGTCTTAGACCATCAGTCCACCAATTCAATTAAATCATAAAACGAGACACATAGAAAACTAACCTTATGAGATAGGCTAGCTTACTTAGGAAAAATTCTAATATACGCCTCTATAATATTTTTTATCTTTTACATATTGTAAGATCTACGATTTGAACTACTTAGCCCGAGTGAAGGTAGCTCCAAAACCAAGAAATATAGAAGGCAAAAACTTTTCAATTGTAATAAGGGAGATCTAATTAAATATACTTTAGATTATTTTTTCAAATCAACAACTGGAGAGTATTTTTTCTACCTTTACATATTTTTTGAGCCTGATGTCATGGATCACCTAACTGAATATTTAAGAACATTCAGAACCAATAAGTCTGGACAAATTAAACTTGGCTTTGAAATACGTACTTAAGACAAGATACTTGAAGATATTTAAGTCCTCGGTCCCGGCACAGATTTATCTGATTTCCAAACCCTTCCTACACCTCTGACAAGATATCTTGTGAATGTGTGGAATGCCAGGTCGCCACCGTGGTTCGGATTCCACGTTAAACTGTAGGTCCTTCATTTCATCTCACAATCACCCTACCATTACACATTAGCGTAAGTGCGTATAACCGAACGGGTAGAAGACGTCGGTGCTAAATAATAATAATAATAATATAATAATAATAATAATAATAATATATAATATTAAGGTAAGATACAGGAAGATGCTTTGAGCGTAAGTTTTTACTTTAGAATATATTCAGAGATTTACACCTTAGAATATTTGACAACCAATTATGTAACTCTAAAATCAAGAAACCTAGAGAAATAAAACTTTGAAAACGTATTTTATGAAACTTGTGACTTGCTTCTGAAGTGTATTTTTCTTTGCTTATCCTTCACTTGATCTCTTTATTTGACTTCTTAGTGCACTTGATGACCAGTTCGGACAAATCAGGAAACAAAGACACTTGGGAAACTAAAATTAATTTGGCATATACTTACTCTCTCAAGGAAACCTTAGTTGTGCACCTCATCCATCTATTATTTTATTTACATATGTCACGATTTTGAACTCTTAAACCCCATGACCAGTGGTGTGGATGTCTTGAAAGCAAAAATATATAAATACAAATTTAAAATGTGCCATATGTTTTGTACAGTCCAGTACGTACTTAAGGAAACTTAGGATGTGAACATGGGTGTGTTTTTAACTAAAACCTATTATATTTATTGGCCTACACTTTAAACTCTATGAACACTGGTTGGTTTATCTCTAAAACAAAACCAAATTTGAAAATGGAAATTGGCATAGGCATAAGTATATGCTTAGTACTTTGAAGATTCTTAAGGTATCTATGGCGTATTTTCTTTTACTTTTACATATTTTGATATCCAAAATGCTTAACCTACTTGAACACATATGTGGGTTACTTCAGAACCAATAAATATAAAATACTGAAACTTTACATTTGTAGTGTATATAGGTAAACCTAAGAGTGTGCACCTTAAATATATTATTTAAATAATATATAGCAAGCCTTAGATGGTTTTACCAGTGTCATGGGTATCTTTAAATTAAAAAAAAAGAATACCTATAAGGGTTTAAATACCTCTTAGTCAATATTAGGGTGTGCACAGCTAAATAACGAAGAACCATAGAAAACAGTAACTTGGTAAGGCCAACCCTAGTTTTTGAGCTTGACTATATTTATAGCATGACGTATCAAACCACGCATTACCTGTGTGGTTAGCTCCAAAACCAAAGAATTTTGTATGATAAATTATGGATTATGGCAGAATGCACACAAGGCGTTTATTTTTATTTTATATTTATTTAGAGCACAATACAATACAATATGTTACAAACACAGCCGATATTTATAAGACAAGTAGGCCACATATAGTTATATTTTTAACACTCATCTTACTACCCATTCGGGCTGTACGTTAATGTACGTAGGGATTAGGGAGGTTACATCTAGATGAAGTGTACCCGCATTTGCGAGGAGGAAAAGTAGAAAACTTTATAAAAAAACCAGCCTTAGTATACCCAAACGAGATTCGAACCTCAATCTCCTCGTCATCGGCAGTTTAGTCTTATGCAAGAGTAACACATTATACACGCGGCCCCCATAGGGTAAGTAAACTTTTTAGACCGTAACTTAACATACGTTATTAAAATAAAAATTAAGGTTAATAATTTATTATACAACCTCTACATATATTTTAAACCTAAGACCTATATCACGTGAACACACATTTGTTATATTAAAAAGCTATTGAATGTGGGGAATGCCAGGCCTCCCCGTGGTTCGGATTCCACGTTAAACTGTAGGTCCTTCATTTCAATAATAATAATAATAATAATAATAATAAAAAGTTATTCACTACTGCTATTTATCAGTATTTGCTATTTAACATCAAAGTGATTTGTTTTCTAAAAAGTTATCACTAAGGATGGATTTTAACATTTATACAAACACATATCACAAGAGCACAAAATTGATCCATGATACAGTGGGCACTTAATGTTAATAAGTAAAGGCAGGATATATTTTAAATTTAATTCTTGTAACATTAAGGTGTTATTAATAATTAAAAGTATATTTTAAATAATTCATAAACTTACTAGACTTGTTGTTTGCGCTTAAAATCTTTTATAGGTTCAAGGAGGTGTTTATTCCTTAATGGTTTTCCATTCTCCCTCAAAATAGGTACTGGATAAATTGTTTCTAAATTCTACTTTATAAATACCTAATCCATTGGTGTGAATATTTTTTACAATCCTGATTGGTATTAAGTCTCTATGAGCTCAAACGGTTTATTAAAATTAATCAAATTTAAGTTATCTTTATTTTTATAAATAAGTATTAGTTTAGTATATTGACTTCCCATTCGCCAGCCCGTTCTTTCATGCCTACAGTTACGGTGATGTTCGTTATCATAGTAGAGCAGGACGAAGGGCCTAAGGGTGTTTAGTTTTTATCACTCCTTCACTCCTGCCACCCCCCCATGCAAGTCAGATTACTCAGGTGCCAGGAAACAATGCCAGTAAAACACCCCTTTAAGGATCGTGATAAGCAGTGTCCGCAACTAACGCTGGGCCCCTAGATTTGACGACTGGGTTCATTTTTCACGACGTCATTTTATGTTTTTTTTTTTACTGTCTGAAAGGATTGTAAATGGAGTGGGGGGGAAGACGTCACGGAGTTGAGCTTCAAGCTTCCCTGAGTGTAAGCCAGGAGTAGATACCGGTCCTCCCGTAGACAGTGGCCATGACAGTGAAGATGCGCTAGTTCCAAGAGAGATGCAGAATTAGCAAGCCTACAACGGCGGTCACACGGTATTAGGCATCACACTCGTAATATACTCAATTGCCGGGAATTCAGTGTTCAAGTCCTGGCCAAGTGTACTGAAGATAAACTATCCTAAATTATTTAACAATCTATCTCCAAGCATATGAGGTTACATTTTCAGAATTTAAATTTGCTTCCACCTTCCTACTTTTGTTGCTATAAAAGACATTCCGCATGGTTAGTAAGAAACGTTGGCAAGACAATTAAATGAACCTCGTGATACAGAGTCAAATAGGGTTGATTACAGAATTAAGGAAACATACTTAATTCCCTTAAGCTCCAAACATAGCTAATTATTTATGAAGATGTATGTTTGCTTGCCAGATACAACGATTCCTGGCACTATGGATGAGGTATAGGGGGTGTCTCATAAGTCAAGTTAGTTTGTAAGTATGTATACTATATATGTGTTATTGTTATTTAACTATTACTATTCTTAGTGCTGTTGGTGTTGGATGATTAGCGTTTATTGTTTCACTCCGAGGTTTCGATACTCTGTAAGTAACTTAGTTTACTGTTATTACTCTGTATTTAAATTTGATTCCTAACAAAGCTAAAAATAATTCCATTTGACAATTACAGTACAAAATACTACCACGTAAAATAAAATATAGAGTTATTACCATTTTTTATGTCCTCCCAAAAATATATTATAAAATATGAGGAAGTAAATAAAATATATTTAAAATATTGGGTTTTTTTTTACTATTTTCAATAAACTTTCTATTTTTAACTTCTTTTAGTTTAAGATGTTGTGAAAGGAAACGTTAGTTAAGATAATATTTTTTGCAGTTAATAAAGGGGAAAAAATGTTTTTTTTCACCAAGATAATTAAAACATTACTTCCTTAAATACATTTATTCTAATTGCTTACACATTGTAATACAAACAGATTTTGAATAATTATTATTTTTATCGTGGGATTTTGATAAGATCTCTACTCTTCATCTGAAAAGTATTTGCTAAAATTCCATTATACTCATGATAAATATTCAAGAAATGTCAAAAATGTAATATATGTAGCTAAGAGTATTTAATTGATCAATATTTTATTTGTTTTGGCAAAATATATTTTTACTAATAAAATTGAGAAAATAATTACCCAGATCACACAACCTTTCATCCATATTAAATACTTATTAATTGTAATGGAAATAAAATACTATTAAATATATAATAATTTCCATAATAACTAGTAGACGTTATTTGAAACATAAACACACTAAAGATGAACGGTTGATATTTATCACCTCCTGATTAGAGAATATTCTCTTACGCATGAAAGGAGCCGAAAAAACCGCTAGGTCTTTACACAGGAAAGAGGAATAAACTTCTAACAACAGAAAAGGGAATCGTAATTTATATACAATAAAAAAGTCTTGTCTTTTTGAAATGGACTTCTCTTGGATGAGTAGCTATGAAGCCTAATCAAGCGAAAGTCGATGCCCTACATCAAATAAAAGTGATATGGGGTTGATGAGTGTGAGTTGCTTCTAAGTTGGAGCCATTTTATAGTCCACTTCATATTTTACTAGAGCTTGAAAAGGTGGGAGAGCTTGAATGATCGTGGCTCGTTAAGGCCTTAGCTGATATATCAAATAGACACAAGAGGAATCCTTTGACCAAATTCAAATAGGAATGAAAGTAGGCAATTATTTCTTGAAATTAATAAAACCACTGTGGAGAAAATTGTCTCAATACACAGGCTAAACGCACTGGTGTGAAATTCAACCTAGTTCAGAATGGGATTTTACCAATTTATAAAGGATATTTCTTGACGGGTAATAAAACTACTGTGGAGAGATAGGTCTCAATAAAAGGGCGGATATAACGATATATTATTTATATTAAATCAGGTACGGATGTTCTCAAACCAAAAAGGATATTTATTGTAGAGTGACTAAAGCAAAACGAAGAGATTGATCGCAATAAGAAAGTAATACATATTGACATAAGTATTATAGAGCTGAGATTAACTGGATTATTTTCTTTAAGTAAAAAAAAGTATACATTTTACGTGAGTCAGGGAATTTATAAACGCTATTATGACAAGGTTCCCAAAGTAATAAAAATATTTTTGAATTATAATTTAAAAAATAATCATACTCTAGATTTGTGCAATATTACAAGTATAACGTTGATTACAACAATTTCTCACTAGGGTACAATGACTTGTATAAAATTTGACAACCTATAAAGGTGAGTTTCATAATTATATAAATAAAATATACCAAATTTGACGCCAAGACCTAATAATAACTAATAATAATTTCAAGAAACCAACACATAATTGGAGTTACACCATAGTTAACGCTGTAGTTTATCATCATTTAATTCAAAAACCTGGAATGTCAAGATTACACTGCCTTTTATTAATTATATTTGATTGAACGTAGTTCATTAAATAAAAGTTTTCTATTATATCACAAAAGTTATCACATGAAGATTCTTTCGGGTAAAATGTTTAACATTCAAATCGTCAATCTAAACTATTAATTTTTTTTATGTTAAATTATATTTTAATGATAATAAACTATTCAATATGGTAAGTAACAATGTAAATCGGATCAAATTTTTTAAACTTTGCATATTGCTATCAATAACTCATCATGATTCTCTTTACAAGAAATATTTTTAAAAAAATTTTTTAAATCTTATAGATTTATAAAACAGTATTTTAAGTGAATTTAACTAATACATTTTTCTTGAATTTATTACATAGCTATGATTATGGGTACATATTTTAAAATTATTTACAAATTATAAAATCCTAACTCCGTTAAAATATACTATAAAAATTTAATTCATTTCTACAAACCTAAGATATTAACAACCCAACTATTACTAAAACTACTAGACTATATTCATCACAGTACGTAGGTGGCCAAATGCAAAACCAATTATTCGACCTGAATAATTTAACTACTATATATAACCTATACCTGCATTTTGTTTTTCCCAGTACCTAATTAAATTAGTATTTATCTATGGAGCCACCGAGACTTTTAACACTTGATGATAGTTTAAAACTTTCCCACTTGGGTATTCAAAGGAGCCTCGTCAAGTAACATTTCTATAGCAAGCTATATAGGTGCGTTTCAGTAGATAAGCTTAATATTTTAAATTTATTTTTTATACAAATACATAAAAAAAATTAAAACGTGTATTTTTACGATATAGCACTGTCTGTAAAATAATTAGTCTATCTTTAACCACTTAATTAAATAATAGGAAATTAAATGGATTTACAGTGATTAACTATTTTCTTTGGAAATAAGCTCATATTTTACATTTAGTAAGTATTTATGAACAAGGGATGGTTGTGTAGTAATATGCGTATTGTTTCAGTTTACCTTGGAAGTCCTGCTATCCTATTAGTAAGTATCTAGGATCTAGGGCGGGCTGTGTAGTATAAAACATGCTGTTCTAGGTTAAGTTTGTAGGCTCTGCAATATATTTAGTAAGTGTCTAAGAGATGAGTCTTGTAGTTTAGTACCAGCCCTAATATTCTAGGTTAAGTTAGCACGCAGGTTCAGTTATACAGTAAGTAAATAGATAGTTATTATGCTACGTGTGTAGTTTAATACTGACCATAGTAGTTTAAGCTAATATTGAAGTCATGCTCTCCATTTGGTAGATATATAGAAGCTAGAGTGTGATATTAAACACATTGTTATACTTCTTGTAAAATATATTGAAATGTAGTAAGGAAACAATTTTTAAATATAATCATAGAATTCAATGTGGAACAGAGTTGAAATTTGAAATTTAATATAAACTCCAAAGAGCAACTAGAGAAAGATAGATCCTAGAATTTCAACTCTGTTCCACATTGAATTCTATGATTATATTTACAATGTTATACGCTGGTTTGTGAGTTTAACTATTCTATTAATTGGGACTAAAGAGACGCTATTAACTGTATGTGCATGCATAAAGTGTATTGTTCAATAACAATTTAATTTTGATCAAGTGCTTAGAAATTTAATGTTTAAATCTATCTACTAAAAATAACAATAGACTTGTAGCATTCTTATATATTCTTAAAAATACATTTTCATTTATATTGCAAATTTCGATACCACTGCTCGGAACCAAGATACAGTTTATTTTTTTTTATAATTAGCTGCACGTTTTAAGAAATAATCAAAATGCATACGGAAATAAATAGTTTCTGCCCAATTTTAAAGATTTTTGTGCCAATAAATGTGAGGGAATATTAAATTTTGTCATAAAACCCTACAAATATCTACTTCGTATTTTATAAATCTCTTGAAATTCTAATTATTTAATTTAAAATTTATTTTAACTAATATCAAAGTCAGACCTTTATAATAGATAGTAAGATATATTTTATTGTTATTCAAATTATACCGGCATTACTAGTCGACCAACTTCGTATCTTTTCGTCATTGCTCGATAGGGGTAGTGATAAAGTTTCAAATGGGCGGGGATTAATTTGCAACTTTTCCCATACATTTTTTCCACAAAGCTCCGCCTTCCACACAAAAAATTCAAGCCACGCCTCCCGCTTCTACTACCTGCCATACATGTGCTATTTTATCTCCGCAGGGAAACGAAAGAACATTTTTATATTCGGACAGCTACTGCAACCTAGTATGATATGGAAGAACTAATACAGTTGTCATACATTGCTGCAACGTAAAGATTGTTAAAGGGGGTTGGGGGGGAAGGTGAATGTCTACCGGTGGCGGTGGATCAGTCATGAAAAAATAACACTTTAAAAACATTGAGAAAAATTGTCATTTTTTTTTTATAATGTCTTGTTACATTGTAGGGATGATCTCATTGTTAAAATATGAAACTTTTTGAAAACTATAGCACGGAGCATTTCATTAATACACTCTGCCTTATTCAATAAGTCAATATATTTGATTAAAATAAATATATAGTCTAAAACTTACAAAATAAATATTTTTATATAATTTTTAAACAACATGTTGGTTGACTATTTGCATTATAGTATATAAAAAATCTACGATAGTATAAAGAATCAAAGGAATGTATCTTTTTTATATCTCATGGTAAATATTTTCTAATAAAATGCTAGATAGATGTACTTTTAAGATTCCTGTATAAATAAGACATGTGGATATCGTACTATCAAACAAATTAATATCTTATTGACTTGCTAGGATGAGTCCGAAGAAAGACAAATATTTATTTGTTTTCATACTGAACATTTTATCTGGTAGAAAGCCAATAAATAACATAATGATGGAATAAATATAAATCAAGGGAAATAGTTTGTTGATGAACTATCAATAGTGTAGATAAATAAAGAAGCATTAATACCCTATGCTGGAAAACTACAATACTAGCCCAATATAAAATAATTTAAAAAAATTTAAGTTTTGGCTATAATTTATTTATAGACTAATACATTACACATACCTATTAATTTTACAGTTAAATTTCAAAACTGATTTTGCACAAATAAACCACAATTCATAAATTCACTAAATTATTTAATTTATTTGTTTTTCTTTTACTATAATCACTAAATGGGGAAAAAATAATTTATAAATCATGAATTTTGATTTAAAATTAATATTTAGAACTATATATAAGATCAGCTTATGGTTCTCAATATAAATTCTAATTGTAAAATAATTTAGAAATAGTGTACTATTTTCTTTGTGTATGAGAACCAAAATAAAAATTTAATAAATAGCATTAATAAAGTCCTCATCGCATGTGTTTATTGAAGTTTAATATTTTATTTAGCTTAGACCAGATTCCCTATTAATATATTAATTATTATTAGCACCGCGTCTTACTACATGTTCGGGTTAGTACCACTTACGCTAATGTATAGTGGTACGGTGATTGTGAGATGAAATGAAGGACCTACAGTTTAACGTGGAATCCGAACCACGGTGGAGGCCTGGCATTCCCCACATTCACAAGATGTCTTGTCAGAGGTGAAGGAAGGGTTTGATAATCAGATAAATCTGTGCCGGGACCGAGGATTGAACCCCGGCCGCCAGCACAGAAGTCTGACACCTTACCCCTAGACCACCAGGTCACCTATTAATATATTAAAATTGATCGCTTAGGTCTAGTTTAAATTTAACCATTTTAACTTATAAATAATAAATGCAACTTTCTAGAATATTAAATAACTATAAACAAGGTGTTTACAGTTTTAATAGTTTTGAATATTAGTTTTATTAAAAAAAACTAAGATGTTCTAATGCAACTATTAATATTTAAAAGATTATAAGCTATATTGTATTTTATTGAAAATTATAGGAATCTATAATTTTAATTTTAATTTGCCAACATGATTCCAAGATTTATCTACTGATTTTCAACTATTAATAGCTCATTATATTAATAGAGTAAAAATATACTCCAAAACAATATAATTATTGCTTTTTTTGTACTTTTTAAAAGGTTTGATTTTTTCTTTATCACTTAATATACATTATTAATTGGCACTTATTTTCTCGACCAAATTAGTCACCCTAAGTTAAACTTTCAATATTGAATGTAACTTATAGGAATGTTATTAAAATTCTTACATGAATAGAAATAATATTAATTGTAGTAATGTGAGACCCTTAAATATATGTCTGTGATTAAATATGTATTAAAAACAATTTCCCACTTTAGATTCCAATTAATAGGTAAAAATATATTTATATTTATTTCAGCTGAATTTTAAGTATCCTGTTTTATATTTCGCATGGCTTTGATTATAATTGTAAAATGTTATATCATTTCTTAGTTTTATAAACTATGTTTAGTACTAAATTGAACGAACTTATTAAATGAAATAAATCAATTTATATAAAAAAGTTTATAACACATTATTCTCTTTCAATAGCTTCCAGTATACACAAAGTTTTGAATTCAAAATATAGAACCTATCATATTTATCAAAGGTTCCAATCCTTTGAACAGTTCCTGAATATTACATGATAAAAAGAAAAAGTTAATTACTTCAATTCAATGTCTCACCGTTTTATCATCAATATTCTATCTGAGGAACATTTAGGACAGTTATTAAGTAAAACAAAAAAGAATATCGATCATTACGTCACTAATAGGAGCAGAAATTGTAAGCAGACTTCAAACCAACCATTTTCTTTGATAATTTTTTCAATATAAAATAAAAAAAGAGCCATAGAAATATTAGTTTTTAATTAGAAGTGTGAAAAGAAAAAAAGAAGAAAGGAAGCTATGATATATTTTAGGAACACACATCATATCTATTTGGGGAAGATAGATCCTAAACGAAAACGGCCATTATTACTCTTTCAGTGGCTAAATTGCCACCTCTATTAGATCAAAGATCTTTATGGAGTTAATTAAAGTTAAATTCGGGTTAACGTTTCTGGTGTGAGGTGTATTTAGCATATTCTTGCATAAAGTTTGTAACACCCACATAATATTTGGACCAATACAATCTCGATTTTTAGGAAACAATATTTTTGTTTGGATATATTACCAAAGAGGGTGATAGACACTGCATTTTTGCTTCCCACCTAACATCAATAATTAAAATTGCTACAACATTTTATCCATACAAATAATAGCTAAGTGAGTAGGTAGAAAAACCAGTCAAGAATGTCAGTATTCTAATACAAGTGTCATATAGATTAAATTAATATCTGAGTGCATATTTTTATAATCCTAATGCTACAATACTTGGCTACAGTGTAAAGTGTTGCTATTTTAGGAAAAGTTAATCTAAAAGTCTATATCTCTGTATATAAGCTCATATTGTTACCCAGATATTATCATTCTTAATTAGCATGTAGGGTAGGGTTGCCAAATTTTCAAAATAAAAAATGGGAATATTCATTGTACGTAGCTACACATATATAAATAAAGGCCGCAAAAATAATTTAAAATGCATTAAACCTGGTATATCCTTCAGGATTACAGAAAATTACCATGAAATAATACACTACATACTTTTATTTAATCATATTATAGCTATCATTATTTTTCTATTTAACTATTTTGTATCACCACCTACAATTAGTATTTCACTGAACTCTTGGTGTCTTTTAAAAAGTATCATTCAATGCATAGAAATAAAATTCAACAAGAAGTCTGATTTTCATTGAATAAGGTCTTAAAAATTCCTCAACTTTGAATGGCTCTATAAAGCTTTCTTCTTTTGTCCACCGAAGGTCATTAATGAAAATTTTCGTTCCTCATTCATGTTGGGTGCTGAGATACTGAAAAGGTACTGACACATTATCAGTAGTTCGGAATATTGAAACTTTCTTTCACATGATGGTTTTATTGAATGTTCACCACATTTTATATTATTGTTATCACAAAAAAATGTATGTTTTCTATTTTCAGCTATGGTACGAGCATGTTTCAAGTTAGTGAAACTACTTTAAATAGTTTTAAGTAATTATCTGCTGGCAAATTCTAACAATAAGAGGGTGGATCAAAGTAGCCCCAGCTCAGCTCCCGGCAGCTCGTGTGAGTTACGGAAGTTAGAGGGAAAAGAAAAAACCAAGATATACCAGAAATATGTGCAGTGCATCCGTATTTGATTGATTACTCGAAATTTTCGTGGTGACGATGGGAGACAAAGTGACAAAATTTCTTGTTAATAACTACATTATGTCTCTATTAATACAGAATAAACATATGTGCACAATGCTTTGCTGTGAAGCCATTATAAAATGGTCAAAAACTGCCTTTTCAATACAGTTTTTTTTATCCAAATATTCTTTAATATTTTAACAATATTTTTGTATTACGAACTTCTATTAACTCTTTATCTCCATTAATGTTTAATCATAAATGATCCATGTGAAATACTGTTGGGGTAAATTAACGATTTCAATCCGAATGTATCACAGAATTAATGGGCATGTAATGCACGCTCTTGAGTGCAAACGTCAGTAGAGCAGATCACTACCAAATATATGTAGTCTCTAATTTTTTAAATGAGAACACCTCATAATGAACAAAGCTATAAACATATACCTATAAAAATATAAGTACAGTACGTTTTTTATTGAACACAAGATAAAACGTTTAATTTAAAATAATTGAGGGCATCAAAGTTGTTGAAATAAATTAGAGAAGAAAAGTTTTACACTCTCATATATATACAACGTTTTACTATTAAAATATTCTTTTATCTTGAAATTATGAAGGGTCTTGACGTTTGATATGCCTTGAATTCAAAACATGTCTGACTATATATCTGGGATGACAGAAGAAACATTTTGATGGACTTATTTCAAACTTAATAGCTGTGATAGTCATACCTTGAGGAAATTAGTGATTTTTATTCTCGCTCTAAGACTATAGATGGTTTATGGACGACTAATTCTTATAAATTATAATGTTTCGAAATTTGTTTTACATTTCTCTTTTACGCTTGATACATTGATTTTTTTTATAAATACAGATCTTTACTTTGTATATAAAAAAATATTATTTAAGGTTGTTCATTGAAAATTATTTTTGAAAGTTTGACCGCTTTCTAAAATTGCTACAAATATTTTACCCATAATGGGCATCTGGGTATTGTTTTTTCTGGGGTAAGATAAATTAAGGTTGGTTTGTAAGCAACAATTTTTTTAAAAATCTCGTCTAAAGATATAACAGCCTATAAATAAATGTGTGTATATTTATTTATCACAATTTATGTATAATTTGATCGACAATAATTAATTAACTCTATTAATTGATACTATTACATGATCCAATAAAATGTTTCACTAATCTCTCCATTTAAGATAATATATTAATTTAATTAGTTAATATTGAATTCTCAACATAAATCTTGACATAAAGCTAAATGTGTGTTAGACAATTTGAGCAAATCAATTAAACTACACACTTATTAATTGGTAAATAATATTATGTTTGCATCGGATAGTGTTGTAAATAATTAATACCTGCTTAAATGTTATTATTTAAAAGAACAAGAATGTTGACACAAATAATGGGAACTGTGGGCCTACATTGTGTTATTTGATTATGTTGAAATCCAAAACACTAGCTCAGTCTGTAATGTGTGTGTTTATTGAAATAATGGCCCCAGGTCTGATTCCTATTGTGGTCGAAAGAAATATCATCAGTGAAATGTAGTTTTTCCCCTTCACAGTGATTAATTAACAGCGGGGGGCTGGGTGTTGTGTCTATTCTAGATCTAAGTCAGTTTAAACGTCGTGTGCTGATATCAGCTCAGAAAATGAACGTTAAATACTTTAAATAAATGAAAAAATAAGTTTTGAATTAAAATGTAAATACAAATTGTGATAAAAATAGCTCACCGATTGAATGTTAAATAGAACTAAACCTATATTCATGAAGATTAAATTTCATGTTTATACAAGATGACTTATTTGGTGGAAATCAATTGTATTATAATTATTATTCTTGTAACACCTAATGGAAATACACAAATAAGTTTAAAAGCAGTACAAGAGACACTAGGCACGTAGTCAGCATTTTATTGTCACGTGGATGATCAAATTGTTTGCAGTTGTGGTTGATACAGTCTTGCAGTCTTCTATAGACGCTGCAACAGACCCGACGACAGAGCTCGTTTTATGTTGTCGAGCTCATGGAATTCATCAGCTATGTATTGTTTCATGGTGCCCAGGGTTCATGGTTGGTGAAAGAACACATTGTCCTTGACGACTCCCTAAGAAGACGACATCCATGAGTGCCACGTCAGTTGACCTTGGGGCCAGTCAACGGAGCTCTGAATATCACTCCCTTTACCGGGAAGCCCTGGTCAAGTAATTGTCGAACGCTGACGGCGTAGTGCAGTTGCGCACCATCTTCTCGGAAGAAAACATTATCACCAAACTTGAGTCTGATCTTAGGAACGATAGTATAGCCTACTCCAACATTTCCTTGTGGACATCACCAGTGACAGTGCCTTTAATAAAACATGTCCAATGACACCGTTGCAGCATAGGCCATCCCAAACTGTCTTACCCAGATGGTTAATTTTATTTTAAATAGTCACATGTGAGTTCTATTGTGACCAATACATGATAGCGGCCCCGAAGAGCACGGGTACAAAACAGCGCAGGTACAGTACATAACAGCGCAACCTTGTGGTCCAAATATAGAGTAGGTACATAACAGCGCAACCTCGTGGTCCCAATATAGAGCAGGTACAAAACAGCGCAAACTCGTGGTCCCAAAACAGCGCAAGTGTACAGTTGCACATATCGCGCAAGTGTTTCGTGACCTTGTAGCGAGCGAATCTCTCTTCGCCAGAACAGTACAAGGGGATCTGTGTTTAACTGGGTAGCAATTGATCACGTAATCAGCCTTAACTTTCAAGTTACCGGCATAGAATATTTAGGTTAGTTTAGGTTAGGTTAGGTCAGGTGAGGTTATAGGACAGTCAGATTTCAAACATTCTCAAGGACGAAGTTATACAGCTGTTAAATCCAGTAACCTACGCATTCCTGCCAAAACAAAGCAAGGAAACATCCACTCGATTTTTTACGGCAGTTAAGGATTGCGCTCTTATGTACCTGCGCTCTTTTGCACCCCGATCGTTAGCACTATTATGTGCCTACGCTCTCCGGTAGCCTATTCCCAATAAACACAATTGTGATGATTTACAGCTAAAGACAACGTTTAGGAAGCTTCGTCTCACCACAGGATTTTCATCAGGACTCCAGTGCCTTCCCTTTCTTCACCGAGCAACATTTCACAAATTTTAATCTCTTGGTCACAGTAATCTTCTAATAAAAATTGGGTGAGTCTAGAATGATACAATTTCATACCAAGGTAACGTAGCAACACCTGCAAGGACCCTATAGAGATGTCAAACTCATGCGATGCTCTTTTCTGAGATTTCTCCCAGCTACTCATGATAGCTACGACTATCAATGCACTATCCTCGGTCGTTAAAGACTGGTCGACCAATTGTTGGTGCGTTATGTACAGAACCTAACCTATCACCTCAAATTTCAACTTTTCCGTGTATTCCCATTATTTGTTACATTAATATTAATTATAATACAATTGCTGCCCACCTACTTTTAAGACCCTCTGTTTATAAACACAAATTATATCGTTGAACAATAATGTTAATGGGGATGATCATGTTCACTTGTCGTTTATAGGAAGGAGTGATGAACATAATATTTGATCTTAAAATGTTGTTTTTATTTTATTATCATTAGATCATTTTATTATTGTTAATTTAGTTGGTGTTGTCTTAATGGCTTAAGCTCGCCTTGCTACAAATTTTAAATCATGCATCCCATACACAGGTTAGCTTAATTTTTGAAAATTGTTCTTCTATATGTAACAATTCTCTTATTGTATAGTAACCATAAATTTTTAAATAATACACATCCATAGCAAAGTGAAAAATATATTCCTTAAGGAATTTAAACTTGTGTTAGTATTTCTTAATTTAAATATTTTATATACTTTGTCTTACTACCATTACGGTATACACGTATTTTTTTCACTAATTGGATATTTATGAGGGAGTTAGTTTTAAATTAGATGTGTACGCATTTCCTTGAAGAAAGATTGGTAAATCATTGGGGGAGTTGGGGGGGGGGGAATCTCATTACATCCGGCCTGGATTAAAACCTCTACCTTCCAGTCACCAGTTAGCTATAGAATACGTTTATCGCACGTACCCAACAATTTGGTTAGGAATTAGATTGAAATTTATGTGTGTACAAGCAAGATTTAAAATAATATTTTTAAATAAAAAAATGTTTGAAAATATTAGATTTAGGCCCCTAAAATCATTTAAAGTAGAGCCATGAAATAATATTCACATATTACGTTCGATGTCAAATATTGTGATACAACCGGTAATAGTTTCGATATAATTTCTTCTTTTATCAAATATTTTACTTAAATATGTACAGCTTTTAATATCCCTAATAATTAAAATAAAACCTTTAAGTGTTTCATATATATTTATTAACAAGATAGACAAGGTTTAGTCCCCAGAGAAATAGATTTTGGCCTCATCATCTAACTTTATATCTGGACAGTGGAAAATTGTGTTTGTTAAATATCCTGACATTCAAAACTCAAATATTGTTGAAAGAAACACCCCACACTCCCCTCCTCCACCAGGCGACACTATTTTTTTTTAAGTGCAAGTACAGCCTTATACACAATTAATTTAAAGGATAAATGATCCAGTGCTGAGTTGCTATTTGTGCAACCTTCCTGGAGACACACGGTCGAGTCCCGCGAGGAAAGAAAAAAAGGACTCTCACATTTTGTCAATCAATTTCTACGTAGGTGACTTAGTCAACCCGGGCACGTATACGAGGGCTTTATTTATTTTTTAGCATAACATTTGTAAAGCAGTAGTTATTCTTAATATGCTAGTAACAATTACGTATCTCAATAAATCTACGATAATAAATGCTATTACTAGTTCATGTATCTATTTAAATTTATATTTTATTCTCTTGTTAGTAGAGATGCAATAACTCTATATATAAATATACATATAGAAATCTGTAGTTCAATAAATTTCAAAGCAACGAATTGAATTTACTCAAAATAGTGTACACAATAAATTAAATTTACCTTATTATAATGGTTATTTGATTTGATATTGTAATGTTAGAAAGATAATGGCATTATTATGTATAACCGTAGAATTGGAAGGTGGGAATATTGAGTCAAATAATTTCCTCCAAATTCAAAATAACCATATTAATTTAATAATATAATCGTTAAATGTGGGTAGGATAAGTAACTACTTGGTACCAGAAAATTGGACAATGGAATCTAGCACCTATGAATAAGTAACAGGCACGTATAGTGAACGATCAAGGAGTATATTGAACAATGATCAGGTCAGAATACAAACTCGGGACGTCTAGTGACATAAGTCACATGCGATTACAGCCTTCCTCTGATGACCTTAACACATTCAATGTGGTTTTGTAAGAGATTTATATGTAAAAAAGAAATAGAGCAATAAATTCAATAGTCAGAAAAAGAATGTATTTGCTTAGTTTGTGTGGATCTTCAAGTAATCCAAATAAACCTATATATTTAGTGATACTTGTATACGAAAATAAATAATTAAATAAATTTTTAATATATTTAGATAAAAGTGCTTAATCGCTTTATATTTTCCAGTGCTCCACAACTCTCTAGCCGTGTGTGATATTTCAATATTTACTAATACAGGGTAAGGATTAGAAATATATAAATTTACTAGCTTTTACCCATCACGGTTTAGCCCGCAATAATTGATAAAATGTTTTTATTTTTAACTAAACTTTTAAAAAAATTTAAATTAATAATTTATTACTTAAATAATATGAATTTCTTCAACTACGAAATATTATATATAATATATCTTATATACGAAAAGATTAAATATTAGTATTGTAAAATTAATGTAAAATTAAAGGTTGGGAATATTCCTATATGTTATTTCAGTACATACTCTACCAACGTACAAAGTTTCATTCGAATCCGTAAAGAAATTTTGGCGTGATTGAGTAAAAAACATCCAAACATACACACTTTCGCATTTATAGTATTAGTAAGATAATGAATCGTATTATAATTGCGTGGAGGTATAGTGGGAAAATATTTCTATAGAATCACCTCAGTACATCCAATATATTTATATACCCCCTCTGGTTTAAATTCACATCAAATCATAAGAGACATGACTCAACTATCTGTGTGCCTACCAGTATGAGCATCAATGTATCTATTTAAATTTATATTTTATTCTCTTGTTAGTAGAGATGCAATAACTCTATATATAAATATACATATAGAAATCTGTAGTTCAATAAATTTCAAAGCAACGAATTGAATTTACTCAAAATAGTGTACACAATAAATTAAATTTACCTTATTATAATGGTTATTTGATTTGATATTGTAATGTTAGAAAGATAATGGCATTATTATGTATAACCGTAGAATTGGAAGGTGGGAATATTGAGTCAAATAATTTCCTCCAAATTCAAAATAACCATATTTAAGATTTTATATAACTATCAACTATGATAGAACGTTATATAACTAACAACTATGATAGAACGTTATACCAATATTAAAAAATACTTAAAAAACTTCAAATTATAAAATATATTTTATTTTAATATTATATTTGTTTTAAGGAATGCGTAAAATTTTAATGAATAGATTGACTTTATAAAATATACATAATTTATTTATGGGAATTTTATACTATATAAGTTAAAGAAATTATAGTTAGTATATTTTTTTATCTCCATCCAAATATTAGAAAGTTGTAGTTTATATGATGATTACAAAAATTAATTAGAAAATACATTAACTATGTATCGAAAGTCCGAGAATTAGTAGATATATTAACTATACTATACATCAAAATATTGAATTAATACACTTAATTATTGTATAAAAATTTGTGTTGTTATTTAATGCAAGGATTTAAAATAACTAACTATTTGAAAAATAATTAATATGGACTTAAGTAGGTTTATATAAATATGAAATATTATGTTTAAATAGGCTTATTTAAATTATTTTTGCAATGCAAGTGGTAACTATAATAGTAAATAGCTTTAATATGAATTACACTGACAAATATTATATCAAAATTGCAACACTATCAATTGCAATTCAATTTATATGTGATTCTTAGTTTTTAAAAATGGTAGAGGTACTGATACTTATTATTAGGTGTTTTGTCTTAAGACAAGAACATTCCTTTTGTGAGTGAACTTAGACTGCTAATATGCTATGCACTCTGCTTTCTGCTTCAGTCCCCAGAATGTTCTTATTTCCTTCAAGTCATCCAATATTTGAATCCTCATTCTCCGTAATCTCATCTTTCACTCAACCTTGCATTCTATGACTTGCGGAATACAGCTCCTCCCAAGGATGTGTCCAATAAAGTTGGATTTGTACCGATGATTCATATCCAAAATAGTTTTCTTCTCAAAAACCTTTGTTAGGACTTCTTCATTTGTAGTCCTATCTGTCCACATGATCTTCTAGATTATTCTTCAGCACCACATTTCAGGACTCTACAAGTATTTCCTTGCCATCTTCTTGAATGTTCAATTTCTGCTCCATATAGTGCAATGCTCCAAATATAGCATTTACTAAGTTACTTCCTCTTTTCCAAACTCAGCTTGCTGGTCAGAAATAACCTCTTCTTGTTTAGACTTCCTAAGCCATGGTGTTCTTCGACCTAATCTCCTTGGTACACTAGGCATCCATTGTTAGCAGTCCTCTCAGGTTTTTGATCTGCTCTATGTTTCCCAGCTCCTTGTTTTCAAATTTGATTTTCAGCTGCTCTTAATTTTTGGAAATCCTCATTCTTTTAATCTCTCAATTATGATCTTCATGCCATATCTTCTTCCTGTCTCCACCAGCTGGTCCATTATTTCCTGCAACTCCTCTCTACGTTTGGCAAGCACTTCTAGATCATTTATATTTTTTAGTGTGTTGATGACGCGTTATTCTAAACCGCGATTCCCAAATCACTCTAGAGCTTCCCTGACCAGCCACTCTCCACATAAGTTGATCAAACTAGGTAACAAACAGACACCCCCATCACTATTCTTCATATCTCTACACTGTTGGTTTCTCCATAATTCAGCCTTGGAATAGTTCGCAGTCCAACGTAGATGTTTGCAATCAGCTTTCTGTCCTCACATTTGATGCCAAACTTTTTGAGTATTTCTATTAGTTTCTATCACTTCACTCTATCAAACTACTTTTGCCACTCAATTAAATTATATATACTAATAATTTTACTCCTAGCATCTTTTCTTGAATTATTCCTGGCATCCCGATGGAATCTCCAGTTCCTTTTCTGAATCAAAGTTAATCTATCTGCATCACACGCTCTATTCCTGTTCCTGTAGCCAGTTAAGTATTCTTTCCATGATCTTCCCAACATGAAAAATGAAGATGATTGGCCTGTGGTCACTACATTTCTTGGCTTGTTTATTTTTATTTCAGCCAACATAGTTACGTCTAGAAAGTCATTGGACCACTATCCTGATTCGATAGATGGTAATTATAAGATTTTATATCCATTAACCCATTGTTATGTAATTCCTTTAGAAGCTCAGCAGTAAGTCATCAACTAAAGCTGCTTTCCTTCTTCTCAAATCATTTATGAATATCTCTACGTCCCTCTTTTAAATGCTGGATCCTCTTTTTGTCTTCCTCTGAAGTGTCTTCTTCTTAAATCTCCATGTTAATTGGTCGATTATCCCTTGACATAAAGTTGTTTTATATATATATTTCTCAAATCCTAAGAAGTTTGTTTTATGATCTATCAACATGTAACCTTTGGGATTTTATATTCCTATTGTTCGCAAACCCTTGTTTTCATTCTTACCAGTTTCTTTGTTTTCTGGTACATTGGGTCATATTTTCCTTTTATTTGTAGTTAAGTAATTTCACACTTATAAAATTCAAAATTAAATAAAGTTAATCAACTCTATATTATTGGTAACATATATTTTTATTTAATAACTATACTATGTAGTAATAGTAATAAAAGTCTGGAAAAAATATAAGTAATGACGAATACTGTTACAACTTTTAAACACCAATAGTTCTTAAAAGTGTATATATATATTTCTTAAATTAAATATATATGCTAATACATACACAAACCTGTATATGTACTGTACATATAAATAAATATAAGCAAACCTAAATATATATATAAATTCAACACCTATTTCATAAAATAAAATAAATTCTTATGAAAATATGATTTTCTTCTCAATTATTAACTTGCCATGTACTGTCAATTAACCTTCGAATATAATTGAATCGTTCATTTGTAAGCCACATGAGTCCACATTTTCTCGAAAATTAGTTACTGTTACTACAGGAACCACAAGGGGTAGACGCTTGATTTCCTGGCAAAATAACGTCAGTCCAAGCATTGTTTCTACATTATCTAGGACTATACAATCTTGACTTCCTTTCAAAATAACATCAGTCCTGGTAATGTGGTTTTACCAATAAACATTACATCAATCCCAGAATAATGTGGTTTTACCACTCAACATTTTGTACCTGGTTGCTCTGTACTCGGCACTCTGACAAAATTTATTAACCTTCTGAGTACACTGAACTGATAATTAAATCGAGCAAACAAAATAAATTTATAGTAACAGAAGTTAATCATGATGATATATTAAATTTCAAGCATTGGTTGCTGCAGTATTTTAATAAAAACACATTATTTGTTGCTTCTTGGGGAAAAAGTATTCCTAAAGATCAGAAGGTGTATTTTGGCATTACAAGCGTCATGATGCTTACCTACAATGCTAGCACTCCAGGAGTTGTAGCTGCATCATCGTATAGGGGTGGATTAAACACACATTTATTTAAGCTTGGAAAATCAACGAAGATATTACCACTCCCTACAGAGAAAACCTACACTTCATCAGTGGCTATTCATGAAAAAAATTCAGGGAATAAAACTCATTCAATATATCCCATATGACCATGTGCATTTTTATAATAAACTAACGCAATTGCCTACTCACTCTAAGGCCCCCGACATAGAGGTGGTAGATCATAAATAAGTAAAGATTATATGAGCAATATATTTTGTTTATAAGGTCTTTTTATTCTGTTTATTTTATTTTTTCTTATTTTTTTAAAAGGAGCCTTACACAAAATATGTTTCTGTTATGTTGTTAACTGAAGAGTATGTGTAGGCTGCCATTCAAAAAAATGAAAATTTTGTTGCATTATTATTTGGAAGTGAACGCTGTAAGAGAATGCTGTTGTTTCTTATGATATTTTGAATTTGATTTGTGAAGAAGAAATATTATTAATCTGAAATATAGCTAAACAATATTAATTGCGTGGGTTAATGTGTCATAGTGTATTCCAAAAGGGTGAAAACTATACATTTTATCAGGCTATTAAAGTGTGATTTTTGGGTACTTGTTAAAACAACTTGAGTCCCAGAATTAAAAATAACTATAACAATTATTAAGTGTTATATTACAACTTTACTGTTTCTTTAGTAAAAGGAACTGATTCATGATTATCACGAAACAAGTTCACAAAGTTAACATAAAATTTACTCATACGATAAAGCTTTTTCTATTTTTCTCAAAACTTACTTTCTCTGACTCGTGTGGTTTTACAAATGACCGATTAAATTACTTAAATATATAGTATAACACTAATTTCTTTCTGCACATACGAGTTTTGTGGATTTTATATTTTTCTTGCTAGTATAAATGATAAAAAGTTTAAAAACTTTTCTTTTTAGAATATTTGGCCGGTTGTTTTTTGTTGCGAGGAAACTTAAAAGTACTCATCTGATCAAGACAAAAATTTTCGTAGGTAAACCTAATTTTCTTATGGAACAGGTTAAGCTATACATCACTAAAATATCTCATCAGCAAGCAAATAAGTGTCTAAAAACTATGTGTAACTATTAAACATAATTCGTGGCCTTTGGCGTAAGTACAAAGCATGGCACATAATAGAAACAACGGGACGGGGAAGGTGAGTTATAGTTTTTGTGGAGATCTTGATGTTTAAATAAAGCATTGGGCTCGAGTCATATTTATTCTTTAAAAGCATAAAATATATGATAAAAAATTTCAATGTAATATTGCAAATATAAAATATTTATTTTAGTGTTTATTGTAACAGTGCTTCAATATTAGAGAGTAACTTTTTGTTTACTTGATTTGGCACCTTAAATTTAGGAACATTTGAAGTTATTTTATTGTTTTGCAAGTGAATTATGTTTATTTGTTTTTTCCTTGTGTAGTGTATAGAATTAATTAATTTTTTAATTTTAGTTTTATAATAATTCAATTATATCAAACTTAATCTTATTAAATTACATTTAAAATTGAAACATGTAGATTCCTCGGACTTGAAAGAGTATAAATAAAATAATTTTTATATTCAATAGTAAAACTGTTAATATTTGCTTCTAATTATTGTAGATTCCTTTAAAAATGTGAATCATATTTTAGCCTATTTATTACTCTTTCTAGAAAAATAAATCCTTATTTAATAAACTAATACTAATATTTATTATATTTAACTTGTTAACATATTCATATGTGTGAATAAATCTAATATATTATAATAATAATTTAATTCTAAAATTAAAACTTAATCAATTATTAAGCCTTCATATTCTGAAATAAATTTGTTAAGCAGGCCGTTCTAAAACATTAAAATAAAACTTTTTTATCACATAACTGCATTTAAAATAAAAAACCTAGTCAAATACACCTAAAAAAATAGTGTTGAAACATGAAACATTAAAATTAATAAGATTATGAAGGATCAGAAATATTTTAAAATATGTATACTTAATACATACATGTCTGTGGGTATTTTCGGAAGCAGTAAATTAAAAGGTTTATAATAATTGTATACAGTAAATCTTCTGGGATTTTTTCCTTGCAAAATTTTATATCAAAATTTCCTGTTTAATTTACAATAAAAATATAAATTAGAAATTCTTTAAATCGTATGTTTTTATCAGAAGTTAAGAACATAATATATTGAACCATAACTTTGTTAATAATAATAATAATAACAACAACTTAAAATCATGTTTATAATATTAATAATATATAAATTTAAAACAGGGATTATAGATATTATATTTTTGTTAAGGTTTATAAAGTTATTTAAGATAAAATAAAATGTTTACACCAATTTGTCTAATATTTCTAGAAAAGATGTGTATATTTACATAAACTCTCTTAAAATATAATGGAAATATATGAATATATATAGGCCTAAGCTTATAGAGATAAATTATGTTATTGAAAGCTGTAAATTGAAAACACTCAATAATCTATACAATTAATAAAATTATAAATCTGTTAAAATGTACTCATTGTATTAAGTTGGGACTTATTCTTTTTTTCTCCTTACCTTTAAGAATAAAGTTTAAGTTATATAGGCCTACCCTCACGGTATCTAATCTGCAACCGAAGCAGTGTCAAATAAACCGACTGTTAACTTAGTTACATCTTTGTTTTATATTGTTTAATATTAAACTATACTAACTTTTAATGTATACGTCTTCTTTTTAATTCTCCTTGGAAACGATGGTTTTTAAATAACAAAAAACTATGAATGTATAATAGTTATTTTCCTGTCTTACTTGATACACAAATCAACTGTAATCCAAAGAGTAATTACAAAATACATTCCAATATTAAATTAAAATAGAAACTACATTTTTGGTTGGCTATTTTATATATTCACATCAATAGGCAAAATGTGAATCCTTGACAAATAAAAGTTATACAAGTGTAGCGTTCAACAACTTTATGTGATTTGATCTTGCAATTACATGGATACATATTCAGAAAAATATATGACATTTCCTATAAAAAGGCAGAAAATATTAATAAAAACGGTAAATGGCAAAAAATAGCACATAAGCGAATATTTAAATCATAATAAATAGATTTCATCAAAATATATTTTGTTTGATATGTTTTGTTTGTCCCTACCACTTCCCACTTATTGTTTAGCCTAGACAGTGGACACGTTTTGGATTTAGTGAATTTCGGACGTATGAACCAATCTATATTTCACTACAAGCGGAGATGACTGTGTATGGATATATTGACGCCTTAAGCCCTGTGACCTCCAATGTGTGTAGTTACTAGCCCATGAAAAATAAAAAGATTGTAATATTCTATGTTAATTAATGCAATTCGAAGATATTTAACATAATCAAATATGTCGAAATTTATGTCTTAGACCGCGTGTCAACTGGGAGGTGCATTTATAGACTCAATTAACCAAGCAATTGTAAACTTTGAATAAGAAGATAGATAAATGTTTAAGAAGTGCAGAGCTTAGCCTCTTTTTTACATCTATAGTGAACTAGCACAGTAGACATTGTGGCTACTTATTCTTGTTGCTAAAGGACCAATAAACATAGAAAGAAAAAATTTGGTACTAAGTCACTTTCTCTGGAAAAACTTAGTTTTCGTGACTGCACATATTGTGAACCTGAAGTACTAAACTGCGGGATTTGTGGTGTAAAAGGATGCCAAACAAAGAACATAAAATTCTGAAGGTTAGTATAATTATTATTTAGAGAAACATGTTTATATGAATCTAGTTTTATTTTGTACTTTTAACCTAGTAATTATATATAAATGAAATGTCTACTTTTGTTTGTTTGCTTATGCTTGATCATGCCCAAACCACTGTACTAATTTTTCTTCTAAAATTTAGCATGGATATAACATGGAAAGGTTAACATAGCTACGAATTACATCTGCCAATATGTTTTAAGATAGCGTCTACAAAATACTTATGTAGGTCTTGTTTCCAGCTTAAACGTGTATTTTCAATGGATCAAATTTTAAAGGTTCTTAGAAATAATTGTCTAATACATTATGGCTCTATTTAGAAAAATGTGATTATAGAACATTACTTTTTAGTCTGTCCAGAGCTATGAGTCATAAGCTATGGGAAACCTTACAATGGGAACCAATAATCAAGCATAATATACATAATATATTATAATGACTATAGAAATATTAAATCAATCTAATATAATATATTATTATTTAATAAAATAAAAATGAAATTTTGTCTGTGTGTTGATTAAATGCGCCTAAACCACTGTGTAATTTTAAGATATATAGAAAACTAAATATGCCAGGAATGTAGTGGAATTGCTCCAGATAATAATTATTAAATATTATATATTTATAATTGAGGTAATATGGGGGGTTTAGAAAATTTTAAAACCTATGTCAAAAAATATTTCTCGCTGAACTTGATTTGGTGCCTTATAGTCTAAGGTGTCTTTCTCGCAATATACTTGACTGCCAATGACAGGGAGATAAAGAGTTTTAATTATTTCCTTTTTACCTCTATGTAATTGCTGAAACACTTATTCTTAGTTCAAACATCCTAATTCATAACTCATAAGTATAATTTTTATATAATAGGTTTGTAACCTGAACAGTTAGTAAGATGTGGTGCTAAAAAAAATTACTTATTACTGTGTTAGATGGTTGAAATTTGTCAGACATGTTTATGAGCGAGCCCAAATAATATTAATTTTTTTAACCAAAAATAATGGACTAAAAAGGGTAAAGAGGTCTCCCCCTAAAAATGTTCTAAGTTAATAGAATAAAACATATCTCCTAGCCTTTGGTATGAAATTGAAATATTTAAATACATGTAAAGGGACAACCTTAAACAACTATAATAGTTTGAACATATTATGCTCTTTGTTAAACTGGGATAGTTTTATTTACAATATGTTTTGTAGCATGTTTATTAATTATTTTTTCATAACTTATTATCACTCGTATGCGAACAATGCGTTCTATGTTTTTTTGGTGACCTGGTGGTCTAGGGGTAAGGTGTCAGACTTCAGTGCTGGGGCCGGGGTTCGATCCTCGGTCCCGGCACAGATTTATCTGATTTCCAAACCCTTCCTTCACCTCTGACAAGACATCTTGTGAATGTGAGGAATGCCAAGCCTCCACCGTGGTTCGGATTCCACGTTAAACTGTAGGTCCTTTATTTCATCTCACTATCACCCTACCATTACACATTAGCGTAAGTGCGTATAACCCGAACGGGTAGTAAGACGCGGTGCTAATAATAATAATATGTTTTTTTTTTCTTTTGTGAACTCAGTTTATGGGCTAATTGATGTTTCGTTTCAAAGATTGTTTTTAAAATCTACTGGCTGATATATTGTTTGTTTTTGGTTTGGAAATGATATAAATAGTTCAGCAGGATGTTGAAAATCATAATTCAATATAGTTTGAAATCTGTTTGACCGCAAGAATTATTCGAGAATTTCTTAACATCCAATAAATCTAAAATTTGGCAGGGCGATAGGCCTTAAAAAATTTTCTTTAGAAATGTCCTAAAATTTAAAAGTTAATATGGAGGATTCAAAATAGTGGATCGAATTAGGCCAAAAAAATTGAAAATGAATAACTATTATTTTTCCATATTTGAAACTTTTACAGTTCTATGTAACTTTTATTTGTTTTAATTATTTAAAAACAATTTTTTTATGCTATGTTCTTTTTTCTATATTAAATAACACGAATAAACGATCGTAGACATATTTTGATGGGCATGGAACATTAATAGCTCAATATTCAAAATAAATTTCAGTTATAACACATATGTTGATTATAACATGTATTTTGATATCGGGTTTTATTCATCCTACTATTACCGTATTTTAACACAATTAAAAGCAATAAAGAATTAATATTTATACTTATTTCTAGTTTTAGTACATCTTCACGGTGACATTTTGTATAAGATAAGAGAACAAAGTTACTCTTTACCTTACCCGTGTGAAGAACGGGTACACCAGTTAGGTTTTTTCGCGCACTCAAATTTGTGTGCTGCATTTTCCTTTCCTTTTGGGTAGTATAAACAATAAGAACATTAAATAATCTATGTTTAGAATTTTCTTTCCCTGTCCCTTTGCTTATTGGCAGTAAAATCATAAAGTATTCATAGGATCGAGACGGGATTTCTTCTTCTGTTGTACTCCTTATTTTTCAGAGACTCATGTACCATCACGCTAGCTCATCACCGAGCAAAGTAGCGCAGAAAAAATAGGGCGTAAGCAGTGAACATTCGTTGCAGATGATATTGCAGGTACAAAACTTGACACATGATATAAGCTGGGGTGTGAAAGGGGAAGGGATGAGGCCACGTCCATGTTTATTCTTGAATCTACATACGCACATAAAATACTGCTCTTGAAATTTCATGATTTTCTAACATTTCATGTTGTGGAATGTATTAATGTTTTGTTTAATGTGAGTTAAGCCGAGGACTAATGCTTATCTATACATATTGTGTAATAAAACTCCAAATTTGCCTATACGTTTGATTATCTGTACCCAATAAGCTTAAAAAGAATGCCTATCCATAAAATCAATATAGAACTTATGTTGTACGCCTTATATTTAAGAATTCAGGGTAGGCCTATACCATCACACTATCTCATCAAGTGAGCGTAGCTAGGGTCAAGAAAACCAGATGCTAGTGTGGGTTAATTTGTGACAAATCAAATGTATTAACTTTTCATAAAATACATAATTATTTGTAGTAAGGAACAATATATATTCTATTAGATAAGGATAGATATCAAATTAAAAGATATGAAAAAGATAGAAATTAGATTATTAAAATAAATTATATTGACAATGTTAATTAAGTGTATTATTATGAAGAGTCAATGGACAGAGTGGCAAAGTTGTTGTTACAACAGAAAATCAATTACAATCAATAATTGTGAGTAAAAATAAATTATGTAATGAGAAAAAGTTTTTAATTAGGTTAAAAGTAATAAATTGAACCATTAAAAACACATTAAAAATGTGAGTCGAAAAAGTACATATACAATAAAACAATAAAACATATTAAAATACATGTGTTATAGACAATTAGTTAAAATAAAATAGGGTGTATAATATTGATAAACAATATAAAATTATGGTTAGAAATAGAGTTCCATAGAGAATTGAGCCTAGGCTTGCATAAAAGTTTTTAGTTGGTTTGTTATAAAAAAATTAAAAAAATCATTCTATTCAGGATTTTATGTAATTACATTTTAACAACCCATAAATATATTAAGACAAGTATAGATGAAATATGGGATAGTATAAATGAAACTTAATATAGTGAAATAAGATAAAAGTCAAATGACACAGATTGGAATTTTGTGAAAACAAAGAAATTTTTTTTTATATATAAGTTGAAATCTATTCTTATCCGGGAGAATTTGAATTCCCTTGTTCCTTGAGAATGGGGGTTGTTTAATCACAATTCCGACATGTTTCGGCGCTCGATGGCACCATCCTCAGGTCTAAACAAGAAAAGAGAGTTAACGTAAGCCGTGGTGCAAATACTCAATTTAGGCCAATATAAATAAATGTAAAATTGAATTTTTATAACAGTGTGAGTATGAGGTCTATATTAGCAGAAATTAAATATGATAATTACCATTTCAGGATTAATCTATGGTAATTATCATATTTAAATTTCTGCTAATATAGACCTCATACTCACAATGTTATCAAATTTCAATTATTACATTTATTTATATTGGCCTAAATTGAGTATTTGCACCACGGCTTACGTTAACTCTTTTTTCTTGTTTAGACCTGAGGATGGTGCCATCGAGCGCCGAAACATGTCGGAATTGTGATTAAATAACCCCCATTCTCAAGGAACAAGGGAATTCAAATTCTCCCAGATAAGAATAGATTTCAACTTATATATAATTTTTTTTTTCACAAAATTCCAATCTGTGTCATTTGACTTTTATCTTATTACACTATATTAAGTTTCATTTATACTATCCCATATTTCATCTACACTTGTCTTAATATATTTATGGTTTGTTAAAATGTAATTACATAAAATCCTGAATAGAATGATTTTTTAAATTTTTTTATAACAAACCAACTAAAAACTTTTATGCAAGCCTAGGCTCAATTCTCTATGGAACTCTATTTCTAACCATAATTTTATATTGTTTATCAATATTATACACCCTATTTTATTTTAACTAATTGTCTATAACACATGTATTTTAATATGTTTTATTGTTTTATTGTATATGTACTTTTTCGACACACATTTTTAATGTGTTTTTAATGGTTCAATTTATTACTTTTAACCTAATTAAAAACTTTTTCTCATTACATAATTTATTTTTTACTGTCAATTATTGATTGTAATTGATTTTCTGTTGTAACAACAACTTTGCCACTCTGTCCATTGACTCTTCATAAATAATACACTTAATTAACATTGTCAATATAATTTATTTTAATAATATAATTTCTATATTTTTCATAGCTTTTAATTTGATATCCATCCTTATCTAATAGAGTATTAACTTTTAATGAATACATATCCGTTGGAAAGTCTTCTTGCTAGAGAAGACTTTGAAGTATCAATAAGGATAATATAAATATCTTTGTCATAGTGTTATGAAGGCGGATTTTTTGTCATTTTATCATTTAATGTAATGACTAAAGTATAATTTTAAATAAAATTAGTAAAAATGCATATGTATTCTATTGATCATCTCAATAGTGCCTCTACGTAAGAGAGCCACATTTAGTATGCTTGCATTGGCCTCTTAGATGTAGGTGTTATAAAAGTTATTTTATTGTGATATTTCTAAATTGGGTTTATTTTTTTGATTGGTTTTGTTTCTTTGATAAAAACATTAAATAATTTATTTTGTTGTTAATTGCAACAGTGCTTCAACGTAAGAGAGCCATTGTTAACGTGTTTGCATATGAGTTTTAAATTCAGATAATTTTTCAGTTATTTTATGTTTTTGCTTGTAAACTGTGCGTATTAAATTTTGATTCTTTGATAGTAAATATAAAGGATTTATTTTGGTGTTCCTTGCAACTGTGCTCCAGGAAAAATAGCCATTTTTAGTGTACTTGCATATTCTTCCTATATTCATTAATTTTTTCGTTATTCTATGATGTTGCCTGTAAATAAGATTTATTTAGTTTGAAATGTGTAACTTTTAGACTGGCAGGGATGTGAAACATAAAATTCACTTAAAATTATTCCATTTAACACTATAGTTAGATTTTTATATTCTTTCATATTCATGATTAAAAAATACATAGCCTAATTTCTCCTAATCTTAGATCTGAAATTGTATTAATACAAATCTAAAGGAATACATAAAATGCTTGATATTGTATGGACTGAAAAGGTAGCAAGACGTGGTGATAAAAAAGATATGCTGATAAAACTTTCTTCTTTTAAATATTTTATTAACATGTAATCACAATTTACTATAAGAATTAAAACAAAATATAGAACCATAATATATTTTAATTGCAAATATAGTTTTGAAATTCATATTTTTAAAAAATTAGTTAAAACTGATTTAAAATACATCTAACTAATTATTGTTTATGAAAATAAATTCAAATGCTTATTTCTCCTATTTCTAAATTCCACACAGAATGTTTCTTAGGTAAGTTATTTTTATGATTAACTATATGTATTTTGGAACATTTATTTAAAGAGACCCGCATGTTAATTAAATATGAAGCCAGATCTACTATTTGACAAAGGCCAATAATAAAGTCCCAATAATAATTCGACCAGTGTATAGAATATGTATTAAAACCATAATTTTACATATTTATAAAGGTAATTTTTTATGACAGTACTGGAGTACACATGGATAAAGGCCTCAGTCTAAACTAATCTGAAAATATGAAAACCAAATTTGGTTAAAATGCTAAAAAAAATACTAGCTATATGTAAACAATAAGGATTAATATAGTCAAAATCATGCTAATGTATTATGTATGAGAAAGATTGCATTAATAGGAAGTGTACCTAAATTTGTGGGGAAAGAAAGTTGGAAACTACTTATTAAGTCCACCATTAGTACTTCCAACTAAAATCGAACCCTGATCCACCTGTCATCAGTAGCACAGTCTATCACGAGAGTGATCCCTTGACATAAACCATGCGACAAAAATAGTTTGTAATTTTATAATGAAACAAATAAAGTAGTAAAGGAAAAACTATTTCCCTGTATAAGAGGTTGAACGGTTCAACTCTTCGGAGGAAAGTTGTTTTATCTCTTATTTTAACCTATATGAACATAAACAATATATTTTAATATCTTTGAATTCAACTATATTTTATTAATCAATCAATATTGGCTTTTAATTAAAGTAATTCTCATTGCTGAATATTAATAGTATTAATACTCTAAACACATTTTTTTCACAATCTAAGGAATTCAAATTATTGTACTTCACGAGGAAAAAAAATTCTATTTTTTTTATTTGTTTATATGAATAACGGTTGGGTATACTGGGCCAATCAATTTACACAATTGTTTTCAATCTCCTTCCTGCCTACTCCAAGTGCTTCCTTCCTCATCATACCCTATTATTTGAGTATGAAGATATATCACTTGGGTAGTAAGACGCGAAATAGACAAAAGAAAATAAACGATTAAAAATATATCATATTATCATATAACTTATAGTTCATCTGGAAAGTTTAAATTGGACAGGAATCTAGAGGGACTGTTCCGTTTGGAAATAAAACTCTTAAGAATTGGAAATTTCAAAATATGGCTATTGGAAATTGAGGGCTATGTTTAGAGAAAACTTTTTATATGGGGTATAAAATTAAAATTTGCTCTACAGGAAAAGAGACAAACTCAGATAACTATATAAATAATGAAATATGAAATTTCTAAGAGTAAATAGGATGACATGAGGTTGGGGCTGCGGGAGTGTTCCAAGCATACAGAATTATTATATTTTTTTTATAACATAAGGAAGTACTTGGGTGGTACAACTACTTAAATTGATTAGAACGACTTCTTTGGTCAACTAAACAAAATAGAATCAGAACAATAACACTAGGATAATTTATTCAAGAAAAAACTAATTTATCATGAATTAAGTAAAATAAAACAATGAAATAACATTAAAAAAATCATCATTGAAATATTTAAAGTATTAATTTAATAATCATTTTAAGTAGTTGTACCATTCAAGTACGTTCCTTATATTATAAATTTATATTTCTCCTTACTACAACTATTATGAAAAATAATGAAATTATAATAATTAATAAAGAATAATATTAATATAAGAGTAATAGTAAACCTAAATTTGGAAGTATATTGAAGATACATTGCCCAATAGCTAGAAGAGCTGGAATAATTTAAATTTAAATTGGGACATTGGGAACTAAAGGGAGAGGGCTTAAAAAATCTTATAGGTGTGATATTAAATTTAAATTTGGCAAGCCCACAATAAAAGCAAATACCGGTTTCTTAAAATTATAAATTTTCAAGTGGGAGTTGACGAAATGAGAAGGGCCCCAACATTTCTAAAATTCATACATTAAGCTACCAAACTTTTCTGTGTTGTAGAGAACTGAAATTTGTTAGGAATATATAGAGAACACTTGAAATAAGCATTATTGTCTGAACATAATCATCTTTAAAATGGAATTCCGGGAAATGGTGGGGTAGCAATAGGTGGGGAGGGATAGCGTAGGGGAAATCTATACATAGAAATCTTTTTCAAATAAAGAAGAAAATTCAAATTTGGAATACAGATAGATTCAAGAAAAGTTCAAGAAAATAAAATTAATCTTGGAATCTAGAATTTCTTAGATTGAGTTATAAAAAGAAGGTTGGTTAATTCAAAACTAACAAACAAAAATAGAAAAAACTACTTATCATTATGGCAGAAAATTGAAATTCGGTGGTATGTTAAGGACACCATTCCAAATAACTATAAATGTCTTAACATTTTAAAGGTTGGACTCAAAAATTTAAATTTGGCAGGCAGACAAATAAAACTCAGATATTCTATTTGATAAGGATAGATATCAAATTAAAAGATATGAAAAAGATAGAAATTAGATTATTAAAATAAATTATATTGACAATATTAATTAAGTGTATTATTTATGAAGAGTCAATGGACAGAGTGGCAAAGTTGTTGTTACAACAGAAAATCAATTACAATCAATAATTGTGAGTAAAAAGAAATTATGTAATGAGAAAAAGTTTTAATTAGGTTAGAATTAATAAATTGAACCATTAAAAACACATTAAAAATGTGTGTCGAAAAAGTACATATACAATAAAACAATAAAACATATTAAAATACATGTGTTATAGTCAATTAGTTAAAATAAAATAGGGTGTATAATATTGATAAACAATATAAAATTATGGTTAGAAATAGAGTTCCATAGAGAATTGAGCCTAGGCTTTGCATAAAAGTTTTTAGTTGGTTTGTTATAAAAAAAAAATATTTCTATTCAGATTATATGTAATTACATTTTAACAACCCATAAATATATTAAGACAAGTGTAAATGAAATATGAGATAGTATAAATAAAACTTAATATAGTGTAATAAGATAAAAGTCAAATGACACAGATTGGAATTTTGTGAAAACAAAGAAATTTTTTTATATATAAGTTGAAATCAAATTCTTATCTGGGAGAATTTGAATTCCTTGTTCCTTGAGAATGGGGGTTATTTAATCACAATTCCGACATGTTTCGGCGCTCGATGGCACCATCCTCAGGTCGAAACAACCCAACAAACCAACTAAAAACTTTTATGCAAAGCCTAGGCTCAATTCTCTATGTAACTCTATTTCTAACCATAATTTTATATTGTTTATCAATATTATACACCCTAGTTAATTTTAACTAATTGACTATAACACATGTATTTTAATATGTTTTATTGTTTTATTGTATATGTACTTTTTCGACTCACATTTTTAATGTGTTTTTAATGGCTCAATTTATTAATTCTAACCTAATTAAAAACTTTTTCTCATTACATAAATTATTTTTACTCACAATTATTGATTGTAATTGATTTTCTGTTGTAACAACAACTTTGCCACTCTGTCCATTGACTCTTCATAATTAATACACTTAATTAATATTGTCAATAAAATTTATTTTAATAAGCTAATTTCTAAGTTTTTCATATCTTTTAATTTGATATCTATCCTTATCTAATAGAATATATATTGTTCTTACTACAAATAATTAGTATTTTATGAAAATTCAGATAAACAAAAAATTATAAATATTTAAAATTTCTCGGAGGGAGTTAAAGAAATGGGAAGGGGGGAATTTTGTAATTTCCTAAACTAATAGAAAAAAATATCCTACCTCCCTGTGTGATATAAAACCAGAAATCAGCAAGACGGTATAGGGACCAATATAAAACAATATAAATTTCTAAAAATTTTAAATTTCAATGTGAGATTCCAAGAATTATGGAAGTAAGAGTTAGGAGGTATACAGGTAAAAATAAATGTATCTGTTGTATAAAAATTAAAGTTTTCAGGAAAGTAGAAGGATCACTGCAAATAAACAAATTTATTTTAAATAGTTTATATTTCTAAAAGGAGGTTGGTTATATGGAGGTGTCTCAAAATTATTTAAAAAAGGAAAATATAACTAAACTACTTCTGAAATAGATGTACGATTAACATTTATCAGATGGGTATAAGCACCATTTCAGACATTGAAAGATCTAAAAATTCTTCAATTCCAAAAATAAAAAGGGGAGAATGGGGAAGGATGGTCTCCTAAAAATACCAATTATAATATAAAGAACACGTTTTGGGTTATACAATTAAATTTCAACATACACTTTCCTAGATAGACGAATAACGTATAAACATATGGGATTACAAATTTGAATCCTGTTAAATGGAAGTACTTAAACTTTAAAAACTAGTTTGATCACTATTTTCAATTAGTGAAAGCTACGACTTATATAAGTTGATCTAGAAAATTATAAAATTGATTAAGTAGTTAATAAAGTGTTTAATGTATTACGTGAAATTAACAAGGATTAAAATGTAAAGTTTGAATAAAATTTTGATAGAGAAACATATTGTATGATATGGACAATTACATAAAACTACAATGCATCATCAACTAAAAATATAATGCTCAATCGAGTTGATGAATAAGTCTTAAAATACAAGTTGACACATTAAAGTATTAATACAAAAGTATAATATAAAATATAAATTGATAGGAAAAATGTTCTTAAATCCACATTTTTTTGAAATAAAATAATAAAAATAAAGTTAACTATTCTTTTAGGACGTTTTCTAAAATGTTATGCTATTTTCAAATGGGTTAATATATGAAATTTAGTAGGTACGTAAAATACCATATAAGATAAACAAATAAGTTTTATAACTTCAAATTGTGAATGTTAGAACAAAAAAAGTAAGGAAGAGCAACCTGCCATTTTTAAAATAATAAAAAATTTAATTTTCTGTTTGGAAGAAAATTTAAATACACATAGATGGCAAAAGGTCCACCATAATATTTAGAATGTTTAGAATTTAAAAATATGATGCTAAGCGTTAAAGAAAGAGGAGATCCTAAAATATTTCTTAAACTAATATAAAAAAACCACCTTATTGATATACTTACAAACTTTAACTTAGTAAGGGCAGATTAAAAAGTCTGATAATATACGAATATAATTATATTATATTATCTCAAAAGTGAATTAGTGTGGTGAATTCATAGCTAAAACTCTAAGGATATATTAGCACCTATCTAAGAACGTCATAAAAATTAATATATACAAATTACGGCAACATAGCTTGGGGATCGGGATTCTCTTTTGGAAAGCACAATGCTCAAAATTTAACATGTTTCTGTAATAAAGTTGATTATTTCCTTTAAGCTCTTGGTAAAATGCAATGCTTATTTTTTTCAACATATTTCTGCAACTATGTTAATTACTACGTTTCACTTATCTTATACACGTGCCTATATAAATATTTCGTTCATTTGTGCTTTAAATTTTTGGACTAGATGATGTTTTATGTCGAAGAATTGTTTTTATTAAATTTATTAATGACCTTAGTTGGATTGTGAGTGCCAGGATTGTACATAGAGTAAATATAAAAAATAACGTGTACAGCGAATGGGTATTAAGATGGGGTGATAAAAACTATCAAAATTATGGCAGCCGGATATTGAACCTCCTAATGATTAAAGTTTGATGCGGATTATCCTTGCGAATAACGAAAAAACTTCTAGTAATATAGTTTATTGATTTACAATTCGATAATAATCCCCACAGTTTTTAAAATAAATATATTGTAGATACAAACAATATTTATATAAAAAACAAGTTCCATTATTATTTGTTTTTTTGTTCAAATTTTTTTTGTTTCTTATACAATAGATTCTTCTTGGAGGTATAACTAATTTGTAAACTTTAAAGTTGTGTTTTTTCCAATTTATATTTTTAAATACTCAATTAGTTCAATGAATGTTGAAAATGGTTTGCTAGTATTGAAATATACCAAGCTTTCTCAATGGTCCTGAATTTGTAGCCAAAGTTTTGGTGACAGATGAGACTAGCCCAAGCAACTGTTTCTTGACCAGATTGTAGGGTAGCGAATCCACCCTAAAACCTGCTGGCCAAGTTTGACCTAAAGGGGGGTGAGGTCAGCAAGTCTTAAGGTACCGTGCAAGATTATCAACCCTACACCCTCCAAGTTCTGCAAACGAACAATATAAAAAAAAGATTAGGGGATGATGTGAGAGAAATCAAAAAAGAACGAGCTATTTCTTTTCTCTTACCTCAGGATGTCGTGCAATAAAAGAGGTCCTCTTTTTTTTTAGGATGCTGCAGCGGAACGGATAATCTTTTTCTGGACCAGATTCGCCCACCCCCTTTACCAGCACCTCTCATCTTGTTTCTTGGGAACTTCCAGGCACATCCCTGGAAAAACAAGGAACTCAAAATGTGACCGAATATTCACCAACCGTTTTTCTAAGTAGTCTGTACCACGTGTGAAGAGAGGTAATACAATGTTACGGGTTTAAGCACGTAAAACAATCCAACAACGATTTTCAATCTCGTCTTCTCTGGAATCCCGGGTGACGGGAAAGCAAAGCTTTAGATCCCGGCCTGATGTACTGACATGGTTTATTTTTCCAAGTGGTTTTTACACACCACTGCTATTTAAATTCGGATACAACAACCTTTAAATTATATCTTCCTTCTCGCTTCCCCATTGGTGTTAATATACGAATAGCCAGGATGGGTGTAAAACAGAAACAAATAAAAAACAATTATACTAGCCCAGACATTTTGGTTTTACTTTACTTAGATTTGTTTTGTGGTAAAATATTATCAGAATATAGTATTTAAAAAAAAACTTTATATATTATAATTAATTATTATTATTATCTCGGCTGTATAAATAAAACAGAAAAAATATTAAGGCGAGTTAACTACTTTATTTCATATCCACCCCTATTTAAAAATAATACAAATTATTTCTTATTTAAATTCTATATTATTCTCAGTTGTGCGTGAGGGATAAGTTCAGTTATTTTTCTTAATGGTATCGGCTAAATTTTAAATTAATTTAGATTAGTCTACTGTGGTCCATCAAATTTACTCGTAGATGTTGAAACTTATCTCAACCAAATATATATATTCTTTCTAAATACTTTTATAATAAAATAATAGTTTGATTGGCTAAACAAAATATTTAAGATAATTGTTTTGATTCTTTTGAATTATCAGTGTTTCTAAAAAACTGCAATAACCCCTAATCAATAACCCAAAGGAATTTTATTGTATTAATATTTTTTTGACATTTATTTGATAAGCAACAAAACAAAATTATACGAAATAAGTGTGGTGAATATAAAAGTGTTACTAATCTAACAAATATTTAAAAGTGAAAGTGATTATGGTGTTTATGATTTGTATTTGTGGTGTATAACAAATATTAATAAAAGAAGACTTATTTCCCTATAACAAAGAACGCTGTCACCTGTATATTTGGGAAAATCGCAGTGAGTGCAATGTTTATTCATTTACTATTTATTTAATGACATCTCCATTTTAACAGTTTGGTTCACGTAACAGTTAATAGGCTCTACAAATCTGGCTATCAATTATATATAATTGATATCTATTAATGTTAAATAGTGTTTGTATGACATTGGTATTAATAGTTACATTACCTATTTGATAAATATAGATTAAAATATATAAGTTTTTTAATTTAACACCTAAAAATTAATTAAACATGTTGTTTTTTTAGTGGTTGTTGCATTTGCTTTAAACATATTTAATTAGAACGAATGTTATGTAAAGCTATTAATATAGATAAAATTCATTCTTAGATACTATTCAAATTGTTTACTAAAAGTTTACTATAGCAATATTAAACTATTAAGAAACTAAATATTGCAATGTAAACTGTTAAAATTCCACTTTTGTTTTGATAAATTAAAAATAATTATGTGTTATTGAATGGCTGAAATAGATTCAAGACAATATAAAACAATCGTTAAAATTTAAAACTTAATCAAAACATAACCAGTAACCCGCCTCGGTTGCGTAGTTTGCTAACGCGCTTGTCGTGTTGAGCTCGACTGCTGAGGACGGGGAGATCGAGGTTCGAATCTCGGTCGGGTGAACTGGAGGTGGTTTTTTCCTAAATGGTTTTCCACTCTCCTTCCACGAAAATGCGGGTTCACTTCCTCTAATTCAACCTTCCCCATTCCTAAATCATTAACGTAATTAGTACTTAAAGCGTATAACCCGAACGGATATTAAGACGCACTGCTAAATTTATTATTATATTATTATATTCGTAACAAGTACGACTGAGTTTTATGTAGTGAAATTGGAGAGAATAATTAATTTTAAATACGTAAAATTAGTATTTAATAAATTGTGGAAGATAATTAAGTATCTACATTTCCATTAGTTCACCTTTATTACCAACTCATGTTGAAAATTCATGATTGTAATATATTGTAAATGTAAGTAGCTTATGACAGTAGAGAAGAACCTAAAAAAATATTTTAATATCTGGGTTTTGTATTTTCAATAAGTAAATATTTGATGTTATTTATTTCATGAGAATAGTTAAAATTTACCAAACATTTTAAATATGGGATACATTTTGTTCGGTAATAAACCTATTATCTGAGAATACTTTAATTCAATTTGTATATTGATCTTAAGCTTTAATTTTTACTAATGAACTTAACAGAGAACCGTAGATATTAAAAATATTGAAGTATTTGTCCTTTGTGATCACTTTTAAATAAGACACAGTCAAGACATTTATAAATATTTGACTCACTTTACCCATAATATTTAAATACATATTGATTTATAATCTACTGAATAAAATCCTTTATATTCCACTTTAATGGACATGAGGACAATGGCGTCAGTTAATGGGAAGTCAGGTCTCAAATAGTTTCCAAATATAATAATAATAATAATAATAATAATAATAATAATAATAATACTTATCACCGTGTCTTACTTCCTATTCGGGTTATACGCTTGGATACTATGAATTTCGCTAATGTGTTAAGAATAGGGAAGGTTGGAATTAGGGGAAGTGATACCGCATTTGCTTGAAGAGAGAAATTGGAAAACCATTTAGGAAAATTTACCACTAGTTCACCCAAGAAATAATCGAACCTTGATCTCCCCATCCTCAGCAGTCTAACTCAACACGGAATTAGCACGTTAGCTAACGTTAGCACCGGTCTAGTGCAATAAAGTATTTTCTCTCTTATAAGTTTCGTTTATATCAAATTCGAGTACACTTATTCTAAGATTTACCTTACTCTTCCTTATCCAATTATTTAAATATGAGAGCAGCCTGGACAGGGAGTACGAAACGTAAATAATATTAAACTAAAAAGTTTAGTTATTCAGTACGTTTCACACACATATTCCCATACATATAGGTACTAAGGCACAGATGCACAAAAACTCACATATCTACTAACACTCACACACACAATCTCACATACACACAAATTACTACATGCGATTATCTCGAAACAATACAATGTAAGTAAATTACTAATATTCTGTTAAATTAGGTTTTTCCCAAACATATTATACTAACTTCCGGAATGTTTTCACACACACGTGGGGTAAAATAAACTTTCATTATACGGTGCTATTTTTTTTTTTTTTTTCCTGTCGGTAAGCAAACGACGTCCGGAAGGACGGGAAAAATGTTTATTTGCAAGGGTAGTGATTTATTATGTGTCGATAAAATCAATGACTTTTTTTTTCTCCAGGCGAGCTGTTACAATAGACAGCCTGTTGAATGTTTGGGAGTCTCGGGCCGGTGATAGATGGGTCTGACAGTAGACCCCCGCCCCCCCCCACTCCTCTACTACATCCCGTCCCGACGTAACTGTGCTAGCCTGATAGACCATTTTCCAATATAGTGTCTGTGTGTCTTTAGATGAACACAGCCTGGAGTAATAATCAAGTGTATTGTGGGTAGTGAATTACAAAAATTGGAAGAGGAAGATACATTTATTCTTAGACTAAGTGTTTTTGATTTGAAAATATTTGTTTTTTATCAATAATCTTTCTTTCTAAAAAGGAATTATAAATTTATTAAATATAATCTTCCCTGAAATATAAATAAATATATTTTTAGCATTGCATCTTACTACCCCTTCAGCCTATACATATTTATACGAATCAGGCTAATGAGTTAGAGACTAGGAAGGCAGAATTTAGAGGAGGCGTACTGCATTTGCATTGAGGGAAAGAGGAAAAAATTTTATTTTTTAAAAACACCCTCATTACACCCAACTGGGATTCTAATCTCTATCTCCATCTCCTTGGTGGCCTAGTCTAAAATGGGAGTGATGCCTTAGACCATGTGGCCAGAGAAGCCGGTTAATAAATACATTTGTTATTAAATGATACTTGGATATGTAATATTTAATTTGGAGGATGTTAAATTTTACAAACAATATAAATTATTGAAATATATAAATTGGTATACATAAGCAAATATTGACAAAATAAATAGACACTATGAAAGTTTAAATATAGAGCAATTTCATCAGATCACACACGATAAGGCTTTGTGAGCCAACAAAATTGTCATTTAACAAGAAATTATGATATAAAGATATTCCATTAAAATACGAAATAAATAAATTATAATATATGTTATAGGTATTTAAGGAAATTCAAGCAAAACTACTTTATGCATAAAATAAATCACATTAAGAATTAGACTAAGCTCATTGATATGGGAATAAAATACTTTGTTTGTATAAGTTCAAAAATTTGATGAAAGATTATGACAGATTTTCCAAAGTCTTCGCTTGTAAATTAATTCCCTTTCTTCTTTTTGAATAGTATATATTTTGATGTTGAGCTTGTTATATTATAATTACTTGTTAACTGACAAACTTAATTGGCTCACAGAAGTATATCCTCTGTAAAATATAGAAATTAACTTCATTAATCTTTTATCTTTTTCATGCTGTAACGATTTGTGTCTATGCTTCCTATGTATTTTATCAGGCTATTAAATTAATACCTAAACAATTAAATTTTCTTAATGTCTTAACATTTAATTTTCTTAATGTCTTAACAATTTTAACTCGTTCCATATCACTTTAGTGTGTGTATTTCGTTTACTTGTCAATCATTTTCAAATATACTCATATTTATATATTTTATTAACTTATACCTTTTGTAAATTGAACATACTCAAAATTAAATATTTATTATTCAGGTCTTATCTAGAATTAAAATTCTCTACTTAATTAAATTAAATTTTTTTGTTTTTTTCTCTCTCTAAAATCTAAAATACATTTTGTTAATCTTTTGCGTTTCAATACGGAGTTTCGTGAAACATAGATGTATTTAAGTTGATGTGTTTTTGGTATGTTTGGTGTGTTACGACCGGTCTGGGCTCTCTGTCTATCTACACTAATGTGTAAGATAGGCGAGAGGTACAAATTAGAGGAAGTGTATTATAACCTACCGTGGGAGGAAAGGAGGACGCGATTAAGGTAAAATAAATAGTACGACACAAACTTTCTTAAGAACAAAATCTTCAAAATTCTATTTTAAATAAGTATTCCTTAGAAAAAACAAATACTATATTTAGGTAATTAAAATCCAGCCTCTTTACAAACACATTTCAATAACAATTGTTAAAAGACGCTAGGAAAAACACATCAAATTCTCATAAATAAATATTGAGTAAAGGACCATGAAATAATTTACATTCATACACATAAAACATATTCTTTTTTTTTATCTTGTTAGACAATTCCCAGATACGTATTCTGACTTAAATATTAAAGATATTTTTCGGAAATTTCAAATATTCTAATATGTATCAATAGTAAACTATCTTTGTATCATTTAGAAAAATAGACATACATTCTTATTAATTATCATGTAAAAATCAACAAATAGCATACTATAACCAATCATTACAACTTTTTGAAAAATAATAAATTTAAAATACTAGTCATCAGTAAATACCCTTTAATGATATTTAAAAATAATAAATGAATGCCGTTTTATTTTATCAAGTAAAAAAAAACCATTTACCAATTTTAAACCAAATCTCTAAGGATATTGTTAAAGATTCAAAAAATTCAAAATGCAATCAAAAATAATACCCTTAACTAAATTATTCTCTAAGAAAATAATATTTATTGCTATTTATTATAATGTGAAACACTCTCTAGATATGGATTTGAAAGAAAATTATTAGAGCCACTATCTAAAATTTTGGATTTTCTAAGATCGTATTTATTAAAAAATACTATTAATTTGAAGGATAATATCAGAATTAAAAAAATTGTTCCGAGGTGTGGCAATATAATATCTAGATTTAGTTTGAACAAAATCCATCAAACAGTTTCTGAACTAGCCAAAGATAAATTCAGACCAGGGGAACCGAAATAATAGAAAAAACCACTTTCTTTTTAAGTTTGTGGGCACATTAAATTTAAAAATACAGCATAACATAGAGGTAGAAGGTTTTCACAACTACTTCACTTTCGGGTGACCTGGTGGTCTAGGAGTAAGGTGTCGGACATCTGTGCTGGCGGCCGGGGTTCAAACCTCGGTCCCGGCACTGATTTATCTGATTACCAAACCCTTCCTTCACCTCTGACAAGACATCTTGTGAATGTGGGGAATGCCAGGCCTCCACCGTGGTTCGGATTCCACGTTAAACTGTAGGTCCTTCATTTCATCTCACAATCACCCTACCATTACACAATAGCGTAAGTGCGTATAACCCGAACGGGTAGTAAGATGCGGTGCTAATAATAATAATAATAATAATAATACTTCACTCTCTCTTTACTGAAGAATTAAAATGACCTTGAGTGCCTCAATTCACGAGTTGAACTTCAACATCTATGTTACTGGCAAACCGACTAGAGGAGCTTAACGTCTAGTCCGCGTGCTCACCGGAGTGAGTACTGTTTATTCACATAGATTTTAATATGGAGTTTTATTAGTCCAAACAATATTTGGTGTCGATTAGCAACATAAATTTGTTATACTTGCGTTTGGACAAGTAGACAAACGCACTTGGCTCATCTTGTTTGGTTTGCCAACATCGCCGTTCAAATCTTGGCCAGATTCACTGGGGTTTATTTTTCATAAATTATTTCCTATATCGCCGTTTTGAGTAAATTTTTTATAAATATTACCTTACTCGTCCCTACCATATTAGTGTGGAAATGTGGATAGCCTGGATATGCAGTAAGACTTAAAGCATGGACGGTACTTTCAAAAATACATTTGGGTGGATGTAGGCATATATATAACTAATCTATCCCTTCAAAAATTAAATAAATGAGCACTCCAAGAGAAAATCTTCTGCAGTAAGTAAGGCTAACGAATGAAATCCGCATGCAAACATAGCACCCATAATAATTTTATAATTTTTTTTTTTTTTTAAAAAGGAAGAGAGTGAATCTAGGAGGGAAGGCTAGAAATACGAGTTCAGAGAAAATTATTCTTTTTTTTTTAACAGTATTGTCTTGTTCTGTTTAAAATATGTAAATATAGGAGGGTGTAACATTCAAAGCTAGAAAAGGAGGATCGAGAGTGTGTGGGGGAGGAAGACTGAAAGGAGGAATCCTAGGTTTCATTTTCTTTTTTTTCAGCACCTAACCCCAAAAACTTTACTTTATTTTAATTTTTTTTCATCCAACTGTGAGCCAATTTTATTGATGCGATAAAAAAAAAAGTAAAACGGGTGTAAGGGCACGGAGAGTAAAAAATAAAATAAAATTTGATACATAACAATGAAAAAGGAGAGTCATCTTTGTATAAGCTCAAACAAAACTCTTTTTCTCATCCTTCATCTGGCTGGGAACTCAACTTTGACCATGGGCGTCGAAAGTAAGGGAGGACAAAGGGTGTAGGCTGTAGCCAGAACGAGTAAAGGAATAGAAGGCAAAATTGAAAGGGCCATTGAATAAAGTTTCCTATAGCTTTAAATTCAATAAATATATTTACTGGAAATTGCTTGTCAAGGAGCCGTTTCAACGTAAAAGTGCCATTTTCAATCATTATTGAAGTAAGCTGTTATTTTTAAAAAAATAATGAAAACTCATTATCCAAAAGTTTTTGTACAAAATTATCGATAAGCGATTTTCTATCAAATGAATGGTATAATAAGATCATCAAACTTTGTGTAGAGGTCTAATAAAGCTTTGAATAAAATACTAAATATATATTATAACTATTCTGCACTAAATACATTTTTCTTCTAAAAACTTTATTTTATTAATCACGTGAACATTAATTTTTTTATACATACTATTTGAATAGCTATTTCCGAAAAAAAAGTGTTAAAAAGAATATAAATAAATATTGATTTTTTTTTTCAAAAATATTAATTCAAACACATATTGGTATATATCATGTAAAACAATCCTCGGCTTGTCATTTTGAGTAGATTTCTGAAAAGTTTATGATACATTCAAGATCCCTCATTAGTAGACTTGGTATCAATAATTACATTTTTCTTTGAACAACTATTTTATCTATATTTACGTTTTAAATAATTCAAATTTATATATTTGAACCAAATCACAAGAACTATTTTATTGATTCAAAATTTTAAAAAACAGTCTTTATAATACTATCCTATTAATTAGATATAAATAGAATCTAGTTCTATTCTTGAGATATATAACATTCAAATGCAATTTTAAATTAAATCCCTAAGGAGCCTTCTTCATTGACGATTAACTGAGAAATCTATTAAAATATTACACTCAAACCAGACATTTTAATGGATTGTGTTTTTCTGCATTTTTACTTCAAAAACCACCAAATTTGGGTCTATTAATTAGTTTTTACACTTTAAAATAATTATTTTTTTAATTTTGTCGCATAGTTAAGTTGTTTCACTCTATTTAAAAGTGAAATAGAGAGAAACCCGCGACCATGTGACGTTAGGTTTGAGCTTTAATACCTATCTAAGTAAAGTGATCCAGTTATTTGGACGTACTCTGAAATAGCTTTGGCTTTATGTTGTCCCAGTGAAATACATACATACATACATACATACATAAAAACAAATACAAATGAGACTAGAGATAAGTGATAACTATATTTTTTTTAGATAAGAGGCCCATAAAAATTCAAGAAAAAATGAGAATGAGAATAATTTGACCGTTTCAAGAAAATTTATCTTCTTTATATGGCACAAAATCACACAAGGCAACTTTCTTGCTTGTCCAAATAACAGGGTTTGTAGTAAATCTCATTAACGTTTCAGAAGTATTGTGATATGCATGCAACTATACACCTTAATATCCTTTTTTAGAAACTAAACATTTTTATAAAATAACTCTGTTATAATAGAGTCCATAAATTAACTCATTAATGTAAATTAAATATATTTACTTAATTACTCTATGGCATTAGGAATTCAATAGTTAATTGTCACACTTGCAAAAGAGCCCCAACTAACGCTATCTTTAGCTAATTCTATCCAGTCCACTTTACTACACCCTATCAATTGCAGGTCCATTCTAATGTTATCCTCCCATCTGCGTCTAGGTCTTCCCAATGGTATCTTTCCATTGGGTTTGGAAGTCAAATACTGAAATTATTTAAATAAGCTACCTTAATAAATTAAAATATTGGGATCACTATCAAATATTAAAACTCACTTAACTATCACGTAACGTACGTATAGTTCATAGTCTTGTTTTTAAATGGAAGCCATCATGATTTATTTGACTTGACGTAAGAGTGGTCTAGGGAAGATCTTTCACGTTACGTGAACGTTAATTGAAGTGTCTCCGGGGAATTTTATCAGTTATTTTGGGACATCCAATAATTTTGCGAGAAACGTCAACCCGGCTATTTCGTACTTAATTTGTTTGTTTATGGTGTGAATAATCCATCGGTATATTTTATTGTTTGCGTTTAGCAAAAGCTAAAACGTCTTGGTCCCTTCTCACACCTTATTCTTAAGCCAAAGTAAGTTTATATTCAAGTACTTATAACCTAATTAACCCTAACTGTCCATTTTAGTGAATAGATGGTTTTCATACAGTCCAAATTCTCAGTTTGAGGTTTGCTTTAGTTGTTATGTTACGTTTCAAGAATCCTAACCCCACAATATATTTCTTTACGTTACATTAACTTTAAGTGTACGTTAAAATGATTACTGTCCCACCATAGTGTATTTTTATAATACCTGTGCAATATACTGCCCATGGACTACTATTGGAAAACTAACTGGTTTTCTGTGGCAAAGTAAGTACTTCTCTAACACCGTAACTTACTGTACATTATGTACAAATTACTCTGTATATTAATCTTAAGGTGAAGACTTTAGATTAATGGGGATTCGAATTAAAGATAGGACAAAATATACATCTTTATCAAGAGTTTATTAACTTATTGAATACAATTTAAAAAAATCAACTTCCATTAAACAATTAATATTAAATAGTTTTATTCCATAAAATGAGTATATTGTGTTATTTACCATGTAAAACACAATATATACACTAATATGTAACAACTTTTTACAACCAATTTTAAATGATCATTTCTAATTTATAAATCTTTAAATCTGTTGTAAATAGCCGTGACTTCTGTCAATAAAGGTAAAACTAATAATATACCAAACAATTTTACCGGTTGTTCTATATGGGTGCGAAACGTGGTCTCTTACATTGTATGACAACTTTTTTGGGGGGTTTCAAAAACAAGGGAATTAGGTAGATATTTGATCCATAAATGGGTGAGGCTAATTGGATTGGTGGTTACATAATGATAAGTTACATACCCTGTATTCCTCACAAGCCATTGCTAGGATAATAAATTTTCGTAGATTACGATGGGCAAGACATGCAGTAATGATGGGAGAATCTAGAACCTTGTTCAGGGTATTGACAGGCAAACCCGATTGGAAGAGACCATTGGAAAGACTTAGGTGCAGATTGTAGGATAACATTAGAATTGACCTGAAAGAGATAGGGTGTAATGAGGTGGACTGGTTAGAACTATATAAAGATAGAGATAGGTGTACTTTTATAATTGTGGCAGGATACTTTAGAGTTCCTAATGCAATTGAATAAGTAAGTAAGTAAAATAGAAGTTAAGCACCCCCGATATGAATTTTTCTCGGAAAAAAAAGTATACAGCTTTATTATAATTCAAGTCACACCCCAGAGATCCAATTTGAATAAAATTATCATAGCCAGTTTAGGATATTTCGAACCTTAAAAATCAATCATTATAATATATCTTTATTTTTAGAAATATAAGTAAAATCACGATTTCCCCTCAAGATTTGCCCATATAACATCTAGATAAAGAGTTGGACTGATAACCGTCAATCCATACTGGTTTCTACCTATGTATATAAATAAATACATGATTATAAAACCTCCTTGATTGAGTTAGTGCGCATATAAACGTCACTATCCATCATAATCTTGCAGTTAAATTTCTTAACGATAACACATTTTCTCTATTTGAGGTTGCATTCCTTGAAGATTTTTAAGTTAAAGTGATTAATGAAAGAATCATCACTAAATTATCTCTTGGAAGACATTTTGAATACACCCCCCACAAATATATCCCGAGCTTATGAAGACCCTACTAATAACAGAATATTGATAATTTCTCTGTATCTCTCTAATAAATACTTTACTAACATTTTTGGAAAGTCGATCTATATGCATATTTCAAAAATTCGCTTTGTGTATGATTGTGATTCTGAAAACTTGTCTATGTCAAATCACTTGTGTATCTGTGCACTATTTAGGAACTTACAAAATTCTATCAAATTTTATATTTAACAATACTTTCTATCTTATTTCAATTTATGATAAATAAGATGACATAATAAAAAATATAGTAGCTTACACAGCATGTATTTTGGTTCAAAAATACAAATTGATTATAATTCTACCAATGCCAGACATATTGGTGGTTGGCTCATTTTGATATTGCAGTGATTAGAAGTACAATACACTAGATCATTGGTGTTATGCTTAAATAATTGAATCAATCGCGTTATAATTTTAAATACTACCACGTGAAAGAATGATAAATCAGGGCCTATGTAAAATTAAAATAAATATATTGTCATACACAATTCTAATAATTTTATACATTTTCAGTCCGAACGAATTTTTTTTAGCAAAAATATGAAGTTGCTAAAGTCTTCAACTGACACAGCTATTAAGCTTTTTTTTGGCAAAGTCTTCCTGGAAGGAAAATTATTTCTCAACACCCAGCCCTTACATTTTTTTGTGTAGGTCCATGAGAGAAATTATTTCCTGGTGAATATTCTGTTGGCAAGCCTGTGCCTTCCAGATTATTTCTGGAATTGATGTGGTCACTTCTGGAAAGAAGTATCTGGAACTTTTCCAAAGCATGTGTGGTTATCGGGTATTTGATGAAGGGTGCTCTTGATGAGAGTGGTTTAAACGCCCCCTCTTGCACCGCTTAGCCCCCTGATTCAAGCTCCCTCAAACCCTTGACCAACACCCCCTTTTAAAAACCCTCCCAATGGCTGAGGAAACGATTTTAGATTTTTTATTTCATGGGCCAGCAACGATTAACACAGTAATTCAACTTTCCTCGGACAAATAAATCGAAACCGATTGGTTTTGGGACAAATAAAAAATCTTCTGCTCATTATTATTTTTTCATAGGAGGTAATATAATTTTTAGAATTCCTGTAGCTGTGAGGACATAAATATGCGAATATCTACATTTAAAGGTATTATTTTTACAATGTTATATCATATAGTGCCAAGAAACTTAGAATAGATATGCCGGTAAGACATTGATTTTTAGCAATGCCAAAAAACACATAATAAACATAGGCATTAATTTATTCTGGAATCCTAAACGTGGGTTTAAGCCAGTCACCAACTTACAAACTAGCTTAATACACTAAATGCTTAACACTATCACCAGGATTGGTATATATGGGGTGATCACATACATAGGGATGTAAGCTAACAATCTAACTTATGTAGGACCATTGCACTAAACACCCAATGCTAGCTACATGAATTGTCAAACCAATCTAGATGGAGGATCACATACACATGAATATAGACAAACATATTTATCCTAGAATAGTGACACACTCCTTAACCACAAACACCATGATATATACTATCTTAACACTAGTATTACTACATGATACACACAAACACCTAGTGATTGAAAGGTGTCTCTTAGAACGTATCCAAAGTGATTCCTAACCTTCAGACCTGTAGTCCAACACCCTACTCATTCAGCCCCCGATGACCCTCGACCTCGAAACCTAGGTCATGCCTGTTGCTGCAAATCTGAACCACACAGGAGGTCAAAGCTCAAGAAGTTAGTGAAGACCCACCTTTTCAACCCCCTAATGCTCTGCTCAACAAATGAGGACAGGTTTTTTTTTAGTCAGGAGGGTTAAACCTTTGCATAGGTTCCGGAGGGCCCCAAAAACCTGTTCCTCACTTGCCCTTCATATAGGTCGGAGGCCAAAAGGTTACAATAATCATGTACACACATGGTCCTAAGGTGACGTGAATATGTGCAGACGTTTTGAAGGGAGTAATCTACAACCACCTCTCCCCCCTTAATGGACCTGATGGTTGGCCACATCTCCTAATGTTGGGAGCCAAAACTTTAGTCAGAAATTCGGAGGAAAGATAGAATCGTGTTGATACTTTCTCTGATTCAAACTATCTCAGAACGTGCACCGGTGGCCATGTGGTCTAAGAATTTTAACTTACTATATATTTAAATAACGTTGAAAGATGTTTAAGTGTTCAAATCCTTGTAATTGCACTGTGATTTAGTACTACAGGTTTTCTCCAACACCCCTTTATTCTAATTAAGATATACTTTCTTCAAAATAACTTCGCTTCTACACACTAAATCTTAGATTATCTCGCTATTGTTTAATATTTTGCAGCACAATACTACTCGTCCCAGATATCTGCATTCAACTGTCCTAAGGGTGCTAGATAAGGAAGGGACTACCATTTAGATTAAACATATTTTTATTTTATTCTTTAAATTGAAAAATGATACCTGGACACGGGAATCGAACCCAGGACATTTGGCTTAATACGTCAATGTTCAAAGCATTAGTCCAACCAGAAATCGTCCCATGCACAGGGTTATTCTTCACTCATATTTTAAGGCAAAGTCTTAGTGGACGCACGTAAATCGTAGGATATAAATGTGTGGTCAATTAATATAACGAGCTACAGATAACGCAGCCACCAATGACTAGGTATTTGGCTTTTTTCAGCCAATAGTACAATTACAACTGTACGAATGCGCGTATATTGATGATTTAAAAATATAAGCTATTATATTTATTAGTTATGATGATACTAGTATCTAGATATCATGTTCTTCTCAAATAAAAAATAGCACGTGGGCACGGGAATTGATCCCCGAACCTTTGGACTAGTACGTTAATACTTTCCCACTGAGCTATCCACAAATCATCCCGTACATTGGGTTTAGGATGACTGCGTTATCTGATAACTAGTGATCATAATTGATCACACATTTGTAGCCCACGATTTCCACACGTACATCACAGACTCTGCCTTAAAACATAAGTAAATAATGACTTTGAGTACGGAACGACTCTTGGGTAGCTTAGCGGTAGAACAATGACGTAGTAAGCCAAAGATCTCATGTTCGATTCCCGTGTCCAGTTGTCATTTTTCAATTAAATGAATATGATATTTAGATTCGGCTATCACGGTAATTAGCCAATAGAATAGCTTGGATACTTAATTTAAATTCATGTTTGCATGAGGCAAACAAGGAAACCATTAAGGAAAAGCCACTTTCAGTATAGCCGGCTGGAATTTACGCTTCCCATCACCGGAAAACCTGACCATACAAAGCCTGGAATTTATTCTGCGCGCCTACCAATGCGGTATGTTATTATTAAACCACATATTTATATCTCAAATTATAATAAATATTTTTGTTTAAAAGTAGTTTAGATTTGAGTCATAATCACATTCAGCTATTCATCATGATGTAAACATCAACATTTGTGCTTCATAAATATTATTTCTGAAGATGGAAATTAAATACCAAAACATATCTAACTAGACTCAACAACTGGTCTTCAACCAACATTGACATCAACGAGCAGGGAATTACGTATCAAAATAAGACTTTGAATTCACACCTTGCTTTACATTAAGTTAGGAAAATATATTTTTATTATTTAAAAATATATATATTTCATGACTAGCCATTATTTATATTTTATTCCTTGACTTATAAATTCACACTTTTGTATAGTTATGAATTTGATCAAGATTTTATGTTTATAAAGTATGACGTTTAGATTTACTTAGAACGAATTTAATTATAATATGACCCACCTCCGTCGCGTAGTTGGCTAACGTGCTATTCGTGTTGAGCTCGACTGCTGAAGATGGGGAGATCGAGTTTCGAATCTCAGTCGGGCGAACTGGGGGTGGTTTTTCCTAAATTGTTTTCCACTCTCCCTCCATGCAAATGCGGGTTTACTTCCTCTAATTCAACCTTTCCAATTCCTAATCCATTAGCGTAACTAGTACTTAAAGCGTACAACCCGAACGGGTAGTAAGACGCGGTGCTAAATAATAAAATAAATAAAAATAATAATAATAATAATAATAATATAATAATAAATAATAATAATAAAATATGCCATGTACCTTCTGCTTTTGTCATGCCTTAATGATACCCTTTAATTTGTGTAAAATGTACCAATAGGTTAACATATATTTCAAATGTAATTCCTATTTTATGTCTATTTAAAATGTCTTCTAAATAAATATCAACTTTTGCTATTTTATGTCACTTATTTTTGTTTAGCAATTAATTTATATTCTTAAAGTTTCATTCCTATTCAATTTTTTAATGCATATTTAATCTTTTGTTTATTCAAGTATCTACTGTTAGTTTAATTTGAAATTGTTTTTTATTCAACATTCTATATCTCAATTAAATAAAATATTTTTCACTAGTAAATCTTTTGATAAATTTAATCTAGTTTTTGAAACATGTTTTCATAATTTTTAGTCATTTTTACTTTTTAAAATGATTACAATAAAACAATATTAGTACATACATTTTCGAGTCTTATTATTTTGTATAATCATTATATTATTATTATTATTATTATTATTATTATAACACCGCGTCTTACTACCCTTCGGGTTATACGCACTTACGCTAATTGTGTAATGGTAGGGTGATTGTGAGATGAAATGAAGGACCTACATTTTTAACGTGGAATCCGAACCAAGGTGGAGGCCTGGCATTCCCCACATTCACAAGATGTCTTGTCAAGGTGAAGGAAGGGTTTGGTAATCAGATACAATCTGTGCCGGGACCGAGGATTGAACCCCGGCCGCCAGCACAGAAGTCTGACACCTTACCCTAGACCGCATTGTATAATCACATTATGATTGTACTATAAAGTAAATTACTAACATAAGCTTAGCCTTGGACGTGTACTAGATCTAGAGGTTTAATACCTCATTAGCGAAACACTTAGTTTGAGTCTTTGATAGGTCATATTTTGGAGCCTTGTATATTAGTTTCATAACGTGTCTTACTACCTATCCGGATAGTTTGCATTTAACTACACGATTGAGGTAATATTGAGATAGGTAGAATTTATCAGCTATATACTTGGATTTTTGTGTAGGGTAAAGGAATATATTTAATTAAAAAAATACAATTAGTGACCACTGATCCCCGCTTTCCTCCCTGCAGAACCAGCATGGGTAAGATATCTGGGAAGTTAAATTATGTTGCCTACGGATGTCTATAGCCACCGAACACTAAGAACTCTTAGCTTAAGTGATCTTTTAATTAAGCCTACACTTACCTTTCCGATTTCAACCACACGCAAAGAGTTGATTCATTTGGTGATTCATTGATGTAAACTTATTTTAAAATTCTATTATTCTTTCTAATATCAAGAGAAAATATTGCTTTGATGAAAAAAATTATCTCAAGTTTATGACAGATTATTTCGTTTTATGTGAACAAAAAAGCAAAAAATGGCACGGAACTCCACACGGACTTTCTCGCTCTATTTTTTGAAAATAGAGATATTTACTCAAAACTCATAATATAAATGAAACGAAATAATATACAACATCAAACCCAAGGATAAATTGCACTTATATATTCATGTAAATTTTTTTTAGTCCCGGTTTTATATTTTATAATTTTGTTTTTAAAGAATTAATGTCCTCATGTGTATGTTTGGACCGATATAAAATATTAATGTTGGGTCCACACTTAATATTAAAATTTACACTTCCGGTTAAAATTTTTGGCATTTTATTAGGTGCTGCAAATCTTTATGCCATAGCATAGCTATTCAATTCCTCATTTATAAATTTTTACCAATACAAAATGTAAATATTAACTATTGAGTTTAAAATGGATATAGATCATTGTTGTACAAACATTTCTCTCACTAAGAAGTGGTTATTATAGTACAACACCGCTTTACCACTTTTAATTTTGTATGATGGATGATAACTTTTATTTACACTCTACTCATCATGCGCGAATTTGGAACAGAAATTAATTGCCCGCTTAAGTAACTTACTAACAGTAGATATCTACTTTTATCCAAACTAAAGCTCACAAAATTGTATTAATATATTTTCCAATATCTTAGACGTGATTTGATTTATAATAATTATTCATTTAAAGTTTTTTTATTTTTAATAGTGCTACAATTTAGCAATGATAAGTTATTTAGTATCGTAAATAGTTTCGGAGACACAGAATTTCTGCTTCTGTAAAGTACCCTAAAATTCATTTTACATGGTAAAATGAAAATAGCCAATCTATTTATAATCTTAATCAAAACCTAGACAGATCGTTAGAGTCGATTTTGAGAAAATCGATTTTTCTCTTTTCGCACTTTCTTAAACTACTCTTAATTTTAAGTTTTAACAGACACAAGACAGACGTCATTACAAAGATCACTTTTTAGGGTTTGGGGGGTCTTGAGACATCGACATCCATCAACATTTCAGGTTAGATTTTCTTTTGTGGTCGTAATACTTTTATATTTGTGTTCAAAAAGTAAAAAAATATATATTTACGTATTACTTGAAAGTTACTGGTTTATTAAAATATGCTTCTTATAAAATATTTGCACTATAAAGAGACCTACATATTTGTAACGAGAAGTAATTAAATATCTCAAATAGTTTAGGAGAAATTATAAAAAAAAAATTAAATTATGATCAGAGCCGAGCCCTTAAAGTAATTTTGTTGAAATATTGAGGTTATCTATTTTGTTTGGAATATTTATAAATGTTGAGTAATGAAAATTAATCAAAATCGTTAGAGCCAATTTTGAGAAAATTGACTTTTTTTCTTTTTGCCCTTCAGCAAACTACCCTTAATTTTAGGATTAGATATCCAATTACAAAAACGCCTCAGGGCATCCCTATGAAAACCCTATGTATCAAGTTTTAGCCTGATCGGTAAAATAGTTTAGGCTCTAGCCGGAGGTACAGACAGACTGACAGACAGACTGACTGAAAGTCAAAAACTACTTTTTTGAATTGGGGTCATGAAACGTCAACACTCATTAAAATCTCGAGCTCGATTTTTTTTGACAACCACAACACTTTTTCTACATGTAAGATAGCGAGAAAGTAAAAGTGGATTTTACCATTTTGTCTGTATCCCATGTTTATCAGTCTGTCCCTGGCAACGGATTCATAACAGTTTAAGATTGTTTAAATTTGATATTTAGACATTATAGGGCTATACGGTATATTACAATATTTTTTCTTACCCTAGTAATTTAATCAAGGGTAGTTTACTGATGATGATAAGTAGGCCTACATTTTTATAGCCAAAGTTTTTCAATAATGGCCATAGTTATTTTGTTAAAAATGAACATTTAGGATTTATTTGACAATAAAAATAACATTATATAGTTTGTTTTTGGGCAAAAATTCACGGGGGACGATTTTTCAAAAACTTGAAATATTTTACAAATCGCCTCAGTGAATTGGTTCCAAATATTTACCTTAGGAGTGTTTGACACGACAAATAACAGTGGATACTTGTTTTGGGGGTAGAATCTCCATTATGGTTAGTTTACTTATGACAGTTTTTTCTTAACTTTGAATATTTTATAATTGGCTTTAACAATTTGGTTCCAAGTGGTATTTTTGTATTGTTTGAAATAACAAATAGCACTGTATTTTTGTTTTTGGGATAAAAACTCAATTATGGACAGTTTACTGATGACTGATTTTTCAAAAACTTCAATTATTTTACAAATGGGTATAATTATTTAACTTCAAATGTGTATTTTGGTTGTATTTGAAATGAAAAATTACGTTGTGTGGTTTGTACTGATTACTTTTTATAGTTGAATATTTGAAAAAATGGCTTTAGTGATTTGGTTTTAAATTGGTATTGGAAAACTATCCTACACATAAATATTAATGTGTCTTTACTTATCCCAATTAAATTATTTTAAGAGTAGTTTACTTACAACAAATAATAAAAATAATTGAATGTTTTGGAAATTAATATTGAAGATTGAACTCAAATCGAGAATGTGTGAATGCATTTCTTAATTAATAAGAATACGTTTTTATTTATACAAATAACCGATAACTTTAGTGCTGTCAACTAATAATTTGATTTTGAAAATTTTAATTTATTTAGATACATTTGAACAATTTGGTGTTCAATCACCATATAAAGATACATTATTGTGATTAACAAGATAATAGGTTTGTTTTTATGATTACAACTTATTTGATAGTAATTTACTAAAAACTAATTTCTGAAAACATTCTTCAAAGAAATGATACATAATATGATAAGTTTTGTGTCACTATGTCTTAATATTTAGTTTATTTTAGTTTATTTGGTAACCGCTTATGCTCTCTGAAGCAACCAAATTTTGTTGTAAAATAAAATGTTAAGGAATTTCCCTTTACATTTTCATTGATTAACTTTAATTTATTCATTACACTCTATTTTGCTTTTACTAATAGATCGTTAGAACCAAAGACGTACAGAGGTGAGGAGGAGGAGGTTATAATTTAAAAGACGAAATTTTGATGGTTAAAAGTATGGTAACATTTTTAGTATCCGTCTTATTAAAATATAAGAAGCTAAAATAATTCATAGCTTCCTTGTCAATCTTCAATTGTGGATGATGTATTTTAAATCACAGACCAAATCTGATAATAGTTACAATTCCACATTATAAACGGTGCTCACGTGATGTAAGGTGTTAGGTTCTCGAAAAATTGCGTTACAAGTAAGAGAGAAGTTGAAGTTCGAAAGTCACGGAAACTATTTCACCTACACTCGAACCTTTGTTATTTATCACATTTTCACATTTTTATTCTCTCTATACGATAATACGCATGTGTTTTCTTAAAAATTAGACTTCTAGTTACTAAACCCTTTGAATAATTTAGTAGAAACACACCTTTTGAATGAACTAATTAAAAACATAATTAAAATTACTGCATTATACTAGAACCTCACGTGGATGTTTTTGGCCTCTGAAAAACAATTTTGTAAACCAAATTAATTCAAAGAGAGGGAGAATCACTAAAGTAGACCTAATTTAGATGTAGCTTTTTTAAAATCTCTATCTCAAATCATTATCATCATCTGCTAAGTATGAATTCATTTTGCGGTCCAAGTATCCTTTAAAACTGATTCCTTTCTTATCACTTCCTAGTTTGATATATAAAATACAGTTTATTTAAGTTGTAGTCTTCTTAGAAATCTAACTTATAGATAAAAAGGACCAAAGTTTAGTAAATTATCGTAAAACGTTTGAGAAATGTTATTTTAATATTATTGTTTTATCGAAGAATAATGAATAATAAAATCCTTTATTTTTTGATATATTTCAAATGTTTTTTATATAGCAACAGATTAAATATCGAACAATAATTTTGGGACAGAGAGTAAAATCCTATATTTTGGGTTTGGGGCACATAAAATATAAGGATTCATCATAATTTAGAGGCCAAAAGTGTTTGCAATAGCCATAATTTGTCTTGAGGTAAAACATTTAAAAGAGGAATTTCTCATAAAATTATTATTGTTCTATTTTTAAACTAGGTAGTTTTAAATGAATTTTATTAGAAATATTGACAAGAAATAAATGATGATTAATATTTGTTAAAACAATACATATTAAGTTTTAAAAACTACTAAGCATTTTAAAATGATTATACTTGATTTCTTCTTTTCTTTCAAGAATTTCTCACTTTTTAATATATTTTTCACATCATGTTTTACTAACTATAAAGAATAAATACTTTGAAAAATCGTAATAGCTATAAGTCACAAGATTTTTATTAAAGCAAGTGATACATTAATGATATCGTATCTTGGTCCTAAACTATCATAATTTTATTTGGCTAGCCATTATTATGACTCAATCCAAAACATTCAATTTTTCATTTTGAACATTTATCTTTTATTTTTTAAGAACTAAAGGTGTTTGTTATTGTAGTGTATCTTAAATAGGCTGGGAAATATTTTTATTTTGAGTACAAAATTTTACTTTGTAGTAAGGTAGTTTTTAATTAAGCAACCGAGAATTGCCAAAAGTAAAATTCTATTGTAATTTGTTGTTAATATAACATATAATTATCATATTTTATTCCCCTTAATATTTTATAATTAGTGTGCAGTAACTATCCAAACATTGAAATATTTTGGAAACACAAACACTATTTGACCGCTAGGTGACAAGAATTTATCATAATAGTTTGGCTTTTGCTAAGATATATATATATTTTATTCCGTATGCTGAGATAATTTTTTTCGCTAGCAATTAAAATTTTGTGGTGACCTGGCGGTCTAAGGGTAAGGTGTCGGACTTCTGTGCTGGGGTCTGGGGTTCAATCCTCGGTCCCGGCACAGATTTATCTGATTACCAAACCCTTCCTTCACCTCTGACAAGACATCTTGTGAATGTAGGGAATGCCAGGCCTCCACCGTGGTTCGGATTCCACGTTAAACTGCTGGTCCTCCATTTCATCTCACAATCACCCTACCATTACACATTAGCGTAAGTGCGTACAACCCGAACGGGTAGTAAGACGTGGTGCTTATAATAATAATAATAATAATAATAATTGTGTATATATTATTATATAATGATGTGAGAAAATTAGGGTAATTTATTTAAGCCTCCATCTTACAGTTCACTTAGGTTATCCACATCTTAATACCATATTGTAAAATGTACTGGAGTTATAATAAAAGTAAAATATTAGCATTTGTGTTGGGGAGACTGGAAATACAAAATTGGAATGACAAACTTAAAAATACTTTGGGATCCTAGCCTGGGGAAAGGGTATTTAAAAATATAATGTAGTCCTCGAAACCATAGAATCTGACAATTATATACCTTTAGATATTATTTAATAAATAAGAACCTTAACTATTGAGGACAACACTAATTTTTCGATAATATCAGAAATTTATAGATTTTATTGAAGACAGACCAATTATTTTTTTCTTTGCGGATCTACAAAATAATGTATGTTTATTAAAAAATACTACTTAACACTAAAATTTATGCATATTTATTTTAATTGAAATGGATATCATAAAATGCTTATGCCTTAAATGAGATACTAAGAAATCTCCATACCCGCTTTGGGGGACGCGTAGTCTAACGCGCTAATTTCACAGAAGCTAGGCTGCCAATGAAGGGGAAATAGAGGTTAGAATCTCTGTTGGGTGTATTGAGAGAGGTTTTCAAAATGGTTTTCCACTCTCCATCCCCGTGAATGCGGGTACACTTCTATTAAATATAATCTTCTTCATCCCTAAAATCTTTATCGTAATTAGTACATGAGAGAAGATATTATAACGCGGTGCGTAGTTTCAAGTGCTCGTAAAATTAATTAACATTCATCTATACGTGTTTGCGACTAATATATAAAGGTTTGAGTTTTATTTATAATTTTAATGCGTGGAGAATAAAAATTTAGACGTATTATCACCCAATTGAAAATGTAATCCCTAATGCAAAAACAAGCCCAGTTGGGTAAAAATATATTTAATTTTAGAAATCATTTTGCACCCATTTTTGGTCTAACAAAACCTAAATGAGTGTACATTTGATTATTATTTTTAATGTTTAAAGAGTAAAATAGAAAATGATAATCCAAATTATATATGAACACCCCATGTAATGTGTATTTTAATAAATGTGTTTGACTGTAAACACTATTACTCCAAAAATAAGAAATCTTGAAATTTGAAACTCAACATACGTATCAAAAAATTTGCACATACAATATTTTTTAACGTTTTATTATAATATTTATATTGAAAATAGTATCGTCTTTAGTAGGGCCAAGTAAAAGTATCTATTTTTTAAATTTGACTCAATTATATATAATTTTTTAACACGTTCATAAACTTATATGTAGAACTGAGATGCTTGGGTCATTTTATTTCTAATTACTATTTAGCCGCTTAATTTGATTAAAGAATATATTAAATCACTATCTTTACGATTAATAAAATTTTATAGTCTATATTTAGTAAAATTTAATATTAAAACCATTAAATAGAAAATATTTTACAAAATATTATAGTTAACGTTCTAGGAAAGAAAATGGCTCAGGAAACCAGTAACACTTATCATAATTCGTAGGGATGAACAGATAGGTTTTATCTTAGAAATGATGTCCAAACTACTACCTACTCCAAATTTTTCCACAGCTAGATTATTCAAATAAAAATGCATTCTCAAGTTAATGAGAGTGCTTTTATTTATGCAAGGAAAAAATTATAAAAAATTATAATCTCTTGAATGGTTTTATTTAAAATATAGCTCATAAGGAATTAATGATTCACTATATGTTTGGTGACTTCAGAAAGTTTTTAGTAAACAATAATAGCTTATTAAAATATTTGTGTAAAAACAGTAAAACAATATTGTTCTAAAAATACCTTTAAAACCTATATTAAAATATATCGTCTATAGTCAACTATTTTGTAATATTGAACCACTCTATTAATTTTAGATAGATTGCACACCTTATAGTTGTTATAAGACACAAATTATTAATATTAGAGCCTTACGTTATAATTCTCAAACAATGGCCAAACCTCACTAAGCCAAGAAAATTATTTACATCACTTTCAAAATCTTGATACTATTGAGCCAAATCTACCATGAGAATAATAATAAAATGAAATGCATTTTTTTAAGTTATGAAACACATTGAGTTATTTTACACATAGGTTTGCATGTTTACTATATTAAGATTACTCAGAAACCTCTATTTTGAGTCTTATATCCTAAAACTTTTGGGCCCACTGGTTTTACTTGATAAACATTTGTTCAATAAAAAATTATATTACTCCTAAAATGTGATGGTAAATTTAATATTAATTATTTAGCAAAATAACTTAATTTGCATGGGAAAATATTGAACTCAAATACAAAGAAATATTTCATTCTCAAATCAAAATATAGATTTAAACATAAACCAATGAAAATGATCAACCTAAAATCCAAATAAAAATTTAACCCAAACAATAAAGATGATATTCAATCTTAGATAGTATAACAAAAATTAAAAGAAAATTTCTTAAAATAAAATATTTCATAAATGAGATGATTTGTAACGAACACAAATATACTGTATTACTACAAAACTAGATAGACTTATGTAGTTATTTCTGTTATCAACGCTATATACTACTAAATCAGAGCTTAAAGAATTTACCATATAACTGACTTTAAATAACTATTTGATTTTCCTTTTTAACTAAAATAAGTTAAGCATTACTACAAATATAGCGTGCATAGAGTACACTAGGAAGAATCAGAGCTTCCCTGCCGCCTGTCCATTTTATCCTTCGGCAACCCCAAATCTCTTTGCCCGGGGGTTGTCTTAGGCCTACCACGGAGGGTAGTACATGAAAGACCGGGGGGTTTATATCTTCTACACTATGACTTAACCAATCCAGAAATAGTTTCATTTTGTTCAAAAAAACAACACGAAAGCATACAAGGTAACATGGCAACATAATAATAGTAGGCTCAGTTTAATTAAATTATAGGAATATAATGTTTAAGATAAAATATTGTTGTGATCTAAGGTATTTATTTATTAATAGTTAATTAGGTATAATTTTAAATCTATTATATTAAAATATATTTATTTATTAAATAGATATTTTATTCTATTTGTGAAAAAGATCAAATAATATTTTTTAAATGATAACCAAAATATTATACCCGCTTTGGTAGCTGCATAATCCAAAGCGTCACTCTGGCAATAGGCTGAACTGCCAATGATGGAAAGATTGGCGTACAAATCCCGGATGTTTGTACTGAGGGTGATTTTCTAGATTTCACTTAACGCTAATCTGGGTACTTTTCCTGTAAATTCCACCCTCCTCATTGCTAGCTCATTAGCGCAATTAGTACATAGTCGTCTAGCCCAAATTAATAGTAAGACGCAGTGTTGAAATAAACTACATAGTCGATTTTATTTACATATCTTTGAAATGTTATCTAAAATATTTTATTTGAAACTATCCCTAATATGTGTTAAGATATATATATATATATATATATATATATATATATATATATATATAAGAGAGAGAGAGAGAGAGATAGAGAGATAGTCTTATTATGGTGGTTAGTTTTTAAATTTCAGCAATACAGGTGTGAACGGCGATAAAAAAAATGTCAGCCTGGTATTTTTTTTTGTATTGAAGGTAACGGAAAAACTATAGTTCCAATTTCTGCTGGTGATATAAAGATGGATTTTCTTAAATAATTTCCCTTTCCCTCCACAAAAATATGAGCGTGATTTCTCTAAAACTTGATTTCAATTTCGTTACTCAATAAGTGTAAACATGTATATATTGGACAAATAGTGAAAAGTAGAGTACAAATAATAAATTAAATTTGGCCTTATGATATATTAAAATCCTATTAAGTTATTATTATTGGCCTAACCTTTATTTTAGTAGGTTTATAAAATTGACCAATTTTAAAGTGATAAGAGGCAATATTTATGATTTACGGTAATATTTGTTATTGTGTTAACGCTATTATGACAATGTTTCTGATTAAAAAGTTATTTATTTATTTAAAAAATGTACTTTCACAAAAATCCCAAAACATATGAACTATGGCTGGGATGCATTACAAACTCTATAATTTTGAAAGCAAAATTAATATTTGCCTAGGTTTGAACGACTAGTTTATAGTATTGCTGATATAAATATCCATACATATAGCATTTGATCCATATAATTGACGTTCACATTGTTTATACATATGTTTTCAAAATATTGTTAAATTTTATGTATCACATAGGCCCAAATAGTTATTTAAATAATTTATGAAACATATCTAAAGCTCTAATGAGGAGTAATTATTCACTTCATTATTTTATTTATTTTACGTTAGTATCCCATTTTATTACTAAACTATCTATCCAAGTATTAGGTATATGTTATGGCCGTATCAAATTATTATAATATATAATTTGAAATATTTTAAAAGATTTTGTGATTTAATTTTGCTTGCGTAACTAATTTAAATACTCGAGTACCCAATCATAATTTTGATACAAATGTCAAGACGTCATTAAAATAGATGATTATTTATAATTAGCCTAAGTCAACTTAGATTTGGATCCGAATCTTTTCTTATCATCTCAAATCAATTATTTTTGATATTTTTGAATAAATTTTTAATATAAATATTCATTAGGAAATATTTCAAATCAATATTATAAAATTTCATCAGTAAATATCTGAAATCGATACTATAAAATTTCGTTAAGAAATATTCTAAATAGATAATTATTATACAATTTCACCAAGAAACATTTCAAATAGAATTAGAATATAATATATAAAATATAGTTTTTAAATCAAATCCAACTAGAGCGTTATAATAATACACATTCTTAATTGAGTCTAAAACCAATAATGATTGCTACAAAAACTACGTTTAACCAATAAATAATAAGTTCTCAAAAAGGTGAGAAGTTTATATGATAAAGTAAAATTGTGTGCAATTCTGCGTTAAAACACAATGTAATTATGTTCACAAGAACTACCTTAAATTTTGTATTGAAATTGTTTATGATATAAAGATTGACACTTGTAAAAATACAAAGTTATTCACTCATATATTCTGCTCTTATATTCAAAATTTGAATTAATTACCATAAAATCCAAATAAAGAATCTATTTGGATTAAAAATTTCGAATAAGATTACACTCCTTGATATATTAAGAATCAAAATTTCGAATTTTTGCTTCGATCATTCTTAATGTGTTGTTTACTTAAATAAATGAGACCCTTTCATTGTCCAAACACAGCATGTTCATTAATATTTTATATTTTTTGCCTCCATACAAAATACTTTAAAATGTATTCTAAACTATTTCCAATCCTAATTATGACAGGCTGATGTCAATATTACCAGCCTAACAAAACGAAACAAAAAAATTTGTGGACGTATGAAAGGCTAGGTATTGCAAGGTTGGGCTATTGTTATAAATTATGCTTATGTCATTAAATTCTACTAAGTAAGAGTGAGTTGGCTAGAGTAATTTTATATTTAGTAAATAAATTACAAAATTTCTTTATATACTATGTTTTTTTGTGAGTAATGTATAGGGTTCTTCTGTATAAGTGTTACCTGATGTGATCCCTCAATGACTTTAACCCTTACGTCTGTTGAGCCTCGCACCCTTGAAACTGCCACGTAAAAATGTGAATTATTAATAGTAATTAAGAACGTCAGTTTAACTGTGAACTGTCTCCATCTAAAAATAAAAGGGATATCAGTGTCTTCAAGGACAAAACAGACAATTATTGGTATGAAACAAACATTCTCTTGAGACGAAATCGTTAAAATTGTTGCATGGATTATATTTGCAATCCAATTTTGTCACTGCTAAGTGGGTTCCATTGCTTAAGCCCTGTTTATTATTATATACACACAAAGCAACAATGGAACATTAATTTAATTTGTAATGTTATGTCATTTGTTACTGTGAAGTGTTAGCTGTCTTTTAATTAGAATAGTAATAGTTTTGTATGAAATAATATAGGCCATGTAAATGTAGGCTCAAATCAAATAAATTTGTTTAACATTACCTGTACAGATTTCATTGCCCAGAGAAACTTTTTCTTATAATTAATATGAATACAAATCAAACAAACCATAATGATATGTCCCTGTATTATAATCTGAAATTTTTCTATGGAATTGAGATTGGAATTTATATCATAAGTTATCCTTGCTTTTGAAATGCAAATAACAAATCAATACAAATATTATGTAAACCACTTTTTGTTTGTTTTTTAATCAGTTTTAAGGTTTGAAAAATTCGCCCACCATTTGAGTTGTTCCTTTACAATTTAACCATGCAAGTATTTCATCTTCTTATCTCATTGAGAAGAAATAAAAATTCTCTGTAATGAGTAATCTGTACTGCAAATTTTGCAAACTTGAAAACTGATTACAAAAAAACAAAGTTTTTTACATAATATGTTTAATTGATTTATTATTTGCATTTCAAAAGCAACGAGAACTATAATATAAATTCCAATCTCAATTCCATAGAAAAATTTCAGATTATAATAAAGGGACTTATTATTATGGTTTGTTTGATTTGTATTCATATTGATTATAAGAAAAAGTTTCTCTGGTCAATTAAAACTGTACAGGAAATGTATTATTATTATTTACTATTAATAATGATAGCATTTCCTATTGAGTATTGTTAGAAGAAACGACCTCTTAGGCGATTAAATATTTAGGTAGAAAAATGGGCAATATTATTGTAAAACTATTATTTAAGTTTAATTCCATGTACACTATTTTTGTAATAGTTACCATCTTAGTTTATTTATAGAATTAGTAGCATACATTTTTACACACTATATATAGGACTATATGAAGTGTTTTCATCTTCCTAATAGATTTATTCTGTAGAATGATGTTTCTTTTAACTTCTGAAATATTAAATGGAGTTTATTCAAACATTTATTACACAGGCACGATATTGGATATCTTGTTTTATAGTTTGTTTTCTTAATTCACTCAGTGTTCATGGCGATTTTGTGTAATTATAAGTATATAATCATTCGCTTACAAAGGCTATAGTAAATATCTTAGGAACATAATAGCTTAATATTAAAAGTTGAAATAACTATGTGAATATGAGCTATGATAAATTAAAATCCAAATTTGGCAAAGCTTTGAAATAAGTATTATCTAGGAATATATTGTATTCCATTATTTTACAAGTAATAGTCCTGTGGCATACTTGTATTCTGAGTCAAATTAACGCCCAATTTATCTCTATATTTTTAAGGACAAATATATAATTTTGATGTCAAATTGATACACAATATGTAAATTCACATTATTTTTAAGGATTAGACTAAGAAAAAATTTGTTTAAAAATCATCTTTATATAAGCATCATACCTAAGTTTAAAAATTTGTAAAATTCCCTAAGAGGCTTACAAATAAACAAATATAATCTTGAAATTATATATTTATTATGTGAATATACATTTAGCTGAATTTATAAACCTAACCACAACGGTCGTTTACATTTTAACTACTTCATAAATTTAGAATTTATAGTTTAATATTTTTTTACTGCGAGCCATATTATCCCGTTCAAGGAAACACATATAGTCAAAGAAAACAATAGTAGTTTTGTTCTGTAAATTCAGAAATATTAAAGAGGCAAGGTACCAAAAATATTGAAAAGCTTAGATGTGCTTTTTAACCTGTAAAATCTTGTTGAATAAGTACTTTGAAATGACTAAAACAAAACTTATACATATAAAGCTTATATGGAGAATTTATGACTTGTTATGTATTTTATCTATGTCGTTTATATATTCTGTAAAAAATGTAATTAACAATATTTGATTCTTATAATGTTACAGAGTCATCATTAAATTAGACAGAACAATACAATAATATACGGATTTTATTATATAGTGGGTTATAGCGTGAAACAAAATTTTAAAGAATAGTTTTTCAGTAAAATGTCCTTAGGTTAGGAGTCTAGGAAATGTGAGCTTAGGAAAGTGGCTTTGTACTCTTTAGATAAATTGTTTTTTGTTAATATCAATCAAATAATTCTCCATTACAAACATAGAATTTAATTTTCTTCACGTGGTAACCTCAGAGCTCTTAAATAGGTGTAAAGTGTGTCCTGGAATTAATTGACAGCTTTCCATCTTCATTTAAAGATTTTCTTATCTAATGCCGCTATGCTCACGTCAAATATTCAGGAACTTTTGATATCACCATGTGAATAAAATTAAACTTTATTATATAACTGAAGAAATATTTTATTTATTCTGGCAAAAAAAAAGTGTAAATATAAATACCACCAAAACACTGCCCTTAGTTTGCGTTCCCTACCCTCACACCTTAAGTAAGCTTTCATCAGAAAAACAAACATAATATTTTGCGTATCAAAATTAAACGCTTTATATATATTTCAAACCGTTCTTAGACTATTTGAAATAAAAACAAATTTGGGCAATTAAATTATTTGTAGAAACTCTTTAATAATTTTTATTTTTGAAAATTGAATTATATTTTATTTGTCATAAAAAACAATTCTTGGATACCCATTTTTAAATTGATCTTTAGAGTTTTTTTAAATTACATTTTTTAATATATTTGATCAATAAACTACTTTTAAATTAATTTCTCTTATAAAATTCAACAGAAAATGTTATTTTTCATTTTAAATAGTCTTCAAATACCTATTTTAAACCAAACGGTTGGAGTTTTTTTTTCAAACATTTCAAGTTTTTAAGAACTCAGTTATAAACGAACTACTATTAAATTATTATTATAATAAAGATAAATAAAAATTATTATTTATCATGTAAAATTATTATATACCTATTTTAAACCAAAACGTAACCATAATTCTTAGGATAATTATTAATAAAAATCAATATTCAGTAATCTACTCTTAAAATAATTATTTTCTGAAAAATTTGTATGGAGTTTTATTTTAATGTCAAACACTTCTTAGATGTTGATTTTCAACAACATATTTAGAGCCATTTTTGTAATGTTTAGAGTTTTTAAAGACCCTAACAACTAAACTGTTCCTTTGGAATTTCAAACAAATAACAAATAAATTGTGTTTTTTGACAAAATCATACACTTCATTGATATCAATTTTAGACAAAATCTTTAAACATTTTAGAAAATATGTAATTCAAACATTCACTAATAATTAAGCTTATTTGAGGGCTCCAATAAAATTAAAATAAAGTCCATAGGTATAGGCCAATAAATTATATATATATCAATTTTAAACAAAATCCATCAAACCTTTTAGCATCCAGTTACATATTGACAGACGGGATTTTTTTCCTGATCACAATACTTTCTCTTGATATGTGGAAGTAGGATATTTTTAAAATTTCTTGTGCTTTATTGAAACTAATATTAAAGTATAATAAAGACACAGTCTATATTAAAAGTTGGAAATTATTATACATATTAAAAGAAGTTCTAAGGTAAGTCACATTAGAAAATATATATATTCTATTTGGACTAGAATTAAATTTGTTTGGAATTGGTTACAATATATACATATATATATATATATATATACATATCTATATATATATACATATATATATATATATACATATCTATATATATACATATATATATACATATATATATGTATATATATATATATATATACATATATATATGTATATATATTATATTGTATCCAATTCTAACCAATATAGTCAAACCTGGTAGACTTTATATTCAATTGTCCTAATGACATTATGGTTTAAATATATTTTACTTTCTAGGTCTAGGTAGCATTAATTATAAGCCCATCAAATTTGGAATACCATAGTTAATATAGGCTGACTACAAACATATGAAATTTTTAAATTTCAAATGTTTCATATCTAAACTCAAGACTTAAAAGATTTTACTCGATATAAATATTTAAATTTTATAAACTAAGATAAAATCTTCAACTAAACATATTTCAATTAAATCTGATACAGACATTCCTACATTCTTAGGAAAAGCTATTTTATATACTATCATTATTTTCCTTCGAGTATTATTCTTAGGCCTATATCTTTGGTTTATCTGCACTGTCACAATAATAATTTATGAATGAATAATGTAGAATTTAGAGGAAATGTCTCAAATTTTGAGTTGGACGAGGAGGTGAAGAAGTGAATTAAATATAGTTTAAAAAACAACTTATAATCTATTGGATATGGAATTGATCCCGATCCTTCTCCTCACTAGAAATCCAGTACAGTCGTGAAGGTGATGCTTTGGATTGTGATATCACCAATGCAGATTCTGTTTTATGGTGTATTAAAAATTATATACACAATAGGTGCCTTTAATGCAGAAAATAGCCAATTACTATATGTTACTATGAACATTATTGCAAAGCATTGATTTACATTTACCAAAACTGATAGGCTAATATAATTTTTAAATCAGAATGGTTATTATGAAAAGTGTGTAAAGACAAAACTAATATTTAAATCACTAAATTATTAAACGATTTTGACCAAATATAGTAGTTGGTAGTAAAGTTATATCTTATTTTTTATTCCCTTCTTATTTTATATACTTTTCTTCTATGACGACGACATGTTTAGTTGATTTTTTCACCATCTTCAAGTCTTATTTGTAATAAAGATGATTGATTTTACTTCATACTTTTGGAAAGTTTGTGGAATCTTATATAGTTAAATGATGAACATATTGTTAATTTTCTCACTAGAAGAATTTTCACAAATTTCCAATAGTATGAACTAAAATCAATCATTTCTAATACAAATAAGACTTGAAGATGGTGACAAATCACGGAAACATGTCGTCATAGAAGAAAAGTATATAAAATAAGAAGGGAATAAAAAAGAGGATATAACCTTACTATCAATTATTATTATTATTAATTCTTTTCAAATAAAACATGAACATTATTACAAATATAGTTGTTTACTTAGATAATTAGTATATTTTAATTTTATTTTCTCATAGTATAAATTTGCAAATCCTTGTGTCTAAGAGTTTAAATTAAATTAATTAAATACAAAAATCGATCCATTTAAACAAAATGTTTTATACACTTGTTTTGGTAAATTGCTCGTATAGCTTTTAGCAGTAGTAAAAAAAATTACTTAAATTGTTTGTTTGTTTGTTTGTTTGAAAATAAATTTGTTTTAATATATATTTAAGCGTATAACCGAACGGGTAGTAAGACGCGGTGCTAAATATTATTATTATTATTAAAAATATATTATTCTCAAAACCAATCAAACATAATCCTATAGTCTAAACCATAACTTAAGCCGTATTTATTTAATAATACATACCCAACATTATAAAATAAAATGTAAATATTTTGACCAATTTATAATTTGCATTTTATACAAAACAGAAAATAATTTATACTTTTTATATGTTTGTGTTGTAAGAAAGACAAAATGATTAGGAAAATAAACAAAATATGTCCTAATATTTATTAAGGTATTCAGAGTACAGCTTATGAACACAACAATCAAATAAGCAAACACATTTAAAAAAATATGTAATGCTTCAACAGGTAGGCCCACTACTGTACACTCCGTGCAGTTCTAGATGGATTACATACACTATGTATCTACGCCATGGTCGCATATAAGGTATTCAGAGACATTTGACCTTACAAGAGTTTCATCGCGTTCCTTTATCCAGGTTTAGTCCTTAAGCACTGAGTAGTTTTAATGTTGCAAACTGCAGTTCTCTTTGATAACAGCAACGCCAAGTGAAACAACTCACTTTCAAATTGTTCTTTGTAAACAACACTAGTTCAGTAACTAGAAATATGCTACCCCCTTAAATAACATTCTTACCCCCTTATAATAAACATACCTTTTCAAACAAGTAACTATTCGAGGGTAGTTGGAAATTATTTGCAACAATACAATTTGCAATCATTCTCTTGAACAAAAAAAGAATCATAGTATTCTATATTTTCTTTGTATTTTGTAATCTGAGTAAACTCATTTTAGATATTGGTTTATAGGGAGGTAAGTAGGGCAGCTACCTGAACCTAGCTTTTTGAAAACAGATTTATTTATATTAGATGGCAATTTTTGTCTGTTCTCTAGAAAAATCATCTTTAAATTGAACAGTTTTTAAAATTCCTGCTTAGTAGCGATGTTGTCACTTAGACTGTAAATCATGATCTCCATATTTAAGGAATAATTCTCTCAATGAGAGCAGCCATTTTAACCTGAAGGTTGTGGATCTGGTGTGTAACTTGTTTGTGACCTTGATGGAAATGTGTAAGGTAAACTTGCTAGCTTTCAGAGTAAGCATAGTGCATAACACACATATCCCCGTTGACAAATTGCTACAGGTAGGATACATTTTCAACCATGTAGGAAATAGATTTCTAGATCCTCAGCTCAGTGGATACATATTTACTCTATACTGAGCAAGATTGTCAGACTTTTTAAAATATTATGTTGCTAACTATTCATAAGATACAGACCAAATATAAAATAAGAATTTAAAACACGAATTATTTCTGTAGGCTATTAAAACAGTTTATAATATTATATTTTAAGACACGTATAAGTCAATCTTATATTCATATAAGTGTGTATTTTTTGTGGGTCAAGGGAATAGGTTCACATATCTGAACGTTATGGTTTAAGAACTTTCGTAAAAACTTTAGTTTTAGTAAGTTCTTTTGAGTTTTTTTTTAAATTCACAGTAAAATACATACCCCGGAAACCAATTCTGATCTAAACATTGATCATGCTAGTATACTCAAATTATGAATAAAATTAAATATTTTTTAGCACCACGTCTTACTACCCTGTTTGGGTTATACGACTATTTTCTAATTACACTAATGCGTTAAGGATGACGAAGGTTGAATTTAGACGAGGTGTACCCAACTTTTAATGGAGGGAGGGGGGAAAGTAATTTAGAAAAAAACTCTCAGTACACCTGACAAGATTGAACCCAGTTCTTCCTGTCATTGGCATTCTAATCGATTGCAAGATTGTGCCATAGCCCACTGAAGCGGTCTAAATCTATTCATCTAATTGCAATATATATACTTGTCAATAATTTCATGTCTAGGAAATAATATAATATTTGAATAATATATAAAATTATCATTTACGAGACCGCTACTTATAATAATTATTGATTACAAATGAAACCTTTGAATGATAAAATACATTTGAAATATACTCATTTAGTTTTGTAAAAATCTAGTTTGTTCATTTTAATTAACAATTAATAATATATTTGCTAAATGATATTCTTAAATTTTTAGATTTATTGCATTAGTGCACTACGCGTTAACTTAATTCTTTTTAGGTGTAGTCGAGATTGTGGTCCACACGATAGAAATAAGTTTTATACTAATAGGATTACGACCTAATCTAATTAAAATTTAATACAAATTAGAGAAAAAGTTAAATCTACATTAAAATAACATTAACTCGCTTAAAATAAAAGTAATTAATTTAATTCACTGTGAACTAAAAAAAATATATGTTAAAATTGTATTTTTTACTATCCTGTCATGCGCACTAAGAGCGTGGTTTTTTCCTCCTTGTTGGGTATTCTCTCTTAGGTACTTATATGTGCTGGAATCCAAGATGGCCGACCTTCTAATTACATTTCCAGCTATACTTTTAAACAAATGTCCAGAATAGGAGGTGGAAAAGAAAAACTTTCCTACGATGAAAATTACCATTATAAATCAGGGTGTTTTTTTATAATCCTGAAGAAATTCCATAGCTATTTTTTTAAATATACTGATATACTATGTGTGTATACTCGGCTCAGTTCAACAATAGATCACATTTATAGCTGACTAGTTCTTTATACGGCGTTTTACTATCTTAGTGATGAGTAATGTAGAATCTTTCAATCACTTTATCCATTTACACCTAGAGAGAGAAAGTTGAAAGTCATTTAGGTAAAAAAATTACACTCAGTACGCCCAGCCAGGATTTGAAGCCTGGATCTCATCATACCTTGAAAGCCAGATAAGAAGAACCCGACGCTTTGTCCTGTACCCGACGATGTAGATCACACTTCCTAAAATCAGCTGTAATGCTCAAACAGTCTTGTAGTCTAGGGCGTTTGTCTACATATTATACTTGGTCGTCTGTAAAAGGAATGTTTTGAGAGGTTCAATACTGGCAAGATGAACTAAAGAGGGAGAGATGGAGCTGCACAATGAGGTTAGGCAATGTGGTTCTCCCATCTCTCTCTCTCTACGCCAATGAAGGTGCGATTACTCTAAATTAACCTCATCTTCCATACACCCTTTAATTAATTCGTTAGCTTCTTCGGTGAATACTAAGTCTGAATGTAATATTAATTTAGTCTAGTTTTCTAGTGACAGTGATGTTGAGGTTCGAATCCCTACTGTATTTATTTATCATAAGTTATTCATTAATTACACTAATACCATTCATTAATGGTTTCCCGTTTAACGTTTGATACCTTTCCTATAAATTCTACCTTCTCAGCCTACCAGATTATAATCCGAATGGCTAGTCAAATGTGATAGAAAAAATAACCAAGCCGCTAGTTAACTTTGCAGTGAAAGGATTGCTAATAAAAAAAAAGCCACTCATTCATTGTAAGGTAATTTAACCCCACAACCAGGCCAAAGGTCATAAACCACATTTTGTTCACTCCCTTAACCCTCCTAATTGTATTAAACCAAAACCTGCACTGGTGTGGACGTGCTATAAATATAAAAATCATTTTGACTGGTTTGCTGTTCATGGGGAGCTTTGGGTTCAAATCCGAGAGGGAGGTTTCTCCAAAATGCTTTCTTACTCCCTTTCTCCACAAAATTTCGGGTACATTACCCATAAAATTCTATCATCCTTATCTCTGTTATAGTAGTGTATCCATGCATCTACTCAAATAAGTATAACTACGCTGTGAAAATAAATACTAAAAAAAAAACACAAACTTTGTTTAAATAGAGTTTACTCGATATAACCTTACAAGAAGAATAATGATTCGTTAATAGTGGGTGGAAGTAACCTCTCTTTACACTTTTAAACCTCCAACATTACATGTTATGTAGAAAAAACAGCTCAACAGAAACGTAGACTTTTCCCATCTGTAATTATTGAGACCTGGAAGTTGATTTAAAAACTAATTGGAAGCTCAGGGCTGTTTACATTCTCAGGAGAAATCTCCAGTCCCATATTTTGATAATTACTCTCTTCTTTCTCTGTTTCCACTCACGAATAAGCTATAATTATTACTTCGAGTTCTCAGAGAAAGATAAAAAGTGGCTCTTTATACGCGTATTCATTTTTAGCTCATCCAAATAAATCGGCTGAAACATTGAAACAACAATTTTTACAGATTTGTTATTTCCCTATGGGCAGTTGAACCAATTTTGTTTTTCAGTACGTCTTATTACTAGTACCAGCTATTGGCGGATTTACACTTATAGAGTAGGGAGGTATAAGTTAGAATATAAAGAAAATATACCACATTTTTTCTTGGAAAGGGATTGGTAACCCGTTTAGGAATAGCCAGACTCAGTTTAATTGACTGAGATTCGAAACTCGACCTCCTCACCTTAAGTATAATCCACGTGGCAAACGAAACCCGTAGAAAACTAATAAACCTAATTGTAAGATTATTAAACTTCTAGCGCAATATTTGAAACATTAATATTATTCCTAAAATAATATATATTCCTGCTGTGTGTCAATATAATGTTCATCTTTATTTTGTAAGAGCTTTATCTGATATTTTCAAAATTAATTAACTCTGCTTTCATGTATTCAAACATCAAGCGATTGGAGCTAGATATAATAGATATGATAATAATTATCAATACGATAACACCAATCATAGATAAAATGTTACCAATGTTGGCTGCCAAAATATATGTTATTTTATTCTAAAAGGCACTTTCTATTAAAACTGGGATGTACTGTACGTCTTAGAGACACCCGGTCTCAAATAAATAGAGACAATATATAAATATTTAAAATGTATATAGAAGTTAAATGAGGGTTTACTATTTTATGTTGGTAAATTTACGACCTGTGGTCAAGCTGATGTGTTCGTCTTGAGACTTAATCTTGAGTAGACAACCCTAATCCTATTAAACCTATTATTAATTAAATAAATCTGATTTTTTTATTAATTTTTCTAATTTTATTGTTAATAGATGTTTAAAAATTATGTTTACGTCTTTATTGACCACAGTCATTAGGTATATAACTAGCACAAACATTTAATACAATTTATAAAATATATTTGAACAACTTTTGTAGACATTTAAACAAACAACATAATATTATATTAAATTTTTTAAATTACAATAAATACGCTAAATAATTAAGTACATAGACACATAATTTATTCTCCCTAATTTGAAATTAAAACGAACAAAATATTAAATAATATTATAACTGTGATCTTGAGTTTCAAATATAAACAAATAATCATTTTAAGAATGACCAAGCTTTATGTTAAATTTTCCAAAACTGCAAAACTGTTGGACGTAGACTGTAAATAGGCAATATAAATCAAAACCTTTTGTTTACAAAATGAAAAAAAGAAAAAGAAACAACCCCAACTGCTCAACTCTAAAGGTAAGGTCGAAACTTTAAACAATACTAATACAAAAGTTTCATCAAGCAAACAAAATAAAAAAACTATAATAAATATTCACAGAACATACACAATTTTAATGTGGGCATAATATATATATACATAATAAGATAAATGTGTTACTGTAAAAAAATTCATATAAAAACTTCAACTCAACAGTAATAATAAAAATAAATAACGCAAGCCAAGCCAGGATGTTTCCAAGCAAGCATCTCCATAAAAAAAAAATCTTACATTTAGAAACTGGTGGAAAAAAAAAAGAGTTTGTATATTGCGCATGTTGGTCTGTTTTAAAACAATATATATGTATACACATATATAAAATGTATTGTTATTGTATATATATATATATATATATATTTCACCCCTTTTCCCCACTTTTCACCATATCTAGAAAATATTCTACATCTTCACAGAAGCTAGGGGTTAAAAAAAGACGGGTTTTTATTAGTAGGAACAGGAAAAAAATAAGGGTTGAGGGAGTATTGTGGGAAGGGGGTAGCGTTGTAGGTAAAGAGGAATATAAAAAAGACCACACACATACACATATAGAAGGATTTATTTCCAAGAGGGTGGGGGCAAAGAAGGAGACATAGAGAATCCAAGAGAATAGAATCCCGTGCGCTTAGAAGAGGTAAAAAAAATATATATATATATAAAAAACTCTACAGGAAAGAACTACGCATGCTTACAAAGAGAAAGGGTGTCTCCTGGTTTTCCTACACCCCTCCCTCTCTCCTATCTTTCGGAACGAGCTGCTGGGGTTGGCCTAGGAGGCATCTTAGTACGAAACGTAGGAAGACAGTTAAGGTGTGACTACGACTTTAGACGGAGGTTCTCTACCGCGGTATTGTCAAGAGGTTTGGAGAAAGACTATCTGACTGAATACGACACACAAAGCAACACACTTTGGTCAAGAGCGACAGATACACAGGCGTATATTAAAACAGGAAAGAACAAACGGCAACTTCACCTTAAGGCTAGAGATAATTAAAATAATTTTAGACACTCACCTTTTCTCTTAGAGATGCATCTCCATGAAAATGTCAACGAAAAAACTGTTAGTCATACGGGATAAAAATAACACATTTTCTTCTTTCCATATTCGAAGATGACAAATGTAAGGACGAATAAATGAAAAACCAAAACGAAATCAGCGGTATTTATCTCACCTTCAAACACCGATTGTTTTATCTTATCGCCACTAGCAATTAATTTATTATTTTCTCTACTTTATTTTCAAATACCAAAGATTGAAAACTTTAAATAGTGAAAATAATTTACTTTCTATATTAAAAAAAATGAATTTTTAACCTTACAAGAGACCAATATTACTACTGAAAATAATCAAACCCTCATACAATACGGATATATTTAGAACAGCAAGTTTTTTTTATGTTAAGTGGATAAAAAGGGCTCCTTGATCCTCTTCACACCAACAAGTCTGGCTAGAGGATGCCTCTGACTGAAAACTTTGGGTTGGGTCTGGTTGGAAGACACAACAACCGAAAATACTACCTGATGGTTCAATAACAACAACAAAAAAAAAACAAAGTTCCTCCCTCACGCGCATTGCTTCGATCCAAAAAATAAAACCGTCTCGTGGTATAGCTTTGAAACCTACCCCCTCTTCTGCCCCTTTCATAAGTCTACCAACACACGGGCAGGGGAAAAAAACACGCATATACTACCATTTCTGTTTTAAAAATGAATATGTACGACACAGCGTGCGTTAGTGAACTATTGGCTCTATACGGACTATCCTAGCCAGGCATCGTTCCTAACTGGTCGCCTGCATCACTAGTGGATAGTTAGAGAAACTGCATAGCCCGCGATACTCATAAAAATCAACCAACACAGTATTTGTCACCGTTATGTTGGGAGAACTATGATACAAAAAACACTACATCGGTTGTTTGACGCTAGGGTATCATAGGGTGGTAGTGGGAGGCATCCCCTCCCATCCCCTTCTTCCCCTATCCCAACGACCAATCCACCCCCCTTCTTTTTCCAATCCTTCACGTCGGTGACAGGCTTCGGTCATTGATTGTATTGTTATCACGTGCTGGGGGATTAGGGGGAGGGAGGGGGAATTTTAGGGGTTGGAATTAACCCTCTCGCTCTCAATCCCTTTTGCACCTCCTACAATTACCGACCCACCCCTACTTTCTATACCCGATTCAGTCTCCGCCCGTTTTAAGGGTGGGTGTTGTATTTGTGTGTTGTTTGAATATGTATTTTTTTCACACACTCCCCTTGCAACCACCCCCCTTATTATTATTTAGCCTAGTATGATTAATTTTCTTTTTACACTCTATCTAGGCCGGCCATTTTCTATTTTCTCTTCCTCTCTTTTCCCACTAACTAATAATTTTGTCTTTGTTAATGTAATATGTGTTGATGGAGTTTTTTTTTGTTCAAATATATTTTTGATATTGGGTAGGCAGCCATTTTACTGAAGTGTAGACCACAAAGTGTCCCATTAAACTGATCAGGGGGTAGTGAGGTTTGAAGGGGTAAACGGGGAGGTGTAATGTTTACGTTCAGCAGCACACGTGGTCTCATACATGTTTCCTAAAATACAAAAACTAATTCCACGAGGTTGTGGGATTGGATTGGAAGTGTGAATGGGTGAATGAAAACTGATCTAGGACAGTGAATAAAAACGTAATGCTCTGAAAATAAGATGATTCCCTAGGCTATCGCTGTCAAGCAATAGCCACGTGATCTAAGGCATAAATCTCGCAGTAAGCTCTTGGTGGTAGGGAGGTCCAGGTGTAATTTTATTTGAGGTATTCAGCGTGCACTTTCTAAACCGACTGATTATATCAGTACACGAGTAATAAGATAGCCTAATTATAGAATAGACACAAGCACCCAGGCCTCCTGCCGTTAATTCATCACTGTTAAAGTGGAAACCCACAACTAAGGTTTCAGGCAAGTTGGAGTTCTAAATCTTGGTTGTGGTGCACTGGGAGATGGTTTTACAAATATGATTAATCATTTTGTTTTTGTTTACATTCTTTTCCATCCTAATTTGTGTGTATTTTATGTACACTACACTATTAATCCATACCGTTTAGAATATATGTATAATTTATGTTAGTCCATAAATATATAGATGGTATGGATGCTAGCTATTATGAATAGATCACGATGTGGTAGTGAGATAAAGTTTTGCCCAAAAATTACAAAACTTCTGAACTGTCACTAGGATTTACTACATAGGCCTACAACCTTTGTGATTTGGACCAGCAAGATAGTTGACTTAGGCAATCCGTCATACCTCTACAATTACTAGTCTTAAGATAGTATTAATAATGTTGTTTAAAGGAACTAATAGTTAAAAATAATTATATCGAATAATATAATTTAAAATATTAACTACAATAGACTGTCCACATTTTAAAACGTTTAATCTGTAGATGTGGAATGTGAATTTATAGGGAATTTACATGCATTCACGTGGCAGGTAAGGGGGAAAGTATTAGGGTAAAAACTAATTATATCTGGCCAAGAATAAAACCTGACCTACCAATCACCAGACTAGAAGACTAGATGAGCATGAAGTTTAGTTCGTGGGTTTACTGATTAAATTTATTTTTAATAAATTAATAATTTAAATGTCTTGATTTTAATTTATTCTATATTATCAGTTTGACCCGGTGTTCACGTGGGTAGGTCGCTTTAAAAATATGTCAAATTAGGACGTTCAATATCTGGATGGCAATCACAAACAAAAAATTATGACCGTGAATAAATTAATAATAAAATTAATTAAATCTTTAAAATAAAATATCACCTACTCCACAAACTGAGTGCACAAACAAACGCAATCCATTGACAACGCAATATTTACCTAAGCACTATCATAAGATAAGTGAAAGCAAGTAACAGGCGTTGTTAGAGAAACATTTTGGAAAAAATAGATCAATTAAATACATTTAATATGGTTTATGATTTTCCCCTCTTAATTAATGTATCTATTTATTGAAAATATGGTCTTTTATATATGATATTTATATCTCTATATATATATATGAGATCTATATATATATCTATATCTCCTATATATATATATATATATATATTTATATATATTTATATAAAATATATTATATACATATATATATATATATTATATTTATATAAGAATATATTATATATAATTTCTAGATATATATGAATATATTAATATATATCTAGAGATTTTATATATACATATTTATATAAATATATATATATATAATATATATCTCCTAGATATATATGAGATATATCTCATATATATATATATATATATATATATATATATAAGATATAGTGTTTTATTGGACATCAATTTCCTATAGATTTTCACGCTGTGAAAAACATGGTTGGTAAATAAAGTATATAGGCTTAATGTATTTTTAAGTATCTCTATTTATAAATAAATCCAATTAATGCATAGCCTTTTAAAGATGGAAATAAATGAAGATATACTTACTCTATATCACTAGAAACGCTAATGTTCATAACCGCACTTACAGAAGTACGCAACCTATTCCTATCTTGATCTAGTTCCATATAGTCCACCTTATTACACCCTATCTCTTTCAGATCATTCTAATGTTATCCTTCCCATTTGCGATCATGTCTTCCCCAATGTTCTCTTCCCATTGGGTTTGCCAGTCAGTACCCAGAACAATGTTCTAGATTCTTCCTGTTTGGCTGCATGTTCTACCCAGCGCAATTTACTAGACTGGAATATTTTAACAATTAACCATGTCTTGTGATGAGTAAATGTTATGAAATTAATTAGGCTTCTAAATCATAAATATAAACATTTTCACATTTTAAATATAATACAAGAGTAGGATAACATTTCTGACAAAGAAATACTAAAAGGGTGCTTTGTGTGGTTTATGAATTTATAAAATATTTATAATTGTTTCGAATAAACTAACAGTTGGTGTGCTTGTGCTTAATCCACATGCATCAAATACTCACGTTAGTTTCTAGTTTGTTCAATTTGAGCTTTATTTAAATACTTATGTTGGTATTTTGACTTATAATATAAACATTCACAAAAACGTTAGATTTTGGCCAATCAGCCACTTGTGCCGATTCTAATAATTTGTTACCGAGTCCTAGTGCTGACCATTAGATTTATTTACTGTTAAATAACTGTTCAAATACAATATGTGGTAGAAGACTTTTTTTTTATTTAAAAAATCAAAACACTTACTAGTTTTAGATTTGATCTTGATTAATTCTACCATTTCTAATACGAAATCTGAAAAAATATTCAAAAAATACAAATAATCTCTGGTTAACACTTGAAAGAATGTTTAATGCAAATAAGAGCTGTACACCCATTGCTACGAAACCATAAAGGTCAACTGTGATGATTAGTATAAAATTTATTTTATTAATAACGATTTATATTACAAGTTGGTAATAGTGTCATTTAACCTGGCTTGGGCAGTTTAATATAACTAAGTTTAAGCTATTTTTTTAATATTTAAATGCCGTAGCTGTATTAACCTAAATTATTTGATAAAATATCATTGGATTAATGTCAAAGACTGATGCTACTATATTAATCCCACTTGAGTAAATACATCTTTTTTGGCGAAGAGCCTAGGTATATCTGAGTAGATATAGAGTTATAAAATTTTTACTAATTTTCTATTATAAGCACTCAGCAATTATTAAATAAAATCTGGTTTCTCGCAACGATAGGTACCCTGATTATAAAGTAACAAACAATAAATCTTTGTGGATCAAATAAGTGCAGCCAGCAATGTAAATATTGTGTTTTAAAATAATTTGTATTTATATATTGATAAAAATACGTAGCAACGTAGCACAACCTCTTTCGAGAGGAAGTAAAGCCATCAGGTCCCATGTTGATTAAAGTATGTAAAAGAACCCTTGAAGGTATTTGAAAATATATTTCCTGGCAAAATTTGTAAGACCTTTTGGTCTTGTTCAATGAAATTCTCGTGTGCTTATATAATCAGTCGTTTAGAAAGTGCACGTTGCAAACATCAAATAAATTCTAAAATAAATAGTTAAATACGGTCGTCTAGTGCTATCAAAATATAATCTCACTTATGGCTTAGTAATCAAGAAATAAAGATCCAGAGGAAACCATCAAGCAAAAACACCTGGCCGGGATTTGACCCTGGTCTCCCAGTATCCGAAAAACGAGGTTATACAAGATTGACATTTTGTCCACATGCCTCATTGATGTGAGCTATGATACTTCTTGATGGCTAGGGTTTCTGTGGTCGTTCCAAAGAAGTGGTCACTTGCCGTTTGCAAGCCGACCTGAATAGGAGGATGGTACCAACAATCGGAAAAGGGTCGGGAGGTCATAAAATGGAAGCTTCGGCAAAACCAGTTTATGCAAAGCCCTATAAGTTGATGGCATCATTTCTGCAAAACTTTTTCAAAGAGAGAAATAAAAATACAAATAATAAAATGGGGCCGGTTTGAGCTGGAACCGGTTTGGTTCTTGTCTAGGGTGTCAGACGGTTGCAAAACATTAATATGTGTAGTTCATTTTTTACTTTTTTTATTTTAGCGGTTGCTTTTTTTAAATCCAAGCTATATGATATGGATGTAGCAGCTACACGAATGAATGCACGTGTTTTGTGGCTATAGGCTAAGTAATATCGATTCTAAATTCATACGTTTATAATGATAGGCCAAATCTATGTAATATATGAATTTGTAATAATCAAGTATTAAAATGTTTAGTAGTTAGAGATTTAAATATTTAAAAAATAAAATAAATGTAATGACACAATTTTGATAAATTTATCACATGCTATAGTGATAGCCAGGAAATAAAATTTCAATACAAAATTTTTCAGTAAACTGCTCTTAAATACGTTTTTAGAACCACATCTTACTACCGTTAGGATTGTAATAAGCAAGCCAAATAATTAGGCTAATGTGTTAGGGATTAGTGGGCTTGAATTTATGGGAGCCATGCTTGCATTTGCTTCGAGAAAGAGAATATAGAACACCCTCAATACACCCAACCGGGATTCAAACCACAATCTACCTGTTATTGGTACTCCAATATTTTTACTTACCAAGTACAAGCATATTTAGCACACAAAAAAAGGATTTTTTTTAATAAATATTATTTTGGAAGAGAGATATTACTTTTTCTTCATTATTATATAATATTTATTAAGGGTTTGAAACATTTTTGCATAATTAATATTTGAGTGAATTAGATTTAGTAAAATAATTAATGGAAGAACAAACTTCTTAAAAAAGCTTTATGTTTAACATAAAACGTCAGATTTGAAATAAAATTCATCAACATTTTTCAGCTGTAACATTGGGCAAAATCAGACATGCAAAGATAATATTATTTGTAAGACCCATAAGTTTCAGTTAAGCGTAAATATTCCATCATAATCTAGAGACTAAAAATGTTCACAGCTACAATACTTCCCCTATATGAGAAAGTAAAAATAATTGGAAGCTATATTTTTTATTTTCTCCTCATAACTTCTTATCACCCGTTCGGAATACAAGCACTTTAATTATATTTCTGAGGTAGGTGTTAGGAATTCAACATTTAGAGATAAAATATTGGCAGTTGCTTGGAGGTGGAGCTAGAAATTATTTACAAGAAAAAAACCTTAAGTAAACCTAGTCAGTATTTTAACCCAAGCTTCCACATTGCTGGTAAGCCAGACTGGATGAGCCTGACAGTAAGTCCACGTGCTCACCTATGCGGGTAATGTCCTATTGTTATTTATTCGAATATGGGGCCTTATACATAATATCACAAATTGCCATAGAATAACATCATTTTTTTAAATAGGGAAGATTCACGTGAAATTCAATCGAAGCTGCTATAGCTCTTTTTGAAAAAAGTCTCTTAGTCTCTGTTACATTAGGTAAAGAAGAGCCTATATTTAATATTCATGAGTTTATATTTGTCATTCATAGAAGTAAGTTAGAAATATTTCCTGGGTGTAAATAAATAGATAGAAGTAAGGATTAGTCGTCACGGGATTTAAGACGTCTGGCTCTCCATATATTAGATTCGTGGGGATGGGGAATTGGATGTTTGAATTTTGGTTGGGTCTACATTCCATTTCTATGTATGAGCTATAGCTGTGGTTATTCCAACCTTTCTTCATACTAAAGTGGGTGAAATGACTCTATAATACAGCCTTCCCTATACCTACACCATAGTTTTCTTATTTGTCAACGCCTCTCACTAAATTTAGTGGAATATACATATTTGTTACGCTAAATTGCAAATGATAGTAAAGGTTAAGTTTAAGAGAAATGTAGCCACATTTGTATGGAGAGGAAGTGGAAAAATTTAGACATAGAACCTAAGTTCAACCAACTGAGACTTGAACCACTATTTTACATCATCCATACAGTTTATTGCGAGAGCGACACCATAGACCATTCGACAACTGAGGTAGGGCAACCCTTAGATAGGGCCTTATAGTCGTTGGTACTAAAGCGTAACAATTTAGAATAAATAAAAGTAACCTCTTGAGTAAATTTTGGGATGGATTATATTTTCAGGCAAACCTGTCGGTAATATATTATAAAATAAGGGTTAAAATTTAAGGAAATTATCTCGTTTTTTCGCACACCGCCTTTTATGGATTGGTCCTGTATCCGTGGAAGTTATCTTCTGTCTGAACAACATGCTACCTTGTAACGGAACAAGGGAGGTGTCATAAAGGTATGATACAGAGTAGGGTTGTAAATCTTGTCCACAGAAGAGGAGTAAGGGACGTTGGTGGAATGGGTGCACTTGTCTTTAGCCAGGGTGTTAAAATGGTTGCACAGTGTAAGTGAGGGCAGTCTACTATAAATCAAAAGAATACAAAAAAATAAAGGCAGTAGGGTGAGAAATATGGTTAGATACACACTGTTTTATAGTTTGGTGATCTTTATTGGGGTAGTCCTTATTTGGTATGTAAAACATACAAATCTGTACCCCTTAAAATATATTTACAATTTATATTACTATATCTGTTGAGCGTTTCAGAACATGTACAACGATAATGTATATTTGGCAAATATTACTGGCAAAACCAGTGGGAAGAGAGCAGTAGGAAAACCTAGATGGAGAGGGGATGATAACAATAAGATGAACCTTCAAGAAATAGGGTGTAATGGGGTGAACTAGCCCAGGATATGGGTAAGTGGCTTAATTTTGTAAGTGCGGCAATGAGCTATTGAGCTCCTAGTGATATAGATTAAAAGTATAAATACATTTTTCCTATGTGTCATACGTAAAAAAAGTAATAATAGATTCAAGCAATTCAACAATTATTTAATTAACAGCGCATTCATCACCGGTTTTCTCAGACTATGGGAAATCAAAGAGAAATAATAATAAAAATAATTATTATTATTATTTGGGGGTTTTAACGTGTATTTTCAAAGTATAAAAATGAATCGATACAACACCCAGTGATCAAGCCATCAATCCATACCTTTCAAAAGGGAAGTCCCATTTTCCCCAATTATAATTTTATGGGCCAAACTGTGAATAAAACCCTGGCCCAATAAGATATAATTTACTATCTTGATTTGTTTTCCTAAAGGAATTTTTTTAAAGCGTTGTTTTCAATGATTAAATTTCATCTGATTGGGTGGCCACATTGTCTAAGGCGTCAATATAGTGTTTGACTAGAGTGCCAATGACGACAAGTCTGGGGTTAAAATCCCATTCAGATGAATTGAGTGCGGTTTTTCAAAATGGTTTTCTGCTCTATTTTTTTTCAACGTAAATACGGGTACACTACTCCTAAATTACACCTTCCCTATTTCTAGCATACTAGCATAATTACATAGGTGTATATAGTCTGCACAGGTGGTAATACGCTGCTAAACCAAAATAAAAAAATAACCTTCTTAAAATGAGATTGTACCCAGAACAGTGGGTGCTAATCTCTTGACTGCCTGTTTTGGCAGTGATATAGAGGTTAATGTTGAAATTCTGACCAGAAGTATACTGGGGTACTTCTACTCATTTTCGTTCTCACGTTTTCTTCAAGAAAACGATATTAAGTAACCAGTTTTCTCAACATTAGATCGATTCTCCTCTATAATATTTCTTATAACCATTAATATTAGTGTTAACTTAATGTGGTTAGTCCGGACACATAATAAGTTTATGTGGGGAAAAACAAACTTGTCACTTAGAGTTGAAATAAGGCTCGTTATATCTTTATTCAACGTGTTTTACTGTTAGATCACGGTCACATGGGTTTGAAAAAAAAATATATATTAAACTATATAAGGACTTGACAAACAAACACAACATGTTTAATCTATGCGAAGCTTAAAAACTCATATTTCCTCATTTAGTTTAAACTCCTTTCACATTAAAATGCATAGACGTAACGCTACATAGATGCATTAGCGTGGAACATAATTGCCACGTTTCAACCCCTTAACCAGCAGCAAGGGAGAGTAAAAGAGAGAGGAGAGGGAAGGGTAGTAGGTTCACAAAACGTTGTATTTTTAAGAGTCATGAGCTAACTCTGTTCTATTATTATATTCATATTGTTAATTTTTGCTCTTTCACATTAAAACCAGTTGTAAGCTTTGTTTTGTGTAAGTACACCAGAAGTATTCTGCTTGTTTACATATCTTTCGTAAATATATAAAATTTGTTTTACTTTTATTTTGTTTAGATAGTCAGTGCCATATGTGTAAGGTAACAGGACTAACCCATAAACATATTTGCATATAGACTTACAAACTAGCCTAACCCTGGATCGTAAGACTAAACAACCAACAATAGCACCGAAAATTGTAATATATGGTAGCCGGATGAACATTTAAAGATCATAATTGACTAAAAGATTAACCTAGCCTTGGACATCAACACTGAACACTCAACACAACTTATCCAATTGAATTTCTAGTTTAGTTACTGTTTATATGAACAGTAGTCAAAATAATCTGTCTAGTTATATTTTATTTAATACTCACATAGTTTTGAAATGTCACTATTACTCTGATATTACTTTTTTAATAAATAGTTATTTGAATTTTTTATTCAATTTACAAATAATTTTTATTTGTAAATACACATGGTTATATCACACACCTTCTAAGATCAGTTTCAGTTCTTCAATAATGACAAACTTATATTATACACTGGCCAAGAAATTAACAACATCACCAACATTTTCAAAAAACATAAACTCAAAATCGCTTTCAGCACCAATAACAATGTCAAAAAACATAACAACTCCAATCTCAATATAGTTAACCAATATCAACACAGCGGTATATACCAACTCACTTGTGAGTGCAATAGCGTTTACATAGGTCAGTCTGGACTTCAAATCTCGACTAGGCATTCCGAGCATATAAGTGATTTCAAACACAATAGGAATAAATCCAAATTTTCAGAACATCTAAAAACATCCGGTCATCAACCAACCCCCATGGAAAAATGTATGAAACTTTTACACAAATCTCAGAAAGGCACAACCATGAATACGGCAGAAAACATATTTATTCAAACTGCCATACTTAACAACAGAAATATTCTCAATGAACAAACCCACTTTGAAAATCAAACACTTATTAATACTCTAAGACACCTACCCCAGCATACAAAAATGAAATAATTTCCCTTATATTCCACGCCCATCCTTTCATATCAGTGATTAACATGTTCAGGCCAATATCAAGAAACTTAAGAACTTTTTATATTTTTTATATTTCCTGACTAAAATTTACACCAGTTAAATTTCTATCTATCTGCACCCCCCTTTTTTTATATTTTATAAATCCTGATTATTAATTTTATACCAGTTTAATTTACATATCTATCTGCATTTCGCTCCAACAATATTAGATTCTCATTACCAATAGAATTCAATCTCTTTAATTTCTTTCATTTTCTTCTATAACAAATTTGGACTCTGTTCATATACACATGATTATATTACGCCTTCTAAAATCAGTTTCAACTCTTCAATACTGACAAACTCATATTAAAGGCATTAATTGGTAACTAAGATATTTCATTATTATATTCACGTTAATTTATCTATCTATCTGCATTTCAATCCAACACTATTAGATTCTCAATATTAAAGGCATTAATTGGTAAATACGATATTTCATTATTATATTCACGTTAATTTATCTATCTATCTGCATTTCACTCCAATACTATTAGATTCTCAATACCATATAAATTTCAATCTCTTTGATTTCTTACATCTTTCTTCTAGAACAAATTTGGACTCTGTTCATATACACATGGTTATATCACACCTTCTAAGATCAGTTTCAGTTCTTCAATAATGACAAACTTATATTAAAGGCGTTAATTGGTAAATACAATATTTCATTATTATATTCACGTTCAACCTTTGCATATTCTTTTCTACGTATAACATTTCACACTGGAATTGTACCATAATTTGTTTTGTTATTAATCTATAGCCTGATGATGGCGTCGTATTGACACGCCGAAACAAGTTGCAACTTGGGCTGAAACTACACCAGCCATAAAGAAATAAAAGGAACAAGGGCATTAAAGCAGATAAGCCAGAATTCAGTATTAAAATATAAATTTTAAATCATCGTTATCAATCCTCAACAATCAATAATTTAATAAATATTATATTTTTTGATTCTTGCCATATTTACTTATCCATCTTAACCTAAAATATTATGTTTTTTAATTTTCAATTTATTTATTTATTTATTTAATATGTTATATATTCATGTTTTATGTAAGATGGTCCTATTCTTGTAAAATCATATCCATTGTCAATATATTCTTTTATGTAATCAATTTATATCTAATTAATCCACATTCAGTTCTTTTTAGGTTACATTGTAATACATTAATATTGTTATTATAATCATTATTTCAACTTTAATTTCAACTACCATCATTGTAATTATATATTGAATTCTACTTTTATAATATAAATATGTTTCCTTACTACACTACATCATGTTCTTCATGAATTTATTTGTTATGTTTAGCAACTTGTTACGAGTCTGGGATAGCCACATATTAGAATTTTTGTGTTAAGGATGAGGAAATTATGAGGAAGTTATAATATAGGATGAATGTACCTAAGCCGGTAAAAAAAAACCACTTAAATTGTACATAGAGTGTTTTCATTATATAATAAGCATAACATAATTTGCACGTATAAGACATGGTGATAAAATAGTCATATCTATGAGTTTTACCAAAATGTAACTGATAATATGACTTAAACATATACATGTAAAACAAGGAGAATAGAACTTAAAGAGGTGATATATCCAAAACTGGAATCTAATAACGTTATTCTTCTCTTTCCACTTCACAGTTCCAAGCTACTACTGTCTACGGGACTAGTGATTTTTAAGGGAACAATTTTTTAAAAAAAAAAAAGATGGGCAAGGGGGATCTGGGAGAGGTAGTTAAGAGGAATGGAGAGATTCCATGTGGGGGTGGGGTGACCTCTGCAATGGTCGTCGCTTTATTTTCCGCTGTACCCTTCCCAAACACCCTTCCTCTCGGAACCCCCTTAAACTTTTCTCACTACTTTTTTTTTTCATTCTCTTTAGGCCTACCCATTATTTGCCATCCCAGTTGATTTTTTAAGCTCCCTATAGTAATTAAACAAGAGCTAACTTCCAGATGGATATCCCTTTGCTTATATATATATATATATATATATATATATATATATTTATATATTTTATCATAAGTGCATATATACATGGCAACAGTCAGACACATATACTTACTCTCAAGCGTTCGAGTACATACTCGTACGCACATATTATTTATACATTTCGAAAATCATTAATGAATACAAACATCTATAGCTCTAACATATTCATAAATGTACACGTATTAAACACACATACATACATTCATAGACCTACATACCAAAAAGGCCTATATTCATTAATACACATTAAAAAAACACATATCTAGGTCCTACATACAACATAATAAAATACATTATATTGGTTTTCCAAACATACACACTTATAATATAATACATATTTTATTTATATTTATTGTTCCTATTTAGTACGTACATCATATATACATAGAAAAAGACAGATATAGCTCCAAAATGTATTCACACATACCAAAACCTATATGTGTCTTGTATATATAAAATATTATATATAATATATAATATATATATTATATAGGTCTATATATTGACAATCACAGTTCTTCATCTCCCAGAGAGGGTGTGACAACGTAAAAAGGGAAAATCATGGCTTAACAAATATCATAACAGCTGACCACCAGACTACATCAGAATATCATGGTTCAACAAATATCATAACAGCTGTCCACCACACTACATCAGAAATCATAGTTCAACAAATATCATAACTGTCTATCACACTTCATCAGAAGATCAAGATTCAACAAATATCATAACTGTCTACCACACTACATCAGAAGATGTTTTTTTTTTGTCTAGGTACTAGTTAGATATCAATTTTTAATTATGCAATGGCTTTACTAAATACCCACTTATTTACAAGTTTTGGTTTTATTGTTCATATTTAGACTTTTATGGTATCTTATACAAAATTGCAATTTTATATCTAAACATTTAATTTATTCAATCTCTTTCTTTTGCAAACTTTGTAAGATTACCCCATTTCTTGGGCCCTCCTATTTTGGTGTGTATACATAGATTTTAAAAATTATTTTTGTACTATCTGGTGTGTATAATTATTGTCAATTTTCGACTTCTTGTTTCCCAGACCTCCATTAGAAGAAATATATCTACTTTGAGCTTGAAAACTGAATTTCATAAAATATATATCAACTATTTTTTTTTTAAACTTGTAGTCCTACAAATTTTAGAGGAAAAGTTATTTCAAACCTCAAACTGTTGCGGAGAAAAAATCTAATTTGGAGATATCTACCTATGTAATATATACATAGCCTTCTTAGTCATTTTTCCGGAAAAATAAGAAATGCCATTTGGTTTGTAAAGTTAAACTGACCTTTGATACAAGGTTTAATCAAAATATCTAAGGCGTATTATGAAAAGAATAAATTAGTTTTCTTTCAGACCTTATAATTATAAACTACCCATAGGGTTAGATCAAAAATATCACTATCATTAGTGGGTATTCTTAAGTAAACCCTAACCATGTTTTAGTTCGATTGGAATTAGGCCAGGATGCTAACGGACGTACTAACAGACAAATGACACTACGAAAACTACTTTTTTATGTTTCAGGATGTCACGTAACTTTGACATTCATCAAAATCTTGAATTAGATTTTACTAATGATCCCATTACTATCCTAGTTCTAAAAGTTCCTAGAAAGCATAAATGAATTTTATTTTAAATATATTAAGAATTAATATTAGAGACACACTTCAGTGGCCGTATGGTCTTAGGCGCTACTCTCACAGTATACTAGACTGCCAATGACGGGGAGATCAAGGCTCGAATCTTGGTCGGGTGCACTGAGGTGGTTTTATCAAACTGGTTATATACTCTCCCTCCACGTAAATGTGGGTACGCTTCCTCTAAATATAACCTTTTTATACCCTAAAACTATTAGCGTAATTAGTACATAGGTGTATAACCTGAACAGGTAGCAGGACACGATATTAAAAACAATATTTGAAAAAAACACCTCTTCAAACGAACATAAATAAGTGGTACGACAGACTCATACAAAGTTACTCATCCCTTGTGTGATAGCTTGGAACATAATGTTCAAATATAGGCGTTAATTGAACAAACCCGTCATCTTGTTAAACACAATAAACAACTATCATATTTAGTTTTTGAACAAATTTGTTTATACATTTTTTTATATTTGATCTATCAACAGTAAATTTGTTTTATAAAAATAAGTTATCATTTGATTAAACAAACATTTTCCAGATAGCGTTTTGTAACTAAATCAAAATGTCTCTTTAGAAAGGTTTCAAATTTTATAGAACTGTCATAAGTAAACTACTATTAAATTTAATTATTTTAGAAAAACCAATATAGGCCTACGTAACAGTTTATCTTGTTTTAAAATAACATTTTTTTAACAATAATTTTAGAGTTATTAAAATAATTTAAACTAAAAAAAGTCATTATTACCTTAATAATAATAATTTAATTATAAACTCAAATTTATATTGTCATTTAAAATGTAAATATCTAACCAGGTAATCATGCTGATTCAAGTCATTTGAAGAATTTAAAAATATTCTAATTTAAAACATCAATCATTTGTTTACTACCAATAAAACAGTTTTTCCCATAATAACAAGTATACAGTTTTATCTGAAATGTTAAACACCTATCAGATTCTCATTTTAAGCCAAAATTTATGCATTAAATTTCAAATAATTCAAAATTGTCTTAAATAATTCATTAATGAACCACCATTACATGAATTCTTACCCGAAAACCAGTAAGCTATTCGCTGTTATTTGTCATGTCAAACACTCCTTATGTAGTCATCTTATAAATAAAAATGAATGGCTAAATGTGTTGCTAGTCGCAAAACTCGAGAACGGCTGGACCAATTCGGCTAATATTGTTTCTCTAATATTTGTTGAAGTACGAGGAAGGTTCTTATGAAGAGAAAGATTGGAAAAATTGCACTGAAAAACGTAAAAACAACATTTTTCTTTTCCCCATTTAAACTGTTACTAGCTGTCAATTCTATGGATGGCGAACTGAGATAGATTAATCGAAGAATCGATTTTTTTGGGTCGTTAAGATCGATTTGAGCAATGAATCGATTAAGTGAATCGATCTCAGACACCCTAAAATCGACTTTCAATTGATTTACTTACTGTTTCGTTTTATTCAAATAAAACAAAAGAGTACCAAACCATAATCTAAAGAAATTAAAAAAAAATTAATTAGTAACGTTAAATGCATCCGTAGATTTGACACTTTCTGATTATGAACTTAACCTTAAAATGAATATAAACTACTTGAATGCATCCGTAGATATGACACTTTCTCTTTCTACGATATACAATTTGACTTTGAAAATTTTTCAGTAGATTCTCAATTAGTGCGTGCTATTTTCTTGGTTGTGTTTAATCTTCGCTTTTTAATCGACACATTTACTTATTGTTTTGTTTTATTAAATAAAACAAAAGAGTACCAAACCATAATATAAAGAAAAAACATTTGAAATTTAATTAGTAACTTTATTATTATGAAATTAACCTTAAAATTAATATAAGCTACTTGAATGCATCCGTAGATTTGACACTTCTTCTCTCTAAGATATACAGTTTGAAGTTCCTCGATTTATCTTTGGTTGATTGGTTTATTTTTTGTATGTTTCCATTTATACTCAGTCCAGGACTCATGCCGCCTATAAGACGTGGGCGGAGCAATTTGGGTCGAAGAACTCGAAATGTTAGAAACCAAGCTATTTTTCACTCTAATCGGACTGCACAGCAACGTGAAGAGCGAAATGAAATTGAAATGATTCGGATATCACAAACCCGTGCAGCACGTCATTCAGCTAATAATCTTGCAGGTTTGAAACGAGCTGCTTTCAGTTACGATGTTTCAATTGACTACAGTGCCTACAAATGCGTTTCTATTGGATCTATGGACTCAGTTTGCCCACATTTTAAGGTATTGAAATACAAAAATGAAGTCGTTGGATTGTGTTGTGCAAATGGCAAAATGAAATTAATGCCATTGGTTCCGCCACCAGAGCCATTGTACTCATTAGTTTAAGGAACAGGAACGGCTTCTATACAGTTCCTTACTAATATCCAAAAATATAACAACTGCTTCTAAATGACTTCATTTGGGGCAACAAATGTAGTTCGGGACAACTTCATGCCAACTTTCAAGGTGATATATAACAAACAGATTTATCCCCCGTATTGCATTGTTTATTTTATTTTATAGTTTTTGTAACAAAAGTAATAAACCTGTCTTTTTAATTCACAGATACAAGGCCAAATACATCACCGAGCAGAATCACTGTTGGCGGTGTCAGATGGCGACTACAAATTCCTGCAAATTTATTTCATGGGCAATTCAACACAAGAAATTGATCTGCGTTGTGCACATAACAGTTCAGTGAAGAGGTCTATTGTAGAAGAATTACAAACTTTCTTTCATCAACACAATCAGTTGATTACATTGTTCAAAACTGCACTGGATCTCATGCCATATGATAATCACAAAATTGTAATCAGAGCTGATAAAACTCCTGTGGGCTAACAAGCAAGACGTTTCAATGCACCAAGAATTGATGAAGTTGCCATTGTTATAGTTGGAGAAAATTTGGAAGCCCATGATATTGTTTTACATCGCCGGAATGATGAGTTACAGCGTGTGTATGTAACACACCGCTCATATGATGCGCTACAATAACCCATCATGTTTTGGCAAGGTGAAAATGGTTATCACTTCTCTATCAAGATGATAGATCCCCTTACAGGTAATTACAAACTTGGTTTAGCAATGGAAATTTTGTATCAGCTATTATGTGTATTATATGCAAGTGCAATCACTATCATTAAAACAATAATTCATTTACAGGTGCCGAAATCAACAAAAAATTCAGTTTAATGAACTATTATTCATACCACCTGATGGTTCGTGAAAATGAAGACAATCACATCTTGAAATATCGGCAATTATTTCACCAATATGCTGTTGATATGTATGTCAAAATTGAAACAGAGCGATTGACATTCATCAGGTTGAACCAGACCAAACTCCGTTCTAAAGAGTATATTCACCTTCGAGATGCGATTAATACTGATGGAAATGCAGAGAATGTCAGCCGGATGACAAATCTTCCAGCAACATACATCGGAAGTCCTCGACATATGCATGAATATGCTCAAGATGCCATGTCGTATGTTCGTCATTATGGCACAGCAGATTTATTTATCACATTCACGTGCAATCCGCAGTGGATAGAAATCAAACTTGAGTTATTCTCTGGTCAATCACCCATTGATCGCCATGACATTACGGCAAGAGTCTTCAAACAAAAGTTGAAATCTTTAATGGACTTCATTTTGAAACATAGCGTGTATGGCGAGACGCACTGCTGGGTGTATTCTGTGGAGTGGCAGAAACGTGGATTGCCTCATGCACATATTCTGATTTGGTTGGTTGAGAAGATAAGACCAAATGAAGTTGATGAAGTGATATCTGCTAAAATCCCTGATGTACAAGTAGATCCAGGCTTGCATGAAATAGTTATAAAAAACATGATTCATGGTCCCTGTGGAACACTTAATCAAAATTCACCGTGTATGGTGGATGGTAAATGTTCGAAGCGTTATCCACGGGCATTAGTAGCAGAAACAATTACCGGAAATGATGGTTATCCACTGTATTGTCGTCGATCGACTGCACACAACGGAAGATCAAAAATTGTTAAAGTTAATAAACTAGACATTGAAATTGATAATCGTCGGATTGTTCCATATTCACCGATCCTATCAAAGACTTTCAAGGAACACATCAATGTTGAATCTTGCCATTCCGTGAAATCTATCAAATACATTTGTAAATATGTAACTAAAGGAAGTGACATGGCTGTGATTTGGTCAAATGTTTAATCCATTAGACTCAAAATAGAGGCTATTTTTTTATTTACGTTTAATGTGCAAACCTGAAGGTGGATTAAAGGAGATGTGAAGAAAAAGAAGTATTTTGCAGTTTTTATTGCAAAGCCTTTTTGGCCAAAATAACTAAAATAATGTCCCAGTATAAATATATAATCTAACTTTCTTTACATGGTGACCTCAAAATTTCTTTAATATATGTAAATAGTATCCTGGAATTTAAGGATAACCTTTCTTTTCATTTGCAAGTTTATTAGATAATCCCACCATGCTCATGACAAATACTCAGGGACTGTTGATATCACCATACGAAGAAAAGTAAACTGTATGTTTGTACTTGAGCAATATTTTATTTATTTTGGACAAAAACAGTTATTGCCATAACAACTGCAAAAAAAATACTGGCTTTTCATCGTGTACCCTTCCATCGCACCTTAAAGTTTAGATTTATTTGGTTTATATTATTTAAAGATACACAGTGATTACGTGGTCTTAGAATTCATTCTCGTTAAAATAATTAAAAAAAAAAATGCCATAAGATCCTACCCAAAGGTTTCCGTAATTACAAATTCAAATATTCTAATTTTTATGTTTATTAGTTTGGGGACTCCCCATAAGATAAGTAGTGTGTTTTAAAGAGTCAAGTTTTCGATATACGTAAAAGAAAAAGAAACTACTCCAGAAATGCACACACACCTCTAGGTTTTTTAAGCTAGTTTTTTCTTTTTTTATGTAATACTCGAATTGGTGGTAAAATGGTCTAAACTAGTGTGTTCCAACTTACAGTCCGTGGACATAATTGAAAATGTAACCTTCACATTATTTTGCAGGAAAATTAAAGGGAAAACCTGGGCGTTAGATGTGAAATAGCTAATTATTCAATTATAAATATTTATAAAAATCATAATCAATGCATTTTATTATACATTTATTTGATTAATAAAAATTTGAAAATATATATAATTATATCGCTAAATGATTGTGTGCAAATATATGTAAGTGTGTATGTGTCGTCATACATGTTGGGGAGATTAATTAACCTAATTTTGGCAGTAAATTTCGAAAGATTCTATCAATTTAAAATACAATTTGTTATAATTATAAAAAATAGACTATTTTATTAAATTATGTTTGTTAACTTTTTTTCTGCCCCACGTCTTTCCACCCATTTGACATTACTAAATATTTATTCAGCCCGTGGTCTAATCTTATAATCAGTTTAATTTTGCCTTGGGATGAAAAACGGTTTACCACCATCACACTAGTGACGTTTATAGAAGTAGAACAAATATGCTTGGGTTAAGTGTGCATTTTCACGTTTCCTTAAATAAGTATTACAAGTTTACCCGCCTCGGTGGCGTAGTTGGCTAACGCGCTTGTCGTGTTGAGCTTGACTTCTGAGGATGGGGAGATCGAGGTTAGAATCTCAGTCGGGTGAACTGGGGGTGGTTTTTCCTTAATGGTTTTCCAATCTCCCTTCACGCAAATGCAGGTTCGCTTCCTCTAATTCAACCTTCCCAATTCCTAAATCCATTAGCGTAATTAATACTTAAAGCGTATAACCCGAACTTGTAGTAAGACGCGGTGCTAAATATTAATTCATTATTACAAGTTTCATCTTATTAGGTTTCTTGATTTGGAGCTACCCTAGTCAGTTATAAAGTACTCTAAGGAGTATATATCTGAATTTAGTTAGAAGAAAAAATATGCATCGGAAATGCACACCCTCAAGTTTACCTACTCACTCACGCCAAATTTAGGTTTTCTAAATATATTGTTATTGAAATTCTGGTAGCTACATACCCACAAACCCACATTCTATTTTATAAATGACTTTCATAAGCAATGAAAGAAAACGTTATTTTTAAGATCAATTTTTGTTTAGTTTATAAATATTTTTCATGCATTTATGAGAACGTGGATTAAAATTATATCTGATTCATCCAGTATCATTTTCTATGGGAAGATTGAAGCTAGAATCCCAGCTGGATTTGCTAAGAATATTCTTTACTAGGTGGCTTGTCAATATTTCTATCTGCATTTTTGGGCTTATTTTACTTTCTAAGTTATACCTTCCTCATTACACCACCTAAATGTGAATATGAGGATAAAATGGTCGGTCTGTAAGAAGAACTTATTAATTTGATTTTATTTGTCTTCATACAGAACATTTTCTAGGAATTAATTAACCTAATATAGAATAAACTTATGAAAAGCAAGGCAGACAAAACTTCTATTACCATGAAAATGGGTTGAATCATATATTTCTCAAATTTAAATTCTTAACTCAACAATGGTAAGTTGAATATTTTGTCCTTAAATAATAAAGCGGGGTATTTTATACCCCAGTTAGAAAAAGGTCATTAAAATTATACAAATATTGTTTTAAAAATTTTAGTTTAGTATGAATTATATAAGCCTATTATAGCTATATATGATTTATTCATTAAGGTAAAATATATTAAACATAGTTGCTGTGTAAGTAAGGAATAATTTAAATTTAAATTACAATATGAAAGCTAGGAATTATACTAAATATAAAGTTTCTTTAGAGTATATTTTATATAGAATAGCTTACTCAGCACAATCCTGGCACAACATTGCCCGTTGTTCCGAACACATAGGCTTTCTGCAATATTTACAGGTAAGATTTGTTTTTCTGTCGTTGCTTTGTGGACAAATATGACACCTTTTCATTGTCATTGGTTGTTCATGATCTAATTGCGGTCTGATTTCAGCCTCTGGTAGATTTAGTATCTCCCTGATGTGGATATTTATGGCTCTAGGAATGTTTCCAGATTGACTGCTCATTACTACATGATCTCTTGTCAAGCTTGCACTTAGCTTTTTCAAAAAGTGACGTCAGCTATGTTTTGAATTACCTTTCCAGTCTGGATTAGCCAGAACAAAAATTATATAGCAATTCACGCCTCAATGATCAAGCATGGCAAATAACTTCTGCATAGGCCATCTCTTATTTTTTCTGGATGTCGTAAATGTAGCATATAGTTTGTCAAAACAGTCAGTTCCTCATTTATTTTTATTGTACACTATCACTATATCTGCTTTCCTGTTTCAATTATCAATTCCGTCATCGTGGGGCATGGATGATACTAAAACGACATTCTTTTTCTTCCTGGGCGAGTATGAAATAAGGGTTTGTCTTGTCAAATCCAAAAACCGAAGCAATGATGGCCCTCTCCTGAAAAAACATAGGCGGAATTCCTTTTTTTTTAATGTGCCTACCATTGTAATCTTATGGTCCTGAAGCATGCGGCCAACAAGTGGAATAATGATAAACTAGTTATCACAAGGTATATTTCGTTTGGTGCCTGATATGATTTCACTTAGCTCAAGCACGTAATATTCTGGTACCAGCTCGTTACGTGAGCAATAATTGATTTGTCTTGTCTAAAGTATTGCATCACACATACAGTAAGTTTTAACATCATTCATCTTGATTACCTTGATACCGTATTTGCCCGGTTTATTGGGCATGTACATGAGAAAAGGGCAAGGAACTTTGGTTGAAACCAAATGTTTGTCTATCACTACGTGTGCACTAGATGAATAGTTATTTCCACAATTGGTAGTGAAAATATCCCAAACATCCCTAATTTGGGTAAATTTATCAACTACTACCCTTCTTTGTCTAGTTGTATAATCATAAAATCGTAAGCAATCTGTCAAAAATAGAAAACGTTTCATTAACATGGTCACCCTGAATACACCATTACCATATATGTGTGACAATAGCCCTTCTATATTTAGACTGCCACTTCGTAAAAGGCCCCCCAAATAAAACAAACCAAACAAAGTTTTGATTTCTAAAACATTAGTTGGTCTAACAGTATAGTTGTCATAAGAATACTTTGCAGAGTTCCTTTCAATTCATTCATTTTTATTAGTAGATATTTTATTAAAAATATTTCCACTGAACAATATGCTCCACGTTTCTATTGATTCCTTAAGGTTTTCTGCCCCTTGTTTGGGTACCTGCCTAATTTTTAATACATTATGTGCAAGAGGCCTACCTCGTCTGCTTGGACGTGCATAGTTCCAAAGGAACCAATTCCTTCCATAGACAAAATGTCCCAATTGAACGTCTTCTGTAGTCCTTGGTGCTACTTGTCCAACTTTTGTTTACTGGCCTCCACATCTTCTGGATCTGCAGGTTGTTCGTCGTCTTCATCGATTTGTTGCTCCATAACAGTTTCTGGTTCTTCATCAGTGAGCTGATATCAGGGGAAGAACTCATCTTCTTCATTTCTTTCCAAAAAATCTCCGATTTCATCGACACTCAATCCAAAAGCCATGTCTTCTGAAAGTATATTAACTAGCTAGAGTATAATATTTATATGGATAAATGAAGAAAGCCTAAATAATGTTTTTATATCCCATATAGCAAGTAAAAGAAAAATAAATACGTGGAAAGATGTGTTTGTTAATTGGTAAGGTGGGGTAAATACACCCCAAGGTGGTAGTTTGTGTACAAAATGATCTCCACCTACCTTATAGCAAGAAGTCAGGACCCAGCATGTCATCCACTGTGAAGGTCAAACTCCAGACTGAATTTACATGGGTCGGAAACAAAAGATACCCCACAACTCAAGCCTGACAACTAAAAGAACACAAGGTGGGGTGTGCAGTTCCCCACCTTACCATTCTAGGTTTAGTTTTATTTAGAATCTCGAATCCAAATTTGAGTACTATATTGGTAATTAAAAATTTGCAATTTCAGTTAAAGTGAAAATATTTAAAGTTCAAATTAAAATTAGTTGTTTAAATTTGGTGTAACTGGCAAATACTAATTTGTTTGTCACATCTATTGCGTGATAAACGAAAAAGAAAACACTATTTTTTAAATAAAATTAATACTATTATTAAAATTCGTTATTCATTTGTGATTATTTTTATCCTCCAATTTGCTCAAGTTTATATAATTACCTTTACTAACTGCTTAACATTTTTATTTTTAACTAAGGTATTCATAAATCGTATCTGAGACACTTTTATGAGATTTTAAAGAATGCCTAATCGCTCGATTACCATAGTAATAGTTGAATCTAGACTCCAATTTCTAGTTTATAACTATCATTCCTTCTTTATCATTATATTTTGTGTCCTTCCTATCATGTGCGTAGAATCCAACCAAACATCAAAATGAAAGATATAACAAAAAATTTCTAGGGTTGGTGTGAAGAGAGAAAGATGAGTAGAAATGATGAGAAAAAATATATTAACGGAGATGCATTCCCAAGAGGCATCTCTCATCAAGGATTCTGTTCACTAGAAAAAGAATTCTTTTCTCATCACTCTTCCTTTTGATTATTTTCTGGAAAAAAAAAAATAATGAAGTGAGAGATAAAATTGTTCAGATATAAATCGTAGAGGAAGAATATGTAAATTTCCTTGTAGTTCATGTTGTTAAACTTCTATGAACATTGACACATACTCACAAACACACACATAAATACCCACACACACAAACACACACACACAGCTCTTCCGTGCTCTCTTTAGATGCCCGTGTAACTTTTCCTCTTGGATATAAAAGAAGAGGTTTTTGAAAAAAAGTTTGTTTAGTTTTTGGCAAACGTTAAAAATTGAAAGACTGTATGTGTGTGTGTGTAAGCGTGTGAGTGTACGTATACAGAGTAGCATGGTCTTGCCATATATGCGTATATGTGTGTATGACTGAGTTTTTTTTTAATTGCACGCTTGTTACACCTTCATTCCAGCCCCTCCCCTCCCCCTTTTACCCTACCACTAGCTAGGCCCATCCTAAAAAAAAAACTCCTACCAAAATTGCACACTCATGAAAAGTCCTGCAGCGGAAGGCTTGGCTAAAATAATACAAATAAAATTCGTACGTAAGTCATTTGAATAAAACATTATACACTGACTCAAAAGTTTATTATAATTCCTTTTATTGCTTTGATAATAATGATGATGTGGGTTTTCGTAGAAAGTTTATTAATGAACAGAATATGTATATTTAAAACAAAAGAAAATAATACAACATAATTTCTTTTTACCCATGGCATCTTACTCCTCACTCATACTATCTCATATTATTACAATAATGGACTAGGTGGGAGAAGAAAGTATTAATTAGAAATGTAGCCACATTTAAATTTAGAGAGAGTGGGAAATCATTTAGGAAAGAAATCCTTACTACAACTGGATGAGTTTTTAGTCCTAGCCTCTCTGTCACTAACAATACATAATATACAATACAGTCGTTAAGTATGCGTGTCTAACAAAGTGGCTGAAAGCTGTGTCTATCTTTGTTCAAAGCAAAGGTATACATTTCGGAACTATAAAAGTGTTTCAAAAAGTTTAATATATATTAAAACAAATTATGAAATAGTACTGTAAAATCACAATTATTTATTCTACATACAATAAATATGCCCACTTAAATGTGACAAAAATATATTCAAATTTTTTATTAACAATTTTAACAAATAATCTATTAAAAATTATGTTAGTAGGTAGGAATTGAAAAGAAAATGATGAGAACATTAATCCTAAACAGCGTTTCAAGCGGAGGAGGAAACATGATTAATATACAGATTTCTACGGTGAGATTCCAAACTGTTAAACATATACAATTAATTAGACGAGTTTTATGGTTGATACCAGTACATCATATGTGCAAAAACATTTACAGCTCATACAGCAGATAATGGGACCCAGAAACTACGATAATTAGTGATCCAGGCTATTAAAAAACTAACGTCTTAAAGCAAGTAACTATCAGTGTGAGTAACTGTCCTGTTAAATCTACTTAAACCTTTATATATATGTCCATAAGTTATAGGATTTAGTAATACATTATAAAATGTAAATTTATTAAATTATATTTCTGTGAGGTGAGAGAACTGCCTATTTAGAAATACCCATAGTGTGAGACCACAGTCGACTTATATTTATCGAGTGGCCATCTTCTGTTGTCAAAGATATTGCCAACGTATGTGGATAGAGGATGTCTTGTGGTTAGCACAAAGAACCCTCTGGTCGTTAATCTAAGTTTTCTAGACCAAAGCCGCTACTTTTTTGGTTCAAGTAGATCCTTATTTGTCCTCACGAGGTTGAGTTGACCCCGTTCCAGACCTACTGTTTCACAGAAAAACCTAGAAGCGCTGGAGATCAAGCCCCGGGATCTCTAGATCTGTGTCCAGGAGCTCTGACCACTAGATAACAGAGCTGGATTCCCATTTAGAAGGAAAAATTAAATTTAAGTCTTTGACATTGATACATTTGACATTTATACAGTTGAAAGGTATATCTTCATCAAACAAAAATAGCAATTACTAAGCCAATATAATTTTAAAAGTCGGTTAATTAAACAAATGTTTTAATCCACGATGGTTAGCTTCCTTGAAACTGAATTCAAATTTTAAGCTCAAAAATTAATTTCAAACTTCTACTTTTAAAGTTTTTTCACTCGATATAAACTGTATTATTTCGGTTACTCTTTAAATTAAATAATTTAAAAGCACAAAACACAACTTCTTCCTAAATGTACAAATTCTATGATTATTTTATTTACGACTCGAACTTTGTTTGAGCTAGAGTGGGAACTAACTTTTATTTGAAAAGGAAAATTGTGGTTTTATAATGAAAGAATCGACGTACTTTGACTCTTAAATATTTAGTGTTTCCTTCACAAAAGTATTTTATCTATTTGGTTGGTCAACGAATACAATATTGTTTGATTATTTGATATTAATATTAAAAACTTATTATGTTAGGCTTAGGAATAAATATGATTAAATAACACGAATTATGTTAAAATGTTTATTTATATACTATACTTAACACTATGGTTACTAACCAATTAATTTAAGGGGTTCATATTATGAATATATTGGTTTATAGGAAATATATTAGGATGGAAAAAGGAAAGGGAAAACCATATGCTATCACCTACCTATTACACTCAGCCTAGATTCGAACCTTACTCTAACTATTCCTGGAAATACAATTTATTGTGAGCCCTAGAATAAATATACCTCCTGAAAATGTCTATATAAAATACCCTAATAGATAGGCACATGAAATAAGGAGTCAGAAACGTCTTATATAATTTTCTTGGAATTAGGAGGTATTAATTTTATTCCCGGTGGACTGTGATAAGTTGATACAAAATTTTTTCACCTTCTTTTGATACAAATGTTGGTACATTTTCTCTAAGATCTGCCTCCTTCATCCATAAACATTTAGAGTTATTTATTGTTTGCATCTCACTACAAAGCTATATGTATTTATTAACGTCAATGAATCAGGGCTGAGTAAAGTAGAATTCGAGGAAATTTCTCCGTGTTTTCGTGTAAACAATATTGGAAAATAATTTAATAAAAAAAAATTGTAGAATAATTCTGAAATGTTTCATTTTCATTAATTTATTAATCCCCCTCTAATCCCATATTTTTACTCTTTTATAGTTTATATTTTGCCACTATTACTATTCCTAATGTCTAAAGCTAGTTAAATTATTAAAATAAACTATTTACCAAATAGTAAAAATTTACGTAAGATAGAGGCTGGGACGGAGGGGAGGGATGGAAAAACTTACTATCACTTACGTGGGGGAAAGGGAGTCAAACAAATTTTTTAAAAGTATTACGTAATTTAAGGATGATGACAAAAAATCATTGAATATGAAATTGGAGCCTAACCTTTCAAAATGATGATTTAAAGGTTGGGGAATTGGGTTTGTATCGGTTATAGAATCAAGTTAGTTTGTAAGTCATGGAGTAATTTAATTAGTCGATTCAGCTATAGCAGTGTTTCCCAAACTTTCTCTACTCACAAACTCCTTTCACAAACATCTTAGGAGGACAAACCCCCTGATAAATATTTATAGCCACACACATAATTTTATAACTAATTTTAATTTAATTCATTTATTAATCGCAATCAAAAGGTGTAATACTTTTAAATCAACCTACTATAGATCAAGTTGGAACTTTGGGATACCCTTCATAAAATAATGCAGTAATATGGAATTGGCTGTTTTACATAAATGAAATACCTTCCTGTAATCACAAAATTCCATATCGAATTAAATTTCAAAATTGTTTACAAGTTTTAGCAACTAATAACCTCTTAATTAGACTTAGTGAGAAGGATGCGCTTGCTTTGGATGGTAAAAAGCTTTAAAGTCAGAAGCACCAGAAAATAAATAAAATCTCAAGTCACTTTCAGAACTGAGCCTGTTTCTGTTGTGGAAAGTGAAACAAATTATTGATGGGGCAGTAGAAAAAGTAAGCGTAGGTTTATGAAGAGACAATGGACAGAAAACTCGTCAACTTTAGATAATAAAACCTTGTAAATGTGCTTCACAACATTTCACAAGTTATTCAGTAAAAATCTGCCACTATGGAAATATTTTGGTGGACCCCCTGGAATATTTCGCGAGCCCCCTTAGGGTTTGCGTATCACAGTTTGGGAAACAATAAGTTAGAGCACTCTGAGACTCACGAGAAATAATAAATTTAATAACACATTTTTATTTATATATTTACTAATCTATACATGTATTTATATAACCTGCATTTGTGATAATATTGCAAACTAGATGCCTTAGAACATGTTATATGGCAGTGTGGTCCTACCAGTGGCCCGCGTGCGGAATCTGGTCTACGCTCTCAGAAAATAAGGTCTTTAATGTGTCCTGGGGCGTCTAAAGGGAAACCCAGGGTGGCAAATGTGAAACAGCAAATGATTCAAATAAAAATCTTCATTTTAAAAGTCATTATTGCATGTTAATATGAATTTATTATATTAATATATATATTTATTATATTAATAAATATATATATTATATTGATAAATATATATATTATTAATATATATTGTATTAATAAATATATATATTTATTATAATAATAAATATATATATAATATTAATAAATATGTATATATATCTATTATATTAATAAATATGTATATATATTTATTATATTAATAAATATGTATATATATTTATTATATTAATAAATATGTATATATATTTATTATATTAATAAATATGTATATATATTTATTATATTAATAAATGTGTATATATATTTATTATATTAATAAATATATAATCACATATATATATTTATTATATTATATTAATAAAAATATATATATTATATTAATAAATATATATTTATTATATTAATAAATAAATATATTATATTAATATATATATATATAATGCTGAGTTGTTTTGTGAAAGTGTGTGAGCGTGCATATTTCAAAATATATTTTTGTGAGATTAATATACATTTTTTGGAAGTAAAATTTTACGAGTTCTACCAACAAAACAAATATAATTTATAAGTATATATAAGTATTGAAAATAAAATATGTTTATTGAGTGTTTCTTTGTTCTATTTTAGGATATTGGGATAGATAAATATATCTTCGGCCTACAGTTTAAACCGATTATCAAATGTGGTCCTTGGGATGAAAAAGCTTGGACAACCCTGTTCTAAAGCATCAGGATCGCAAAGTTTGTTTACCTCTCGAATGATAGGTCGTTAATATGAGAACACTTGTTTTATCCTATGGAATGTGTGGCTTGGATACAGGCCTTCCTTAAATATGTCAATAGATTTGTAGAATTTTTTTTTTGGGAAACATTTGTATATTTCCTTTGATATTTAAAAAAATATAGACATCACTCAGGCCCTTCTCAGACTCTCTCTATAAGTGATAACATCATATAAACTATGTTAAAGTTTTAATAATTTAATACAAATGCTTCAATGATTAAATAAATAAATGTTATTTTCACAATAAACATAATATTAAAGAAGATTTCAAAAAATATTTATATTTATACCCTTAAAGGTTGAACCCTTTAATTCTTTTCATTTTACCTATAAATCTTGACTCTAGAATTTGAATCGAAATCTTTGAAAAAAATAATGAACATAAGAAGAAATAAAAATATATTCTAATAATTTAAAATATAAAAATTAGTAAGATGATTAAGTTTTTTATTACAGTGCATTTATTTTATATATTGTCGAGTGTTAAATAATGATTGGTCTTGTGTCTGGTTATTAATTTGTTTCTATAGTCATGTTAGGGATAAACCACAAATATAAAGTACTAAACTTCTTCAACAAATTCAACATTTTAAAGAATGAATGTTTTTGACCAAGAACCCGATATTTTCATGAATCATCAAATCTTGAATCAAATATTTAAATGTACGTGATGGTATAATGTGTCCTAATTTGAGTACATACATTAGGGAGCTAGAAGAACAACTCACAAAATCCAAAAAGTAAAACTTTGAAAATTCAAGGAACACCTGTATTTGCTATTTCCTTTATCTTCCACAGATTTATCTTTCAAATATGGTGTAAATGAGCAATACAAATCAAATATCTCCTCAAGAATATTAATAATTCCTTGTTTGTTTTACAATTTAATTTTTGGATTATTTCAGCGTTGACTTCAAATCATGGATTTATTATGTAAACATTGTTTGGTCACTCCATAAACAATCAATAGAAGGCATATTATATTTATAGAAAATAATATGAAAATGTGTCTTCATCTGTAATTATTATATCGGACCGTACAGCTAATTTTTTCACGTCACCTAGGTACATCACATACAGGCATGATAGCCATAAACTAGGAGAAAGAAAAATACAGCCTTCACAGAAAAAACATGCATGTACCAAATAAAATAACCTAAGGTTTTTTTTCGAAAAAATAAAACACAACATAAAAGACTCTGTTGGAAGTCGGGTCGAGATGCCAGTAAGAGAGAGAAAAAGATTGAGAGCTAGGATAGGGGGGAGGGCAGGGTTACACGTGCAACAGACCCCCTATACCCTTCTCTCACCCTTAACCCTCTAGAAACAAGTTATACGTGTATATATATGGTGAGGTTGTTGCAAATTACCGTCCGAGCTTCAAGGCCCTAGACCCCGGGAAAAAAGAGGGTCTCCAGCCCATCTCTACCCCCTTTAGGGGTGGCGTAGGGGTGAAGAGAGGCTAAGAGGGGGTTATTCTAGATGCCTCTACACTCTTGCTGCTATGTTGCTGTAGTACACATATATATTTTTAACTTTTAAATGCGTAGAAGCATTCCCTAGACATTGCCTTTAGTTAGTTGTATTTACCTTCATGCAAGCAGCTATTTTTTTATTTTACTTTGCTATGAACTGAGGGTTGGGAGTAAGTAGTATCTCACCCACCCACCTGGAATCACCCTTTTGACTGGAGATCGGAGGATGTGGTTGTGACAATGTTTGTAGCCCTCTATTTAAACATTACTATGTTTGTAAGTATAATTTTAGTTGCTTAAATCTATACTAAACGTACTCTTAGTTGGTAAATTATATGTGTCCGATTTTTAGGGAAAAATAAGTAATTATTATTTATATATGACATGGGATGAACCTTTTTTAAATATAATATGTGAGCATCTTAGTAAAATTGCTCAACTTGTTAATACACATCGGAGCTAAACTCATTTTAACTACGCTAATGGTGTGCTAGTATGTAAGATAGAATATAACATGTGTTTATCCGAATTTGCGTGAAATTAGAGTACGTAAAAACTTTGAGACAAAATATACTTTTAGTACTTTCAGCAGGGATTCAAAATCTGACCCTCCTATCACAGGAGGTCCAGATTAGACAAGCACGTTCTTATTTCTGCGTGCCCACAGACTAAGATATTTGTGTAGAAATTGACAGTTGGAAAATAATATTGTATAGTAATAATAACGAAAGAAAGGAAGAAGCTATTTATCAAGAGAGTCTCCAATTTTCCCATCCAAGACGTGTATCGACCATTTCATCTCTTATTTAAATTATTTTCCCCTTTTTGCATCCCTTGAGATTGCATGCACCCCCTCGTTAAAAACGGGAATAAAGCCCCTTGAGTGGAAAGTGGGGAGAGTGATCAAACCTCTTAGAGAGATGGCCGGAGCCAGCCAGGTAGGACATTTGCATAAATAGCTCCTGATAGCTTGAGCCATTCTTCTTTTGGGGACATCCTTTTCAACTCTAATACACACGCCGCTGGAATATATGTTTGAGAGGAGGGGTGAGGGAGATGGCGTGAAAGGGGTACAGAGATGTCTTAGTGTCTTCACTTTGCATCGGAGCAACCAGTCCCCATGATCGTACAATTAAGGTGGGGATGTAGGGGATGCAAGAAAATACCAGTGTTCTTGTAGTTTTTATATAAACACAATTTTTTTAGCTAAAATAAATTAAATATCAATTCATTAGAAACACAGAGTTTAATTTTTTTCAAATGGTAATCTCAACAGATCTTGAATATCTGTCATGAGCATAGCAGCATTAGATGACACACTTTTTAAATGAAGGTACATAAATCTCACTAAAATCCAGACTACCTTTGACTGTTGAGGTTACCATATATATATAGAAAAACTAAAATTAAACAATAATTTTGTGCAAAATCAATAGTTTATTTATTTTGACCAAACAAAATGTTTTGAAACAAAAACTGCAAAGACACTGACCTTCACTCCCGTCTCCTACATCGACACCTTAAGAGGACTGAATATAGGATATAAGATGAACATGGTTTCATGAAAGCATGAATATAAAAAGCAAGTAATTGTTAATTGATTGCTAGCATACATAGTTAGTATAATTTCCTAGTAACAGTATAATGTTTTAAGTGTTTCTCTCTTAGGTCTACTTGAATTGAAGTTCTATGTCCCTGCCTGTGTATATGTTTGTCTTATTACAAATATATTTGAATTTCTGCTACTATTAATAATAATTAGTAATAGCAGCAGAAATTAACTATTATTACTGTTTAAGTCCTAGGTTGAGTTAGTTCACGTAAAGAGTTTGGAAGCGTAAATTACCTGTGTGAATTGAAACATATTAGTATTTCCATGTAATTTTATTAAGATAATTTTGTATATTTTATCAATATTTTATTTTATATTTAATGTTCACTCGCTTTATCCTTTAAATCATTTATTTTGACACCCACATGTGTATATGATTCTATCCCAAAGCTTAAATACAAAATAAAAAAAAATTTGAGAGAGAGATAAAAGGACACAAAAACTATGGGGGACAGACAGAGGGATTTACACAGAGAGGCAAGACAGACAGAGAGATAGACACAAAGATGGACAAACCAAGAGATGGACACTCAGATACATGGACAGACAATCAATGGACCGAGAGACAGGTAATCACAAAGATGGACAAACTGAGAGACGGACAGACAGAGGCATGGATAGACAGAGGGATGGACAGACAGAGATGGGCAATCAGAGAGACGGACAGTCAGAGAGATGGTTACTCAGAGAGATACACAGACAGAAGGATGGACAGACAGAAGGATGACAGACAAAGGGATGGACACACGTAGGAATGGACTGACATAAAGATGGTTAGAGAGATAGACAGAGAGATGGACAAACAGAGGAATAGATAGACAAAGAGATGGGCATAAAGAGGGTCAGTCAGTCGGTCAGTCTTTTTAGAGTACCTGAGGCACATAAAACGGTAAGATCCATCATGATCTAGAGGTCCACAATTTTATCGATTACAATACCACCCGCCCCAGTGGCGTAGTTAGCTAACGCGCTAGTCGTGTTGAGCTAGACTTCCGGAACGGGGAGATCGAGGTTCGAATATAAGTTGGATGAACTGGGGAGGGGGGGAGGGTTCCTAAATTGCTTTACACTCTCCCTACACGGAAATGCGGGTTCCCTTCCTCTAAATTCAACCTTCTCAATTTGTAATCCACTATCGTAATTAGTACTTAAGCGTATAACCCGAACGGGTAATAAGACGTGATGCTGAATAAAAATAAAAATATATTACTATATCATACCTTTATGAGAAGGTAAAAACCGTGTTGGTGTCACCCCATAGATACTTTCAGTAGGCCTATATGTCCCCCCTCAACTCTCCCCTAAGCTGGACACCTTCTTAAAAGCATTCTCGTAAGACTGGATCGACAAAGGTCAAGCTATCGAACAAAGGTCAAACAATTCCACCCCCCTTACTTGCATCTTCTTACCTTGGGAACATCAGTTACAAGGCAACTCATCCTGATACTGCTGAACTGCAGAAACATACTCAACCAGATAATCGTTTCATACAGGGTAAAATCGCTGGACAAAACAAATACAAATATACATTTCGACTAGTGCGAATTTATGTGCATGGTTCAGTACAGCCATACATTTTTATGTTGGTTTGCTGGTGACAGGTAGGTTGGCGTTTGAATTCTGAAGGAGTCTATAAAATTGTTTCCCACTCTCTCGTTCTACAAATGATACGGGAACATTATATATATATATATATATATATATATATATATATATATATATATTTTTTTTTTTTAATTACTTACACCCGTAGTGGAGTCAAATTTGGATTGACCCGACAGGTGTAATATGGGGTGCAAAAAATCAATAAACATGCGTTTAAGATAGATCTTAAATAAGGACCAAGCTCATTAAATTACATAGTGTAGAAAAAATAGACCACATGATTTTTTTTAATATAAAGATATATGGAAACAAAATAAATTCCTATATTACTTAACTATCCATATTTAATTGAATGGATTTTTAATTCTTTTTCTGTTCGGTAAATTGATATATTTATATAAAAATCAAAGATCCTGTATTCAAGTTTAAAAATTAACACATTATAGTGACAAAATAAGTTATTATAACACCTGACTATAAATATTTTATATGAATAGAATTTTATTTATTTTTCTGTAAGGTAACTTGATGAATTTATATTAAAAACCAAACTTACTGTATTTTAGGAATTCCCACGTAAGTCGTTGTACCATCTAAGGCATAGCTCTCAGCAGACTAAATTTCTTGTGAGTGGGAGGTCGGAGACATAATTCCATTTGATTGTATGGGGATGCGTTTTACTCTAAGGTTTCCTACCCCCCCTTTCCAAAAACATGTTTACAATTTCTCTAAATTTACTTCATTCGGCCCAACTCATAAGAGTAAGTAAAATAATTGGCATGACACAATAAATATCTTAAAAATTTATTAAATTGTGTATTATTCTTCAGAGAAAATGTTTATAAATAGGTTTTCAATAAACTAAACTCAAATAAGCTTTCCTCACATCATACAATGAATCAATATGAACACTATATTGTAATTGTTAAACCAAACTTTATCCACATTATTACACTCCTAACCAATTTAAAATTTTCCAAAAATTTGTTTTTTTAAAATCTCTATAAAATTATTCGGTTTTTGTATAAAAAATATTTTCTTTTTTTATATTGAAAAATAATTCCCAGGCAGCCATTTTTTGCTTAATCTTTAAGGCCAAATGCTGACATTCTCAAACTTTCTACAATTTGTAGAAGGTAAGCTAAACTATAATTAATGTATTTAAAAAAAATAGTTTTATTGTTACTTATCATCTAAAACAGTCCCTCTATTGAGTCTATACCAATTTTGAGCAAAATTTCGTTAAAGGTATTTTCAACAGAAATTCAAATTCTAAAAAAGTCAGTCATTAGTAAACTATTAAAATATTAACTTTTTTAAGTAAAACATATTTGTATAATTATATATATATATATATATAATAATTTATAACGTAAAAACTTAACATTTAAACACTAAGCACAAATCACTGGTACTATTTTTTAAACAATAAAATAAAAATACAACAGTTGTTTGTAAACAACACTCAAAGGAATTTTAAACTCCAAAACAAGAATACATTGTTGTTATTTGTCATGTCAAGCACTCCCATAAGTTTTAAATTGGAACCGAACCAATACATAAATTGATAAAATAACAAGTTTTTGAAAAATAAATTATTACTAAATAAACGTTAAACAAAATGTTATAAAAACACTTAAAACACTCCCATAAGTAAACTATCCTTCAACAAATTTTTACCAAAAACCAATGATACAAGACTACCTACCATGTCAATCAATTTATAGATAAACCTTTTATACCAAATCTTAATAGATATTTATGAATAATTTGGAATTTAAAAAAATCACTCATCATATTACAAGTACTTTTAATTTCAGTGATGGGGTGAAAAAAAATCCTTAGTAAAAGCCTAATAAAATCTAAATATCAAGTTTAAACAAGATCCATAAAAGTGTTGTCTTTAAGATATGTGGCTAGGGACGGAGAGACAGACCTACATTAGGACATAAATAAAGGTAAAATCTACTCTTTTCTGGGTTTGGAGTCACATGAAACGCGATTCATCATAACTTTTAGGTAATTTTTGTCATCATTACAATACTTTCTCTTAATATGAAAAAGTAAAAATGGCCCAAACGGGTAGTAAGGCACGAAGAATAAATATTTTATATTTAAAAAGTTGGAATACCTCAATAGAGACTAAAACTAAATGAACTAGGGGTTCTATTTACACGTAAAAAAACGTTTATGAGTGGATCCAATAAACAAGATATAATTTTTTTTAAACATTGTTATTTATAACTACTATCTAGTAAGAAAAGTCTGGTTTGGAGATGGATGTTTGGAGTCGTGTTGATGCAAAGTAGTAAGGCCAAGGAGAAATTCCTAAGAAGAACCAATTTCACACAGGGAAAGGTGCAGTTTGAATAATTATGCAGAAAAAATCAAGTGGTTCTCATTAAATCCAAGAGAAATTATGTCAAGGACATACTTAAAGAGGCCGAAGAAGATTTTTTGGGGAAATAAGACTAGAAAAATGTACTGAAAAGTTAACTTCTTCAAGTGAGATATCAGAGCAGAAGGAGTTCGATTTTCAAGTCTCAAGTACAGCAGACCCAGACTACCTACCCACCACCCAATATGGATAAGATTAAGAAGCAAGTTATAAGGCTGAGAAATAACAAAAGCCTAGCTGAGGATAGGGTCCAGACAGAAATCATTAAATAGTGAGAAGAGAGGCTCAATGAAAGAATTCACTAACTGAGAGAAAGGGTCTGGACCTGAAGACATTCCATAGGATTGGAAGACACTGATGATCTGCCAGATACATAAAAAGGGTGACTATATGAACTGCATAACTACCACCGAATAGCTCTCTTCAACATCTGCCACAAGATCATTTCAAACTGTCTCCTTGACATAATCCAGACCATAGTGGAAGTACTGATAGGGAGTACCAGGGTGGATTTTGGAAAAGTCCATCCACAGTGGATCACATCTACGTGCTGAGGCAGCTAACCAAGAAGATGTGGAGGCATGGCGAAGACTTGCATGTGCTTTTCGTATACCTCAAGAAGCATATGACTGCATTCACAGGGGGGGGGGCTGTTAATTGCTTAATCTAGATAGGAGTACCCAGCAATCTCGGAAGCCTGGTGAGAATCTGATTGAGTGAGACGAAGGACAAGTTGAAATTCGGAAACTTACTCACGAAGAGCTTTTACATCGTTATGAGGCGGAGGTAAGGAGATGGTCTGTAGTCAGTGTTGTTAAACATCGTCATGGATAAGATTGTGCAGGAAGCCTTCCATGATAATTTCGGCAGGACCATGGTTGAAGGTTAGAACACTACACACTAGACCTACGTCAAAGACGTTGCCCTGTTGGACATATCCAAGGAGGAGCTGATGCGGATGAGCTAGGATCTGGAGGCAGCGGCGAGCATGATCGGGCTTCTAGCTAATGAACTTAACACCAAATACCTCCATCTGAGTCGAGCCATGCTGGTGCAGGGAAGCGACTCCTACCACAAATAGTCAGTAGTTGAACATACAAAAAGGGTATGTGAGTTCAAATACCTAGGAGACATTTTTACAGAGGACGTGTCTTGCAATAAAGAGATCAAGGCGAGTATCCAATCCGGAAGTCACAGTTGCCACAGTTATTAGAGTCTCAGCCAATTTATCAAGTCGCACAGTCTGCAGAGACTGTTCAAACTCCAAATACAGTACGTTGATCCAACTTGTTGTGCTCTAAAATAGCAAAACGTGGAGTGTCCGGAAACAGGATTACAACAATTGCACTGTTTTCTAAAAGAAAATTCAACGTAAGATCTTCAGTCTGATACAAAACGCAACCACGGTAGATTGATGTTCATGGTACAATCAAGAGCTGGAAGAATTTTACAGCAGCCCGAACATCGTTAACTTGATGAGAAGCAAACGCCTTATGCTAACAGGGATTTACCATAACGTAAAGCTACTGAATCTTGTCCCCGGGGAAGGAGACCATTGGTTGGACCCACCAGGAAAAGGTGGAGCGATAGGATCCATGAGGACCTAATGCAAATTGGAATAGAGGTTGATTGGATTCAAAGAGCATAATACAGGAATGTGTATTAGCGTGCGGTTCCATGGGCTTGATCACGTAAATGTTAAGGTAAAAAGTCTTAGGTCGAGCCAAAGTTTATGGCCACTAAATTTCGCCACTAAACCCTATTATGAGACCCCTACATCAAATTTATAGCCTGAAAATTCAACCTACATCAAACATATTTTCGCAATATACTCCCATCTAAGTATTTGCCCACCATAATGTTTTGTTATTGAGTTTTCCCAACAATAATTGTTTTAATGCCTGTCGTCCCCCATACCTAAACATGGCCATCTTTTTAATAATGTGCACATTGATTATCTCTACATATTTTTTTAAAAATCTGTCTGTACCTTTGATTCAGTTGGTTTGTTTCCAATAATCTAAAAAAAAAAAAAAAAAACCATTGGATTGAGTTGGGACTTCTTCTGTTTTACTCCTTAAGTTTAAGTATACAGGATAAGCTATATACCATCACGTTACCTCCACAGCGAGCGAAACAATGTTGAAAAAACCACCTGTTAATGTGGTTACAATTGCGTTTTAAATTTGTAACATTTAATTTAAATTAACTACTAATATGTGCAGTTTCTTTTAAAGTATCTTTGGTATGGAGGCATTTTGAAATATCAACAGACCGTTATAATCTCCTTGGCAAAGATTGTTTTGGAGATATGAAATCAATCATTTATTTAATTCCCTTTAGAAGCTAAATAGAGTTTCTTTCACAAATAATATAATACTCTTAGTTAAAATGTCACCTATTTTTGATCTTTGATTGACAGTGAAATATAGGTTTTTATTCATACGTAGCACTTAAATAATACTAAACAATACAGAACGTAAAATTAGCAATTAAAAAATAAAATACAAGTTATAATTAAATGTAGTGATTAAAGTCTAATAACAGCCTCAACGTAAGAGGAACAGTTTTAGTGTGCTTTCATTTTATTCTTAGATTTAGGTATCTATCGATGGTTTTGCCTGTAGAATAGGTCTATTTTCTTCAGTTTATCTGATATAAATCTAATTTCTTTATTATTTGCTCATTCAAACATATGTGGAAGAGAACCATTTTTAGTATGCTTACATGTGCATCTAAGTATATTTTCAGATATTTTGGAGTTTTCCATTTAAATTGTGTTTATTTAGTTTGGTATGTAGCGTCTGATGAGCTACAACGTTGTATTTTAAAGACTGGACACTAAACCATTATTAGTAATATCCCACCACAACTATAATAGTTTAATATCCTAAACGAGGCTCATTCCACTGTTTACTTCCCGAGTTGGCTATCTCTCAGGCTACGCAACTGACCATAGCTAACGTGTTGTTATGACTGAAAGCGCGAGGCTTGGAGGCTCGTCAACACCGCGTGATCGCAAGTACGATGTTCCGGCAATAGAGAGTGTCCGAAGCCACTAAACTTTTCTGGATCCTTCCCGGGCCTGCTCGTTACATGTTCCCCGTCTATTATTACCCCTTGACTTTCTTTTATCTTTATGTTTCCGTGTTGTGTTTGACCCCCAATGCCCCCTTTCTGAGCAATAGATATCGAATAAATATCACTAGGAGATCTATGGACAGACACACTTGGCGGGGTATTCATCTTGAGCACATCCAAGTGTTCCCCCCAAAAAATGTAAGATTTAAATTAAGTTCTGGTCTGTATAAGTCTAAATGCCTTTTCAGCTTTAAAAGTATAATAAATGTTCAGAGTCCTTCAGACTTAACGAATATATAGAGTCTTTATTATGAAAAGATATGATTACGTATTTAGTAATTTAATAATGAATAGTATGTTATTTACGATGAAAGATTTGACAAATATATAGAGTCTTTATTATAGATATATACTAACATTTAGTATTTTATAATAATGTATATTTACAAGGAAATTGACAGTGTATAAATCTGATTATGAAAAATATTAGCATTAGAAATTTATAATGAATAGTATGTTATGTACAAGGAAAGATTTGGCAAATATTCAGCGTCCTTTCACCTTATATTAAATACTAAGTGTCCGTACAACTTATGGAAATTATTGTAAATATTCAGAGTTCTTACTAAGGGAAGCATGCTAAATATTCAGATTTTTTTTTTTTGTCATTCTGACTTATACATAAAATTGATGATATTGCGGGATAAATACCTAAGATATTTTCTATGGATCAAATATATACATTTTCTTTATCAATAAAACTTGCAATTAGGTTTTTAACTCTTGACATGTTGATTTCTACTCTTATTTAACTGAATTTTAAAACCTTCCTGAAAATATTCTTTAATCCTTTGTTTTTTGGTAGCGCAATAATGCTGGGTGGGTTCGGTGGAAACATGAGTGCATATATTATAATAATAATTTTGGGTGTCCTATCTGCTCACACTGCATTTATTTCCCTCCCCTTTTTATGTTGTTTAATTTTTTATACCTGCCTTGATCCTGGAGGACAAAAAAGGTGCTACAGGTATTTTGAGGATAGTCATTTAAAAAAATGTGTCTTTAAGCTAATTGCAACAATTATTACACTTAAAGATCCAATGTTAGCTTGTTTGCACTAGCGTATTATTTTTTTCAGTGATTTTTATGGCTTTGCGTATAAATTATATCTACTTAATTTTATGTATTTGTTAAAGAATTTAAGATATTTTTTGCAGTTATTATTATTATTATTATTAGCACCACTCTTACTACCCGTTCGGGTTATACGCACTTACGCTAATATGTAATGGTAGGGTGATTGTGAGATGAAATGAAGGACCTACAGTTTAACGTGGAATCCGAACCACGGTGGAGGCCTGGCATTCCCCACATTCACAAGATGTCTTGTCAGAGGTGAAGGAAGGGTTTGTAAATCAGATAAATCTGTGCCGGACCAAGGTTTGAACCCCGGCCACCATCACATAAGTCTGACACCTTACCACCAGACCACCAGGTCACCGACATTTTTTTGCAGTTTATTTAACATTTTGTCAAGTAGTGGAGCCATCTCTATCACTTTAATTTGTTTCTTAAATTTAGCTGTTTGTTAAGTTAGTTTACAGTTTTGCGTGTAAACTAGATTTATTTACTTTTGCTTCTTTTATAGTAAATTCTAGCAATTTATTTTTGTGTTCTTTGTAACAATGCTTTCACGTAAGAGAGGCACTGTTAACGTGCTTGCATTTGTGTCTTAAATTTAGGTATGTTTTCAGTAATTTTAACTTGTTTCTTATGAATTAGTTTTATTTTTGGTAAATACAATTGTACAATTTTATTTGGTGTGACAGGGTTGTTACTATAGAGTGTTCTTTTCATTTAGATTTATTTTTATTACTTAGATAATAGATCAAAACATAAGGTAAACTCAAGTTTCTCAAGTGAATTCAAATTTTGTCAATTTTTCTATTTTCCTTGGTAGTATAAACGACAAGAATATCAAGTAATATATATTTTGAATGTTTGTTGTGGCAGGTAAACTCAAAAAGTGCTCATCGGATCGAGACGGGTCTTCTTCTATTGACCTCCTTATTTTTCATGCAATGATGGTAAGCTATAACTATACCATCACAACATTTCATCAGCGAGAGAAGTATTATCAATAAATCTCGTGTAAGCAGTAAACATTCGTTGCGGATGATATTGCAGGTGCATATGATTGCAAGTTTTATGAGCAAGGATATGGAGTAGGAGGGGATAGGGATGAGTCCACTTTTATTCGTAAATATTCGTACGAACATAAAACATTGCTATCATAAAAGTTTCATGTTTTTCTATAAATCCGAAGTTGTAGAATATGTTGATGTATTGTTCAACGAAAGCAAAGCCACTGTAAAAAGTAATTTCTTAATGTTATGTTTGGGGATAAATCTAAACTATGAAGTTCTTTATTCAATAGCTTTCACCATTCTTTATTTTAAATCCCTACTAGGCCCCTATATCAGCACCTTATTATCAAAAATGGTCAATTTATTCTCTTAGTATTAGTTTCCACGCTTCACATCTGAAAATAAAAGCGCGTAGCATTGAAGTTTTTTATATTCTCAAACTATTATTTCGATGTATAATACAAGAAGACAAAAGCTTACAAATTGAACAATAACAAGAAGTCTGCATAGATTCTGTATGTGACAGTCTATTGAATTTCATTTCGTTAGCACACTTCCCAAGTATTTACATTTGTCAAATTCTTAAAAGCACATGTTTGTTTATATGATATCATTCCTTTGGAATACAGGGTTTCAAAATACATTGTCTTTATTTGTCAATCATTATAGTACCTTAATTGTTTAAACAAATTTGTGTTGTTAAATTGAAAGAAATATAAATATTTATTCCAATAATTTTATTTTGTATGATTTTAACAAGTATTTTATTTAGCACTGCATCATACTACCCGTCTGGGTTATGCACTTATGTAGTAATTACACTAAAGGTTTTAGTGATTATAAAGGCTATATTCAAGAGGAATTATACCTGCATTTGTGGGGAGGAACAGTGAAAAACCATTATGGATAAACCACCCTCAGTACACCTAACCGAGATTAGAGTCTCAATCCTCCCGTCATCAGAAGTTTAGTCCAATGAAAATATATGACCATGTGGCCACCGAAGTGAATTAAATAATATTACTACTATTTAAAAAACATATGAGTGTTTTTAATATGAATTATATTTTTCTACCTGAACTGGCGATAAAATTGTTTTAGCCCAAAGAAGCTACTCTCACAATATACATGATTGCTGATGTCAGGATGAACAGGGTGTGAATCCTGGTGAAATGTAATAATGATATTATTTTTAAATAGGTTCCCATTCTTCCTATACAAAGTTGAGTTTATTTCCTCTAAATTCCACCTTCCTCACCCCTTAGCCATTGACCTAAATATACGTGCATCCCTAAGGGGCAATAGAACAATGTGCATATAGGAAAAACTAATCTTTGCAATGCATCAAATTTAACATCTAATTTAGACCTATATATAATTCTAAAATATTTAACCTATCTCTCTCTCTCTCTCTATATATATATATATATATATATATATATATATATACATATATATAATACATATATACATACATATATATATATAAAAAATAATAACTTTACAATATATACACCAATAACGTACGTAAAATTTAGTTTAATTTGAAAATGTTTCAATATATATATATTGAAACATTTTCAAATTAAACTAAATTTTACGTACGTTATTGGTTATTGGTGTATATATTGTAAAGTTATTATTTTTTATGATATATTTTGAAGATCTAACAAATATAAAAACAGATAATAAATAGTTAAAACTGTAAGCGTAGAGGACTCATCAAAATATATAATAATTTTTATCAACACTTGCTTGGTTACGAACCATATTTATTAATCATGATAGTTTGATTTGGATGATTTTTTCTTGAATGGAAATTTTTATTCACTAATGCATTTATTGATTTATTATTTTACAATTTGTAAGTTCCCTATAGTAACTTAAAATGCGCCATTTAAAATAATGGAAAATACAGATGTAAATGATATGTATGTTATTGTGAATGTGCTTATTCGTTATTTTATAAAAAAAATTGTGAGAGTATATTTTCACGTATATCAAAGGTTTATTAAACAAATAGGATATGTAAATATTTACCAATGATTTTGTCAATTTACTAATGCAGTGTGGTTAATGTTTGTTAAATGAACTGTATCCACGTCCACAATTACCGGTGATTTTATAAAATACCTAACATACGGTGACCAGATTGTATAACATAAATCTAAACTAACCAAACCTAACCAAGCCTAGTCTAACCAAGCCTAATCTAACCTAAGCTATCATCAACTAGCCTACACTTGCCTAATCTAACATAAACCAACCTATTCTTCTTCTTCTTCTTATTTATTATTATTAGCACCGCGTCTTACTACCCGTTCGGGTTATACGCACTTACGCTAATGTGTAATGGTAGGGTGATAGTGAGATGAAATGAAGGACCTACTGTTTAACGTGGAATCCGAAACACGGTGGTGGCCTGGCCCAACCTATTCTTGACTTATTAAAATTCACCACTGACTGATGGTAGATTTGTAAAATGTTTGAGGAGTATGTGAAATAGTAAACAACTTTTTTACATTCTCTACCTGAACTAGTGGTTTTATAGAATCCCCAACAAATGTACAAACTCATCACAATCAGCAAGTCCATAATGGTATACATAGGATACATTTTAATAAACCAATTAACTAAAAGGATTCCAACTCACATTTTTAATCTAATAATAAATGGCTTGATTTACCAATTAATTCACGTCTAAGCTAATAAATATATCAAAAATTTGTCTTAAGATTACTATCATAATTATTTCATATCGTTTCTGTTATTATACTGATAAGTTATATAGGTGTAGATTTTTCTTAAGTGGAGCCCTTTATAAGCAGACAAACTAAAATAAATTCTTAGATAGGATTTCTTAAAATTTAACATCTAAAACTGATACTAAGAATTGTAATGTTCAGTAAACTAAAAAACATATACATCGGTATACAAGGCTATAAATTCAATAAACTCATGACATAAACCTTTAACACACACCACTATCACTAGGAAATGTAATAGTTGGATAGCAGAAAGTACACATCACATAATAATATTTATGACATTCCAAATAAAAACTATAGGTAAGTGACCTGAAATCAGTTGTTAGAGCATTCCGACCCAATCAAGAGCAAGAACGCTTGATTATAAGCTAAAGTACACACGTCTATTGATGTAAGGGTCCCGAGTTTGATTACTGACATGGCCAAAGTAATTGTTATTGGTGAAATAGGGTTTTCTCCTTTTACGGGGATGAATTAATGGCTGTTGGCTGGATGTTGAATCTCTTTTAAATGTTAGTTATTTTGTAAGTCATGTGTTGATATAATCATCCGGTTCAGAAAATGCAAGTTAATAACCTCAAATAAATGAAAGGGATTACAGTACAAACCTTTATAAGCGCTCCATTACTCCAAAAATAGTAATTATAATTTGTAAAACATTTTCGTGGACTAAAATAACCAAATTAAATTCCTAGTATAATACATTTATTAAGATTTTTTGAAAAATCTGAAGATTTGTGATGGTAATGAAAAATCAATTTAAAATATTTTCATATATCTATGTAAACTCATTTGATATGAAGATTTTCTTTTCAAATTACCGTAAAATATCAAAATCGGGAACATATTCAACCCAGAATTTATGATGGATTTTGATCTTTTATGTGCTCCATAATTAAAAAAAATAATGGTTTGTTGGTCACCCTGAGCCTAGGGCTATAGAAGAAAAGTTTGTATTAGGCTATTTCTTTCAAACTTGAAGTTTAGATTTCATATGATAATAGATTGAGTTTAAATATAAATTTTAACTTTATATCCTAAATTTTGGGTACTTTCTTAATAGCTGATTTTTGAAAAAATTATATAATTTTCCGAAACCTCTTTAAATATCTTGTTTAAAATGAGTATTTCGGGAGTGTTTTACCACATGATAAATATAATTATACAAGTGTTTTAGGAAAACAATTTATTCAACGGTAATTTACTTATGGTTATTTTGAAAACTTGAAATTTTTTAAAAACGTTCTAACAATTATTTATATATAATGAAAAATTTCCAAATGAATACCTGACCAAATATTGTGTTTTTTTAGAACTATATATATATATATATATATATATATATGTGTGTGTGTGTGTGTGTGTGTGTAGGGGTGGTAGTAATAAACTATTTTTAATTCTTTTTTCCATACCATGATTGTAGTATGATAAACTATGTACGTTAGTGTCATGCCATTATGTTATAGATAGTATCAATAGCGATGAAATAACACTAGAACAAATGTTATATATGTCTATCAATGTCACCCGCCTCGGTGGCGTAGTTGGCTAACGTGCTTGTCGTGTTTAGCTCTACTGCTGACGACGGGGAGATCGAGGTTCGAATCTCGGTCGGGTGAACTGGGGGTGGTTTTTCCTAAATGGTTTTCCACTCTACCTCCACGCAAATGTGGGTTCACTTCCTCTAATTAAACCTTCCCAATTCTTAATCCATTAGCGTAATTAGTACTTAAAGCGTATAACCCGAACGGGTAGTAAGACGCGGTGCTAAATATTATTATTATTATCTATCAATGTCACCATAAAAAAGGATATTTGTATTTTCAAAGCATAATATAATTGCCATTATCCTACTATATCTAATCCATAGCTGGAATAAAACCTATTCCAAAGAATGCTGACTACAAGTTTTATTAAACAGATAAAACAAATATCAAGGTTTGTTTGGATAATTTCTCCCAAAATCATGAGACCATGAGAGGGAGGATGGGCAAACCCCCCCCCCCCCTTAATCATTGGCCTGAGGTGTAAGTGGAGAAAGGGGTCGGAGGGTAAAGAGATAACGGGAAAGGGGGGTGAGGGCTAGTGCTAGCAACGGTAGTACAATAGCCAGAACTAGTTGTGAGATCCTCCTGACAGGTGGCGTCACCGAATGCATTCCACTCTCTATTTGTAAATGTATTGTACAGTCAGCTACATGAAAACTTCCGCAAACAATGTGATTGAAATATAATGTAAATGCAATAGTTTGAATAACTATATCCCCTTGAGATATTTCGTATTTAATAATGGAGTTATTAAATATATATCTTTTCTTGACGATGATTTTTAAAATAATTATATTCAATTATTTTTGAAACAGGAAAGGGGCGATATTTTGGCACGCAGTCATACATTAGATCATGTGTGGTGGTGACATTTCTATTGTCCTGTCGGACTAGACATGTGTGTGTATGTGTAGGAGACAAGCACAGGTAGAACCAAAGAGGTGTGAGCTGTACCACTTGGACTACGACATGCGAGAAGGGTCCAAATGACCTCTCAGCTAACATAGTATGTCACCTTTGGCGGTTACCGAGCGGTATAAGGAGGTTGGTGGAAAGGTATCCCATCTGGATGAACAAAGGATTGAAAAATTCTATGCATAGTTTCCCTTGCCTTGAAGCTGATGTGGCTACATTTCTTATCATGTGATTTCCTCAGTCCTTTTTCTTAGAATAGTTCATAAATAATAATTTTCCGTAAATCATTATTTTAAATTCATATTTTTATTGGTTTATATATATATATTTGTGTTTTAATTCAAGTAGTGTAAACAATACTTTAGAATATCAATCCTCACCAAAATCAAGACTGTCCAGACATTTAGAGTTATAAGATGACTGTCCCCCTTTGAAAGATTCTTGTTTGAATTCTGGCATAGTAACAAAATAGTGAACACATGGTGTGGACACAGTTGAGTTGAGTCATTATTCATTATAGGTGCAGTCCCAGTTGTTAATTATCCCAATAATAATTTAAGCGCAGGCAGATATAATTTCCGAAATGCTACTAAGTTGGTAGTGCATCTGTATACTAGTCTGAGGCGCCCGGGTGTGATTTTTGTTAATGCAGAAAATGTTACCATTACTGATATAGGGTGTTTCCCCATTTTCTTAATAATAAGTTGGGGCAGTTTGTTTTGTGTAAAAGAGTTAAGTCAGATATTAATCATGTGGTAGTATTATCATTTAGTTTGTATAATGTCAGATAAACTTTTTTCACAGCGTCTTATCCCCTGTCCGAGATATCCACATTTAATTACACTAATGGCAACAGTAAAAGTAATGTAAAACTCAGGATATACAAAACAATTTTACCTGAGTGGGGAAACGTGGTTTCATAATTTACATAACAAATATGAATTTAGAGTATTTGAAAACAAGGTCCTTGGGAATATATTTGGTTCAAAAAGGGATGAAGATACTGGTGAGTGGAGGTGGTTACATGTTGATTAGTAACATACCCTGTAATCATCACAAGACATTTCTAGGATAATAAAGTCTCGTAGATTACGGTGAGCAGGGCATGCAGCGATTAAGGAATATTCTAGAACCGTGTTAAAGGTATTAACCAGCAAATCCAATGGGAAGAGACCATTGGGAAAACCTATAAGCATATGGTGGGATAAGATTATAATAGACCTGAAAGAGATAGGGTGTAATGAGGTGGACTGGATTTTATTAGCTCAAGATAGGCGGAGTACTTTTGTAAGTGTGGTAATGAGTTATGGAGTTTCTAATGCCATAGAGTAAGTAAGGGAGACGGGAAGAATAAGATTGAATTCATAGAAAATACTTTGTATTCTCGTAGAGAAAATAAGATATTTTTTTAAATAGCACCCTCAGAACACATACTACTGATTCGATTCCCGTGTCCAGGTGTCATTTTTCAATTTTCAGAATATGACATACTACTGAGCTTAAAGTCTCGATCTCCCACTCACCAGCAATTCTGACTATAAGAGTTTGATCTTCAGTCCATATACCCACCAATTAAGTTTGCAAGGTAACTATTCATGATGAAAAAATGTATGTATTAAATCGATAGAATATATAACCACTAAAGATTTGAACTTAATCGTAGATTCAAGGATTTATTAAAAATCTTTATACTGTGTTATGGTAAGTATTAAAAAATGTAAATGGTTTGTCACAAACATTCTTTTACATTATAAAGTGCTTATATTTCGGATCCAGGTTCTATATATTAGTTAATATTACCAACTTTTTTGGGAAGACTCCTCACATTACTGTATGTCTTGTGTGTAGGACAATTATGAAGCTTCAAAACCACTAAGCTAACCTCAACTACCTTAGATGTAATGTTGTAACTCTGATAAAATTAAACCTTCTTTGTTTAAGGAAGGCTAGCCCTGCGGTTCTAAAAATTCATTTTTATCTCAAAACTTTGTTATTTCACGCGAAGGCCTTTTAAATTAGCTAAATTCTACTTATCCTAATTTTCATAACATTAACAAGGCATGTTAGTACCTTTAATCTCCAATTTGACGTTAGCCAAATTTTGAAAATAGAAAAAATGCTCTCAAATTAGCGCTGGATTTGTCGACGTCTTAAACTTGTCAAAGTAGGTGTTTTCTTTAATACCATATAGATTTTAGTTTTAGCACACCATCTTAGTACCTGTTTAGGTTATACATATATAGAAATATAAAGCAAATTTAACTTCTATGTTTTCATTTAATATGGATACTTACAAAATTTGACATCCTGCGTGGTTGGTAGACATAAACTGCGCTAAAAAAAATTATTTTGAAAACTTAAAGCTATTCTTATACCAACTACATTTATTTAAAATTATTTATATACTTCTTAAGAGCTTTTATAAGATTACAGGCCCATATTTAATAAGCTTGAAACGCATAGTCAGCTTTTTAGGAACCCAAATTTTCTTAAGTTCTTTTATGAACAACCTGATATACCAATATACTGGAGGACTGAAACACCCGCCTCGGTGGCCACATTGTCTATGCCATCTTTCACCCTAGATGAAACAAAGAGGAAAGGTGGATAACCCTGGACACTTAAGTAAAAATCAATCTAGAAAATATAACATTAGTGATTTAATGAATATTATATATTTTTTAGGCTTCTTGATAAAACTTATAAGTAAACTAACTGATTTGCAAAGCGCCAACAATTTCTTACAACCAAAGGACTTCTCCTTTGAAGAGGTCTTGAGATTGGCTTTCTCTTCTAAAAGGTTCTTGTAGGGGCTAGATGTTAAAATTTCACTTTTCGGGCATCTCTTTTTCTGTCTTATCTTCTTTTTTTCGATTGCATCCAATAGAGGTGACAATTTTTCAAAATATATGAACCGTTTTTAATGTGACTTGGAATTTGTAGAGTTTTATTGTTGTTGACAAGGGAGTGCAGGGCAATTATGTTTATAGAACTAACAGAGGTTAAACTTCTGTTACTTTGGTACCCTCAGAATTAGGATTGCTTTGCTGGATGGATGTCCCTTATTCTAGAATCTGAAATAGCAGTGAAGGAGGAAAATCTAGGTCAGAAAAAATATTGGGGATAAATGGGTGAATTCCTATGCAAATAAACCCATTTCTGGCAATGCCAGGACGACATGATCTAGTGTACGCACTAGAAATCAATCCTGCAATGTCATATTCGGTTATTAGAATTCCAGAATTTTTCCTCATCGATGTAGAACATGATTCAGTAAAAGCATTTTTGAGTGGCTTCAAGAAAGATCTATCCAATGGGTGTAGATTGTGAGGTGTGTGGGGAGGAATGTTAAGGATATGGATGTTATTTTTGCCGAGCAAACACGGCAAGCTATTTATGGCTTGAATGTCCATCTAAAGTAAAAAACACAGCATTTTGTGTTATGGGATGAACATGTTTGATAAAATGCTGCAACCAGACAAGAAATGTGTCTCCATTCATCCATACTTTTGGTTGAGCAACAGAAACAGCATCGTCAGGTGCACCCATCATTAGTCTGTCATTCATCTTTTGTCTTGGAAAAATAAATATATGGAAATCAAAATGCCTTGTAGGGTTCATACACACCATTATTTGAATATTTCTTCCCCTCTCACCAGGGCTAAGATTCTCCACTTGTCTTTTTACCTTAATATAAATTACTTTTGGATTGTTATGGACACATTATGCCCCAGTTTCAACTGCACTGTAGGTTCTTAATGCAGGAAATGAATATTTTTCAAATAGCAAATTTGGTTTTTCAAAAATCAAATCCACTTGAGTTTTGTTAAAACCCACACACCTCATAAGGCTAGTTGATTCAGGACAACGCAAAGAAAGGTTGGGATGTCACTTCATGAATGAATTGTATAAGTCTTTGTCAGCGTTTTTTAATCTTTACTAAACCTATGTTCAAGGCTGAGGGCCTCTGCTAAATCATAGGATAGCTTTAAAAATTATTTCCTAGATAGCCCCATTAATCTATTGTCCATAACTACAATATGTTCAGCCAATTGGCTTTCTATTCTTTGTGAAAAATTCTTCGTAAAATGCCCAAGTTTTCGGTTGTAAACTGCATTCATTTCCTAGTTTTATTAGCGTAACACGATCATAAAGCGTACTTTTTGGAACACTTTACTTGATTGATGCTATTCTAACATTCGATGTTTCACCTAAAACATTGTCTAAAGCTTGTTTCATGGCATCCTTATCCCATGAACCTCTGTCGTAAAACCTTCTCTTGAATTTAGGCATAATAGGCTACTCCTTTATTCTGCAACAAATAACATAAACCTAAATTAAGTTAACATTTTTATTTATTCATGCTGTCCGTGGCTACTCACTTTTGAACTGTCCGCGTCTAGCCTAAAAGGTGGCCACAATATTCTAGACAGCCGATGACAGGGAGATTGGGGTTCTAGTCCTTGTGGGTGTACTGAGGGTGGTTTTCCTAAATGGTTTTCTCCTATTCCATCACGCAAATGAGGGTAAATTTCTTCTCAATTGAATCTTACAAATTCCAAGCTCATTAACTTAACTATAAGCTATGCGTAAAACCTTAAAAGTTAGTAAGACGTGGTGATAAAATTAAACATAGATCAAAATATCCATATACGAGTCTAATAACTTATTATATTTAGTTTATGATTAAATTGTTTACCATTATACTCTAATATAGGAATTAGGGCAGGGACAGCATAAACACACAACTAATTTCTCTACCCTTGACAAATATAGATTTATTATTATTTTATTATATGTGATATTATAGTTAAAACATATAATGTAATCCATGACTATTTGAGTGTATAACTGATTCATATGGGGCAATATATAAATATCCTGTATACACATGGCATTTTTGACGAAATGTGGTAATGTAAAATGGATTCACACCTTATTTAAAACACAACATATGCTGAAAGGAGCCACCATAATATGTCAGTCACATCTGGACGTAATATAATGCTGCATGTTGTTTGTGGTTGGTCTCATTTCCACGTTGTCCATTTTCCTGATTTTATTTGTACAATTTTTTAATGCCTAGATTTTACAAGAATTGATACGGAACATTAATTCCTAAAGACTATTCACAAAAACTGATAATGTGGGGTTAAGTGAGGCGACCGTAGTGGCCACATATTTTGTGAAATCTCTTGATCCGCCAAGAAAATCAGTATTTTCATTATTAATTCCAAAGATGTGTGTAATATTACATCATATTGATAGAAGTGATCTTGAATAACTTACACTTCATCCATATTTTCTATAAAATGTGAGAAAACTTGAAAACATATATGGTATCTTCAAAGAAAAATTGACCGAAGATTTTTTTATCTTGACGAATGAATGAGCCTAGAACGCATAGGTATGAAATGCCAGCGTATTTAAAAGTATTATGATGGAAATTCTTTCTGCGGTTGGATCTGTATTCAAAGGTTTGGGATGTTGTTCTATATGAAATATCCTGTAGAATCATTAGTTGTTTTACATTTGTAAAATAATTACAACCCGTTCTGGTAGCTGTTCGCAATCTAATAAACTGCTGATAACAGAGAGGTCAAAGTTCAAATTCTGGTCGGATATTTTGAGGGTGGTTTTCTATAAATTGATTTTCACTCTACCTGCATACAAACTTGGCTACACATCCTTAAAACTTCCTCATTCTTAAATCCCTAAAGTAATTAGTACTTATATGTGTGTGTGTGTATATAACCTGAACAGGTAGTAAGAAGTGGTGCTAATTATTTTTAATATCTACACTATATTACCAGGTGTAGCCACACTTTACATTTAGCTTAGTAAATAATGTCAAACACTAATAAAGGAATACTTAAATATAAAAGCATAAAATTTTACACATTATTTTAACCTTAGTTAAAAATTATTATTGGTCTAGCTACTTAAACGGAAGAATACTTACAAATGTTATTTTGTGGAATAATAAATATTTTTTTGTTTTATTTCAACAATCAGTAATGTAAAAACACTCTTATGACGGTATTTCTCTAATTTTAGAGCCATTGTAATGTTTGGGCTATATATAGTTGACTTGAGTTGTATCATTGTTTGTGTGAAGATACCTCTATAGAGTTAGACCAATGGAATGTTTGGCATGAATATAGATATACTTTAATATTGATGACAGTTTAGTCACTGAAAATGTTGACAAGTGTACATGAAAATACTTATCTATCCTTAGATCCCAAGGAATGTGTTGGTTTTATGTATGCTAGCATTAAGTTTAATGCCAGCTGAATAGAGTAAATTTTATTTCGAGAGAAACATCAACATAGTATATTACTAAATTATTGTATGAATGTAGTTGATACTAAATGTGCTATAAAATATTTTCAACTTTATAAAAACAGCATTTGAAAATGATAATTTTGTCCAATATTATGTTTGTAAATAAAACTTGCATTTCTGGTACCAAAATCAGACTACTATTATTTGTGTAATATTTACTATAAGTTTAAAATAAAATGATCTTTTCGTAGTAAGCTCCTTTATTTTTATATTGATAAATCTAATATTTATAAAATAGTGTTTAATTAATTATTATTTAAACTATTCAAATTAAAAATCAGCCCAACTGACACTTTTAATTATTATATTGTTTTAAATTATTTTCTTAGAATCTCTAGCTCAAAACTATATTAAAATAAATGCATTCAATAAAATATATAAGACACATAAACATTTATAAATTTATACATATTAGTTAGGACTAGAACAAATATTATGGAAAACTATATGTATAATCTGGTGTTAGGGGGGGTGGGTTATTATAAAGGCATACAGGTCTTGTTGGGTCTGTTCTACTAAACTCATTCTTACCATTCATTATCAAACTTGACCCTTAGAGTCAATTACGATGGATTCAATCTTGTTTATATTGTGTGTGTGGTTGGTCTAATAGTTTGGAAATTAGATCAAATAGTTTACTGGTCAGTCATGTAAGGCCTTGCAGTCAGTAAGGTATTATTATTATTATTATTATTTTATTATTATTATTATTATTATTATTATTATATTATTATTATTACTATACTATAGGAGTTAAGTGTGGGGATATATAAAAAAAGAAATAAATTCATATCTAAGAAAAAATTAATTTAGGTTATAAAATGATCAAGTTAATTACAAAATTTCTTTGATATTTGTATACAGCCAAATGAGAATGTAATTTATTGCTAGTTTTTGTAAACGATTCCTTTTAATTTGTGTAAATATCTACACTATGCAAATATATATATTATTAAAATTCTCTATACATTCAAAATAAATATCGATATTAATAAACTAGGACCATTCTCTGCTGAGCAAATATGTCTCATGCATGGCTGTTACCCTGAAATCTTAATCTGAAATCCTCTGGGGCTATTTTTTAGGTGAGAAGTGTATGTTTACTATTTAAAGGCTTGGGAATGACGTCAAAAAACACCCACTTCACAGACAACAGACAGGAGGGAATGGTTCAACCCCCTTTCCATCCCCTATTGATATAATGTACTTCTGAAACCCTGACTACAGGATCACCAAAAGTACGTAGTATAAATGCTTGAGTTACATCTCACACATTTTCAGATGGACGTCCTGATATATTAAGGAAGTTATGAACCAGTAAAAACTATCAACAAACTATTCTATTATTAGATTCAATTTTAATAGCCTATTATAAAATCCTTATTTGAGACGGAGTTTAAGCTAGTTTGTAATCCTGATATCCTATTATTAATTAAATAAGAGGTAAAGTGGGATGTATATTGCTAAATGATTTATAGTGCGTTATTTTAGTTTGTAGGTCATATAAAGTTAGTAAATAATGATATAGGCGCTAATACTATTTGTGATGTATTAAACACACTGTCCTACATAATACAAATTCACGCTGTCAAAATATTCAATATCTGGAACCTAGATATTAGTATGTGTATTATTAAACGTACAGTCGCTTGCTAGGTTATTTTTTAAGTTCTAATATTTAATATTAATAATTTAAGTTTTGATGTCTAATATTAGTCGAGATGTCGAAAGTTATTTTTGTTTGAAAGTCCTTCTAACAAAAACCTAGTTTAGAGCTAGAGATTGGTATGCAGTAGAAGACGTAATGTAATTCTTTAATTGAATTTTCTATTTTTTATATTAAAATAGTATAGGCTATATTTACTATGTTTGGTGTATTAATAGACAAACTATTCTAACATAGTTTTGTTTGTAAGTACTGCAATTCAGACTAGTACATATACATGCGATATGTCTTGGCGTGTAGTACTAAAATAACTGTACTTCTTTAATTTATTTTCCATGCACTACTATCCAATTAATAAATATCCTGTTGCTATGGTTTTGTGATATAAACTAGGTTTACTATCATACTTTAATTTATGTTTTTACTAGGAGTTTGACCCATTATTCGCAAGGTTTAACAGCACCAAAAACTATATCAAATTAGGAAGTTCAACATCCAGCTACCCACATTTTTAAAGCTTTTCCTTTCATGATATTGAACATTATGCTAATTTAAAAAATAAAATTAATTTAATCTCTTGACAAAATATTAACTAACCCCAAAATGAGCGCACAAACAAACGCAATCCATTCACAACACACTATTTGCCCAGGCATGATCATAAGATAATTGAAACGAAGTAATTGACATTGTCACAGAAACATATTTGAAAAAGGAGCAAAACTTTTTACTAAATAACGTAAATGAAATAATAGTCTAATATAGACAAATGGATTAAATTACCATCAAGGTTGACAAAGTTAAAGGTTGTCTACTTTCATTGCTATGTCACTGCTGCATAGGAGATAGCTAATGCTTAAGTATGCAGCTTTGTATTCGAAACGCAATAGTATTATTCCTATTATCCTAGCATAAGTTGGTTTATAACGGTTTTTGATCCAATTTTTTGATATTCAAGCACTTAGGCTGAATGTTATGTTTAAGTCAAAACTAATTGAAAATGTTTTGTGTACGTTCTATTATTTCATGCATATATCCAGTGGTTAGTTAAGGGTGTTTATTATTAGATGTATACTACTATGTTATGTTCGCTTGTAACTTTTTCTATGCAATTAGTAAATATTTCAGAAAGCTAACCCAATGAGTGGTTTGATGTGGTAGTAAAAAGTGTATGCAAAAATATGGGTGTGTAATATTAAACATACTGTACTGGATTCATATAGATTTTATAGGTCTATCTCTCCAATAAGTATATGTCTAGCTGCTAGAGTTCTTTGTAAAAAATTAGACGTGCTGTCCTATGTTAAGTTTGTATGTTTTGTTACCCAATCAGTAAATACTTTGGAACTAAGTATGGATTATTAGTATTAAAGTTAAAATATATAATTATGTTAATTAATTAGTTTATCTTTACTAGAAAAGATCCAGGCTCTAGTGCATAGTGTATAGGATTATAAGTATGTACTTTTCTATGATAAGTTGGTATACTAATTCCTGAAATCCCATTAGTAAATATATAGTTGTTAAGGCAGGGTGTGTAATATTAATCAAAGGCTCACTGTTTTAAGTTAGTTTATTATTTTTAATTATTGTTATATGATCTAGTAAATATTGGAATTACAAGATGGGGTGTGTAATATTTTAGGTTTCAGTTCAAAGTTGAGCTTGTTTGTACATATTTCTATCAAATTACTAAACATCAAGGTTATAAGGATGTGTTAATAGTTCTTAAGTGATATTTAATGATAATAAATTAAATATGTTCGTTTAATCAAGAGTCACACATTGTTTGATTATGTGAATAAACGTAAAAAGTTTTCTTAATTTAATAATAATTAAAATATTAATAAAATCTATTTATCTATGCATGTTAATGTTAAAATAAAATAATAATATATTTTATAAAATAGAATTACTTTATTTTAATGAAGAATTTGGAAATATTATAAAGATAATATAGCTAGCTTTGCCTCGATACAAAATTCATAGTATCTAATTGCTGTTCATAAAAATAGGTAAAAATATAATTTAAATTCGTTTCAATTGCATCTTTGATATTATATAGGTGACCTGGTGGTCTAGGGGTAAGGTGTCAGACTTCTGTGCTGGCGGCCGGGGTTCGATCCTCGGTCCCGGCACAGATTAATCTGATTTCCAAACCCTTCCTACACCTCTAACAAGACATCTTGTGAATGTGTGGAATGCCAGGTTGCCACCGTGGTTCGGATTCCACGTTAAACTGTAGGTCCTTCATTTCATCTCACAATCACCCTACCATTACACATTAGCGTAAGTGCGTATAATCCTAACGGGTAGTAAGACGCGGTGCTAATAATAATAATAATAATAATAATAATAATAATAATAATATATATTTTCTTTTTAAATTTGATGTAAAATAAAAGTTAAAATAATTTAATTATTTTCCTTAAATAGTATAATATTTTTTATTTATGTTTAAATAAACCATATTTTAATCATTATCATTAAATAATAAATGGATTATATTTTAATTATTCAAATATTATATTTTTTATAATAGCTTTGTCGTCTCGTTTAGCCATAAATACGAGGAAAGACTCAACTCTAGTTATGGTTGTGAAGAGGAAGGACATGACAATAAGCCGATAAAAAGGCAATCATTTATATATGCCAATTACACGATAAATACCTGAATAAATTTTAAAAAAAATATTTTGGTAAAATAATATTTTGAAATTAGAAACTTATTTACATAGCCATTTGTAACCTTATTTACTAAATACAACTCTTTTTGGCTGCATTGGTGTTCAATCCCAAATGGGTGTACTGTGCTAAGATTTTCCTAGATTTTTCCTCACATTTTTTTAAACAAATTTTGGTAAAGTTAGTCTGAATGCTACTTTCTTTATCTGTATATTATTAGTTTAGTTATATGCAAATACACTGTTTGGAAAGTAGGATTTTGGGAATTAAAAATAAATCCAAATAATACTTTATTGCTAGTATATTCCCCCACTGTTCACAAACCTCATATTTCTGGTTCCGAATATAATAAGTATGTTATACGTGTTAATCTGACAAGCTAAGAATATAGATCTTAATTAAAGTTTTTTCCCTTTTCTCCGCTGATGGCATTCAAATGTGTTGGTATTTTCTCAAGGATACGTGCATTTTATAAATTAGTTAATTACTTACATTATGGCACCAGGAACTAGAAAGTTTATTGCTCACCCACAAAAGTGCACCCTCTATCCATATTCATCCGAATCCACAAAAGCGCACCACTTATCCCTATCCAGCCGCAACCACAAAAAAGCACTGCCTATTCTTATCAAGAGCTTATTATATTCATTACCTCATTTTAAATGACTTACAAAAAATTATAAAACAAATAAAAATATACTTTTAACATTTTAGATAGTGGTGATGTGTGAACGACTAGAATTTACTCACATGATTAAATATTATTTATAATATTATTGTTACTTTAATTATATACCTTAGATAGCGATATTGTTTATAAAATTAATTTTATGTTCCATGTTCTTATAATTAAATAATTATATTAGATCTCTTATAAGTGAGAAAACTATAAATATGTTTATTATTACACCCTAATCAACGAAAATAAACCTTAGATATGGTAAATTTAAAACCTCTCTATTATTTAAGGCCAAATTTTTATTTTATTGGATTTAGATTTATGTCAATGTGAGATCCAACTACAATCGTATTTTTATACCTTGATGTATTTAATCACCAAATGATTATTTTAAAATGTGTATTTCGTTTGAAAAAAAATCAAGGGTTTAATATATGTATCGCTAATCATTGCACTTAAATATTCGTGTTTTGGGGAATATTAAAAAATAAAGAGCTTACTACAGATAAATAATTACCTTGGAATCTATTTTTGGGGCTTTACTACTTTAAAAAATTGTCTCAATGAAATATATATAATGAGGACGGTAGTTATTATATTTAGAGCTCAGGAATAATCCTTAACAAAAACCTAAGAGTTATCTATTATGACACATTTTACTATCAATTGGGAACTTTCCTTACGGAATGTCTTGCTATTTGTCTCCAGACAAATGGACTAGGAGCTAAAAAACCACAAAAACACATAATTTCAAAACAATCTTAAAACTTATCTGCAACATTTCTATTAAGGATTTTGACCATACATTTCCGTTATTCAACTGTGTATAGGTCTGTGACACTTTCATTGAAAGATGAATATGGATTCTTTTATTAAATTAAAATCATAATTATGAATACATTTCAACATGTGAACAAAGTACTAGCATTAAATAATAAGCAAGTCTTACATGTAAAATTTTCTTGATAAATGTTTAGCAAACATTTTTCTTCTTCAATTTTATATAATACCTATCCAAAATATCAACTGATAAATATATTTTGGAGGTTACCAATATATAAAATATATTTGAGGTGCTTACTCCTATCAACAATAGATAAATCACATATTTTTTAAATTTCTAAAGAGTGGTAAACCTTATTAAGACCATTAATTTAAATGCTAGATATTTCTACACATTTATTTAAATAATTTAATGCTACTATAATATTGCTATCCTGCCAATATTATATATTTTATTCAGCTTTTGATCATATTTTAAATATTTCTACTAAATAAATATAACCAAGTAATTTAAATCTTAAATATTTATCTTTATTTATGTTAAATAATCTAATAAAACACTTGTTTATACAATCCCTGCCAATTTGACTCCTCTTACACACCAAATATATATACAGACATTATTACGGAACTTTTAATAATTTATATACATTTTATTACTAAGACCATAACATATTGTAGGTAAACATACAAGTTAAATATGTGGTAAATTTGTATTAAATGTTATTTGAAGAAGATCACTAAATTTTGAATCTTTATTTAAATAAATGATTAAAAATAAAATGTAGAATTATGACTACTTGCATGAAACGTTAGTAAAAAATGAGATTATCATATATTATTCTATTAATATTTAAATCCAAGCTTATATGCCTCAAATATCTAGTGTGAAAAAATTTCAACCACTCAGGTAAAAATTAATAAAAACTACTAAATATACTTTTTCATGTTTCTAATTTAAGTTATAAGACTCAAAATTTAAATTGACTTTCTCAAAACATCGACAGTTTTCTAAAAATAAATAAAATTATCCAAATTTATTTTATACTTGATTTTACCCGTCGCAGTTTCGCCCGCAATAATTGATATCATCTTTTTTTATCTAAACTGTTTTTGTCATAAGTCAAACTTTTTTTTTTTCAAATATCTATGCCTTTTTCTCAATTCTAGTTGTAAATAATTTTGCCGTATTTTAATTTTCACTTTTAAATATTTAATAAGAGAAATATATATTATTAAAGTTATTATAAATCTAATTTTTAAAAATTTTTACCTTCATACTTAGTAAGATAAATAAATAAATGAAATAATATTTTTTTCGAACTACATAGCTAAGATCACATCTTATTTATTATTTATTAGTATGAAACTACGTCACACTAATTACTATTTACTTTAGCTACGAAATATTAAATCACAGATTCTTAAATAACATAATTTCAATCACATTATAACCATGTATTTATTATTATTTAAAATCAAAGGTTGGGAATAGTCCTATATGTCATTCCAGAACATACTCTACCAACGTACAATGTTTCATTCGAATACGTTCAGAAGTTTTGGCGTGATTGAGTAACAAACATCCAAACACACAAACATTCGCATTTATAATATTAGTAAGATTATTTATTTTTCTATTTAAAGATCTAGCTATTTCTGTGTCCTTTATAAAGAAAGCGGTTAATAATGTTATAAATATTATGCGTTAGTATACTTAATGTTGAAATAGCTGGTAAAAAAACCTGTACTAATAGTATTTATTCAAACCCCCTAAACGGAGAATAATTTGGACTCTGATTATACTTTTTAAAGAATTTTTGTTTTTATTATCTTATTTTACATAAAAAATGGTGAGTTTTGATATAAACAATTTCTAATTCTAAAAATAAAACTATTTACTACATTTAACAAAATGTACAGTACATTGTTAAAATGTAAATAAATATAAACTATTGATTGAAGTTTTATTACTTAAGGCTTAACTATCTTTGATTAAATTAAAAAGATTTATATGACAATTAAATAAAAATGAGACATCCCAATTGTTTATTTCCAATTTCATTTGAACATTTATGATAATTTAGGATAGAATAGATAAAATTTATTTTGTTTCCTTCTAAATAAAACATTTGCTTTGATTTTTATAATTATCATGTGAGTTTTAAGATATATGATTTATGTTTAGTTATAAGATAAAAATAAAAGAATATTAATTTAAAATTGTACCTATAAATATGTAAATACTACAATTGGTATGTAAAAAGACACAACATTCCATTCATTTTATTAACACTTATTGAACTAAATAATTTCTCCTCTAACGTATTGGTTAATTCAAGGTGTTTATAAAGAAACAAATCCACTCAGTTGTTTTATTTTCTTACAATTAATTATTAATTAAATTTTATACCAATTTTACTTCAAAAGCAATATTTAAAAAACTATCAGTATAAGCCATTGGTAATCTATTGGAAGATTGAATATATGTAGAGCTACCTAGGTTAATATCGAGCTGCTACTACTACTGGGTGTATTGTATCATACATCTTGTTCTGGGTTAGATTGTTTTTACGTCCTGTTATCAGTATAGTACATTTCTAGGTGCTAGAGCTTGATATGTAGTAATAAGTATACTGACAAATATTAAATTATTTTGTAAGCCCTGCTAATCAATTAGTAAATATAATTTTTATTAATGAAGGAAATAATTTAAAGTAATTTGTTATATACACTGAGCTATCAAAGATAGTCAGTTTACATTAAATTGTGTATAATACAAATTATAAAATAACTAAAATAAGATTGGCTTACAGTCAAAATATTTCAAGAAATTGTATAGAATGCAATTTTAGAACAACGTTGTATGATTTAATTGAACAAAACATTATTATTTTATACATTTTAAAATATAATATAACTTAATATTAATGAATCAAATTATATAATTTCTTCTGAAACAATGTTATTTTGTAACAAAATAACTACAGCGTTATTAAAAATAAATTATTTCTGTAAAAGGATTCAAATTAAATTTGAGAGTAAGCTTATAATAAAATTGATACCAAAATTGACAGCTAAAAATCAACCCATCCAAGCAAATGTAAACAATTGAATTATTAGTGATGTAAAATTACAGTTAAAATAAGGGTAAATTAAAAAACTATCACTATTTACAATTATTATAGGGAAAATTGCAATCCTAGGACATATTAAAATTATCATAGGGATAATTGAAAACCTATAACAATATAAAATTACTAAAAGCTATATAATTAACTAAGTTTGATTAGTTATTATTACACAAATAATTAAATAATAGTTCACTTACCTAAAAAAAATGTAATTGGAATTACATAAAATTCTCTTTTCATATACTTGTAAATTGAAATCAACACGTTTAAGTGTCAGTGCGATTATCAGGAAACCGTGTAAGAGATTATTAAATTATAATAAAATTAATTACAAAACGAAGTTAGTTGAAATAAACGTATTAGTGTTAAAATTATGCAGGAAAATTATGTCTAAATAACATATTGAGCCAAATGTTTAGTATTTACCTTACAACAGTGGTTATCAAACTTGGGTACGCTACCCCTAGGGGTACACACGTGATTTTCAGGGGGTATGCGAGCAGCTCTCAAGGTAAATTGGCAAAATGATAAGATAACCAAACATGTCGGGGAATTTTCAAGGTGACTGACGGATTTTTTCTCTCCGATTACCTGAAATTGGTCATTTGAGGAAATGTTTATCGTAGGGTACAATAGACTTTTGTCACGATAAGGGGTAGAATCTAAAAAAAATTCTTGAATCACTGCCTTAAACCATAAGGGATGCATTTTCACCTCAAGGCACTTAACACTGCATCAGTGTGGCAGATGTAATAATTTTGTTATTCATAAGTGAGGTTAAATTCAATGAATTTGTAAAATCATGAAAAATAATGTTTAATACATTATATTAGATATTTTAATATTATTGCCATGTGGATGCGTTGATTGTGTGAAAATGTGGAATTAATCTAAATTTATGTGAATTTTTATAGATTATTTTTTAATAATTGGGATATAAGTAGTTTGCTGAAATTATAAATTCAAAAACTAATAGATACAACACCATATACATACACAAATTTTAAAATACTTTAAACCATTTCCATACTTTCTCTATCTTTCAACACATTAACATGCCCGATTGGCCAAAGTTCTAAACATTAATGCCTTCAACACATTTTTCAGAATCAAATCTATGCCCACCATAGAAACAACTATCTCTCCTCATAAATTAAGCATTTTAGAACATTTCTAAAATTCGTAATAAGGAGTGTTTATAAAATAAATTAATAAAATTATTTCAAGTAAATCTTTTTTACACACTGATTCTACACTATCACTCAATCAACACATCCATATGGCCTTCTTTGTAATCATTTTACAATCAATTCTTCAACACTGTTCTTGCTTATTGCAGAAATTCATTAAATTTACTTCACTTGTAAATAACAAAATTTGTACTTCTCCCACATTGCTGAAATATATACGCGAATTGAGACTAACGTATCTACTTTCTCTACTTTATAAGGTAAATATTAAAATGTTTGTTCGATGTGTTAATCTGTTAAAGTTTCACTACATAATTTTATCTTGATCGTATTTGCCTTAGATCAACACAATTTAATAATTTATCTAGATCTAATTTCATTGTATTGCTTAATTATTTTATAATCTAATATCCTGATTGTGCTACCACAAAACATGTCAATTTAATTTATAATTAGACGGTTCAGATCTCTGAAAATATCTCAAGAAGCAATGGACCAACATAATTTAAGGATAGATATCAAATTTTTATTCAAACCGTTGATGTATACGAATGTAATCACATATGTAACAACTAGCCTTGATGAGTACAAGGATATTAGTATGCGAATCCTAGTTGGGTCTGCTGAGAAGGATTTTTCTCTAATTGTTTTCTTAGTCTTCTTTCATGCATATGAGAGTAGATTACCTTTAAATGCTTTCTTACTCACAGTGGCGTAACACCTATGTCTGGTGGGGGGGGGGCAGGAGGGGGGATGGTATAAGAGGGCCCTCAAAAGGAACTTTCAACGTACTATAAATTTGGGTGGAAAAATAATTGTAATCAAATAATTTATAATATACTGATTATTGACAGTTAAATAATTGAAATTATTTATCATGATTAATGAAGTGTTGTAAATTATAAATAATTTAAAGCATTATTTCAAATATTTAATTTGGTTTTAAATAGCGAATCATTTATTTTATCTTCATGCAGTCAAGCTAACTTATTGATAACGTTCCCAACACAAAACCGAGGATAAAACAGTCAGTATAAGGTGTGATTACTAAATTAGTAATTATTAAGGACTCACCTTGGTGACGCAGTTGGTAACGCGTTAGCTTCGTGTTGTGCTAAGCTACCGAGGATGAGGAGATCGAGGTTCAAATCTCAGTCGAATGAACTAGGGTGGTTCTTCCTAAATGGCTTTCTACAATCCCTCCATGCATTTGTGAATTCACGTCCTTTAAATGCAAACTTACTAATTCCTGGCTCATTAGCGTAATGTACGTTAAGAGTATTACCCGAGCAGGTAGTAAGACGTGGTGCTAAATACAAAAAAAAAATATGTAGGGCTATTTATTAATTCTTATAACATTTATCAAGATGTTTGATAACTTGTAAAAAGTGGCCCAAAAATAAATCTTGTTGGGGGGCCAAAGCTTAATCTGTTTCGCCACTGCTTCTTCATCTCTTGTTCATTAAAGTAGTTATGATATATGAACATAATCTGAACAAGTAGTAAGAAGCAGTGATAAAAACTGGTAAAGTATAACTTGGTATTTATTTTATTATTATTTTAAAGTTAATAGTTTTGACTCGCAATTATTTATATTACTTTAATGCATTAATTTTTTTATATTAACTTTAGTATACCATTTATTATATGCTAAAAATAAATTTAATTTGAATACTTATGTAGATAATATTTCAATTTAATAATGTGGTATTATTATTTTACAACAAAGCTTTGTTCCATTTAAAATACATTAAGATTTGTAGAAAAATACAAACCCGTGTTTATTTACATATAATTATACTTTACTCAAAAAAAATTAATATCTTATGACAATTTTTACAAATATTTTGACTTTTAAAACCATTTAAACTAGTTATTTTATAACTTGTATAGCATTTATTGTATTACAAATTATATAAAATGTTCACAAACAGTTTTTATAATTAAATGTGTAAATATATTTAAAAAAATATTTTCATTTCAAAAATATAGTAGAGTTACTACATAAACTTAAAATGTTTTCTAAAATGTCAAGTATTGGCAAGAATGGGATGTGTAGTATTAGACGTAGGCCTACTGCCCTAGGCTAAGTTAGTTTGAAGATCCAGTTAATTTAAAAGTAAATATCCAATTTTAATGTCGGTGAACGTAGTATACTTAATATCCTAGATTAAACAAGCTTATAAGTTATGCTATAAAATTAATAGGCTTATAGGGTCCATGGCCAAATATGTGAATTATTAAATTTACAGTCAAAGATTAATTTAGTATGTACCTAAGTCCAGCTACTGAAAAGTAAATATTTAGGTGTTAGGACTGGATGTGTATTATTATTACTACAAACTATAGGTAAATATCGAGGTAAATTTATTTGTTAGGTCCTATTATTAGATAGTCAAATATAGTTGAGTGTAAGTCTTAGATGTATTGTTCTAGATTAGATTGATTTATAAGTCCTGTTAGCTAATTAGTAAATATCCAGGAGCTAAGACTCATTGTGTGGTATTTGAGGTAAGTACTGTCCTAGTTTAAGATAGTTTAGTATGTTTTGCTATCCAATTAGTAAACATATTTGTTTAATCGGTATATATGTAATGTACAGTACCTCAGTGGAAAAGTGTTAATAAATAAAATACCTTTACCTTGATTATATTATAATTAAAATTATTATTTTATATACACGCAAGACTTAATTAAGAGTTATAAGTATTTAAATCTGTAAACATATTTTATGTTGGTATATTTAGTAACAAATAAAAGGACACCGTAATATTATTACCAAGCTTTCTTTCTAAATGTATAAGTTCCCGTCTTGCTTATTTAGGGTAATGTTAAGGAGGGTCAATTTGAGATAAAATAAAGATTTAAGATAAACACCCACGGAGACCTAACCTGTCGGATACTGGCCAACCCAAACAGGTTAAGCTTGACATTTATTCCCGTAGCCCAACAATGCAGGTAGTTTTTTGTTGTTGTTGAATTATGAACTTCTTTAGCTTCTAAAAAAGCCTGTATTACATCTTTTCCGCAATCCACTTTATTTATTAGTCGGTAGATGTATGTGTTTGGTCTTAATCTCTTGCCTTTGTCCTCCTATGCGTTTTAACATACTGGCTTTACGTATATTATGTGTGTGTTTCTGTCTTGCAGATCGCATGCATTCATATCTCCGAGGATATGCTGGGCAGGATATATGCCTATATGTGTCAGACAGGGATGAATAGGTTAACTACTTCAACATGATGCCATTTATTAGTTGGATGTGGAGCCTATTGAGGCTGGGTGAGGAAAGAAAAGTTTGAAAGTATAAAGGGATACATTTTAGAGCTTAATTATCCGGATATGTGTCTCGAGTCAAAAGTATACAGACACGGACATTTTGAAGGCAGTTCTTATAAGATTGTCTCAAAAATGTATACTTGTACAAGGAAATTCTGAAGGTAAGTCCATACGATCTTAAAATATCTAGCATGATTGGTACTCTGACATGGTTATTTTAGAGATTTTTGTGTGTGATATTAATATAAGAGTTTAATTGATGGATTATTTAGACATTAGTATTTTAGGTTCTATTTACACCAGCTGTACTGTCACGATACAGTAAAAGTATGATGACGATATAGCAACGATAGAACTACGATCACGGTCATTTACATCAAATACACTGTACAATTATTTTGCGATCTGATAAGAAGTTTTTCACAAATTGAGTATAAATTTTGGAAATAATTCTCAATATAAGATCTTACCATAAATGTCTCAAATGTGGAGTGCTAGGATATATACAGTTTAGCCATAGTTATAACTTTAAGTTATGAATATATATGTCTCAAATATTGGGTATCCAGATATATGCATTTTGTTGATAATTATTACTGTAATATCTGACCATATGTATTAAATATGGAGTATTCAGATATATAGATTTTGATATAAATATTTATTGCTGTAAGATTTTATCAGATATGTCTCAAATATTGAGTGTTCAGATAGATACATTTTGGAGATAGTTATTAATGTAAGATCTGACCATATATGTCTCACTTATGGAGTATTAAGATAGATATTCCTTATAGAATATATATTTGTGATTTTTGTAAGAGTGTAAAATATTAGTATTCAAATAAGGATGTTTTGAGGTAATATTAACTTGTATATCTGTTTCGAATATAAAGTATTCTCACTAGAATATTCTGGATGTATTGGTTATTTTGCGATCTTTTTCAAATAAGGTGAATTCAAACAAATATATTTTAAAGACCACCATTGATATTGATTTCCAAAAATTTCTAAAATATCGATAATTGAGGCAGGAGAATTTTAAAAGTAATAGTGTTTGATTTGATTATAAGTATCTCAATGATTCAGACAGGGATCTAGATGTAGTAGTCGTAATCACACATCACTTCATCTTATGGTTTATGACTTTGAGGTATCATTTATAGAATTATTAAATATTTTGTATTCTTACATGATTATTTCTAAAGTATTTTATATGAAATCTAATTTAATTGGTTTGGTTAATTAATCTATCAATCTATCTATAATTTAATTAAATAGATGACCTCCAAAGCTGTTTATTGAGTCAATAAGGTGGTTTAGAACATATTTACAGTGAAATAAAACTATGAAGTAACCAAAATTATCTTTATAATTATTCTTAGACTATATTTGTAGCCCACTAATTTTTATGTATTAACAATAATCTATTACTAAAATATTCTATAAAACTAAGTGAACTAATAAGGTAGGGTAGAGAAAAAGTAAAGTTTATAGTTAATATAGACTACTTTTTTCCAAGCACCACGTCTTACAAACGTTTGGTGTTATACGCCTATACACTAATTACAATAATGGTTTTAGTGATAAGGAAGGATATATTTATAGAAAGTGTACTAACATTTGCGTGAAGGGGGAGTGAAATAACATTTTGGAAAATTCACCCTCAGTACATCCTACCGATATTCGAACCTAGATCTCCCCGTTTCTGGCAGTCTAATCTATGGCGAGACCACCAAAGCGGCCAATGCGGCCACCAAAGCGAGTAATTTAAGCTACTGATAGGGGCGTGGAGGAAGGCCGAAAAACAATTAAGGAAAAAAATCTTCAATACACTCGGTTGGAATCAGGATTCTGTCATCACCATAAACATTGATTAAGAAAAAATTAGATCTATGCTTTTGTCCACTTTCCGAATTTAGTGTAACCTGAAGTAAATTTATATTATTGTCGTTTTATATTATTTATTAGGTGCTTATTTGCCTTTCTAAATAGTAATATCACTTTTTCTAGGGGCCGAATGCTTTAAGACATCATTTTTGTATTAGAATGATCTATTGATAACGGGTAGATTGGGTTCAAATCCCAGTCGGGTCTATTGAAATTGATTTTCTCTTAATGGGTTCTCACTCGCCTTCCATGCAATAAAGAAATATAAGGTGAACATAAAAAAGTAGTAATGTCCAATAGTAGTAAGATGTGAAGAACGTAATAATTAAGATATAAATTTTTAATCAATATTAAATTAATTTAAGCTATTTTGTTAATAAGTAAGTACCTACTATTTGGCGCAAAGTTTTTTTATTACACATGATATTAAATTGAAATTACGATGAAATTGAATTTTCATCAATTTAAAAAATTAATGTTGTAGGGGTATCGATTTCACACAATAGTTAAGTTGTTAAGATTTCCAATTTATTTATTTATATTTCAAATCCCTGAGAGTTGGTTAAAAATAAGATCAGAGTTTAAAATACGGTCAGTTAATAACTTTATTATTGGTAAAGTTTATAATCTACTCACCATATAAACACATAGCTATCTTATAATAAGTAAACATAATATTTAATATATTTTAATGTACAGATATTTTGATTTCTCATAAAAATTAAGTATGGTAATCATGAAATGGTTTGATTTGTAAATTATGATAGATCGTGACTTTTAATTTTACTCCTAACTTAAAAAAAAATTCCCTTTCTTTCTATCTGTCTATCTGTCTATATGTGTACCTTGGACAACGTCCTATATGGTTTAATAGATTTAATTTGAATCTGATATCAATATATATTATTGTTTTAATTCCATACAAAATAATGACTTCAGTTTAAGCTCTACAATATTTAATGGTTGTCTACATTTTACTGATTTAGAAAAATTCAAGATATTTAGAAAATTTCTACAATATTTTTTTAAATAGGATATCCTTAGATTTTTATATGATAATTTTATAAACTACCCTAAATATTCATTCTGAAAAAAAATTGTTTAGTAAAATTTTATATCGGTAAAGGTGAATTTTACGTGGATGGATGGATAAACTATGATTAAAATGGGTACTTAAGATGTGCTAAGCATGATAGATTTCACCGTTTACTAGTTTTTTTGGAGAGCCATTAATTTAAGGGCAGTTTCCTCAAACCCCGTTTCTGAAGGGGTTGATCCAAACTAATTATGTGTAAATATGTACGATTATTTCGTACCTTTTGCATACAAAATGACTACCGTATATAGTTCCATTTTAACTATAAAATGTTTGTTTGTATTAAAATAAGTACTATTATGTCAGATATTATTAAGTTTAGTTAATAAACCTACTAGAACTAATATGGACATATAATTTTAGTTCAATTTAATTTTAAATTACGTGGTTTATTTTATTGGTCAAATAATATAGCATTGAATTAGTAAGTTATCAAAATCAAACTTTTTATTTTATTTTATCAGTTTTATTAATAGTCTAGTAATCAACACATTTAAGGTATATTGATTATCTTGAGAATTTTTACTTATTTATAGTTTAAAAAATATCGCAGGTCTATCTTCAATTCCCTCTTTATTTTTGTCACTTTTAAAAATAAATTTTATTTTCCTATGGTTATTAAAGATATTTCAGTAAATAGGGGAGAGCTAGGTTGCTCAGAAGATCTCTACCCAAATTTACGGGGAGAATTTAAGGAATTAAACAACAAAAAAAAAACCATGGTTCGATAACCCCACATTCCGCCTCCAATCGGGATTCAGTTTCTATATTCCCTTCACTACTGAGCAAATTGACAAGCGAGCATTCGACACCTTTGACACCTTGGCAACAACTTGGCACGCGGACTATGTGTCAGGATCATCTAGTCTAGTTTTCTGGTGATGGAAAGACCGTGGATCAAGTCCCGTCCATGAGTACTAGATCATTAATATATTAATTGGCATTCGAATGAGAATTTGTGTCACCTTTTAGAAAATACAACATATTTTTTGTGGTTAATTTTTAATTAATAGTTTTTAAGTGTTATTCTATGAGTATTGATAATAACTAATAAAATTATTTTTGAAGATCACATGACTTGACGTATAAAACATGGAAGTAAATCTAGTAGGTTATTTTATGTCCATTTGTAAGAAAATTGTGATATCGTTTCTTAACTAACACTTATTTCCAATACGTCCAAGCAAGAACAATGTTTGGCGTGATTCGTAATTATATGATATTGAAATGTTTTAAACAAGGTGATTGAAGGGGGAAAAAAAGGTCTGTATGGTGGCGCTGCCTGACGGTATCTGCTTGAAACAACTGTGTTCGCGAGAGCTCTGTAAAAAAGTATTCAGCCGCTGAGCGGCGCGGTATGGCACTGTCGATATCTAGAATATAACTGCATGTAAATAAATGAGTACGTCTCGTATGGTCTGGTTTGCCAGTGACTGATCAGGATTTGAATCTTAGTTGGGTATCAAAGTTTTTTAAATAAGTGATTATCCATTCTTCCCCCACAGAAATACGGATATACTCCCAAGAAATTTCACTTTCCTCCACCATGCCCTATAATTGTAAATGTCCGTGATTATAAACAACCCAAGTATAAATATATATTTCCATTAAATTTCTAGGTCAATTATTTATAGAACTAATAACTTTAGTGGCTCATACTAAAACTAAATAAGTAAGTTGATCATTTTAAAATGCTAAAAAATAAAAGTATTGTAAATAGTTTACATTATTAAAAAATTAAAACTGTTACCTTTGTACATAATTAAATTAATCTTCTCTTTGCATAATTTTAGAAAACTTTTTTTTGATAAAGAAAAATTTTATATAGAAAATTTATTCTAAAAACTTTCTCTTTAGGGTATGTATTTGAAATTTACCACATCAATTAAATATAAGATACATTTTTAATATTGAGTTTAAAAGTCCTCCAACTAACCAATATGAAATGCAACATTTATATTTAAATATTATAAGTACTACTTGCAATCGTACAAAATTATTTTAACATTAATATATATATAACAAAAGATATGTAATAGCCTACTTCAATTGATTATGTAATAATTATTTTTTTAAATTGGATATGAATCTAGACTTTTTATGTGATATTTAACAAATAAAAGTGTTTTTTCAATTCTGTTTTACTGTCTGTCTTTAACTATGGCTACAGCTCAGAAGGTTAACTGCATCCCACTTAATTTTGATGTATGTAATAAAAACTAAAGGGGAAATATTTAATTCGAATCTATCCCTAAAATTATTAGTAGCTTGGCCATTTACATTTTTTTAGATGTTTGAGAATGACATTTTAGAAAACATTCTAAATATAAAATGTAGCAAGAAGTGTAGAGAGTATTAAAAATGCGTGAATCGAATTATTACAAACTCTATTTAACTATATCCTTTTACAGTACATTAGAAAATGGCTTTACCATTACCTACAACATATATCGAAGTAGTGTTTTACATGATAAATAAATAACGTAATTTCACTTTTTTGTACAAAATATTATAAAGTTCATTTTCACAAACTGAGCTTTGAAAATTCAAAATTCCATAAAAATTGATATATAAATGTCACATAAAATCAATATCCAGCAGATATTTTATATAATATATATTATACAGTTTATATATATATATAACTGATATGCTTTGCAGAGAAAAGTCAATTGACGTGCTCTTTGATGAAAACCAGTATTTGAAAAAAAATAAGCAAAGCTATAGTATATGTCTTCTATTTGAGAAAGTATACAAGAATGTGTCCTACCATTTATTTGTAGTGCAATGACATAAAATGAGTAAGACATTTAAACATATAGTTATACTTTAAATTTATAATATATTTTTGTTGTCACCCCCCCCCCTCCTCCCTCCCTTCTCTACAACTATCTCTTGGACCTAAAATATGTCAGGATGTGCTGTGACCGAGGATAGGGAGAGGTGATTGTGTATATGACTGTGTAGGCTCGTTATTGACGAAGACTTGATTTTTAAGGTTTTTATTAGTGCTTCTATCTCTAGAACGAATGTGATGTTGATAGTGATATATGGATAAAAGAACATGAAGAATATTTGAAAGCTTGTGACAAAACGAGGTGTTGCTAGGAATAACCAATGACCTGTCTTACTCCTAGGGGATCCTCACACGGTTTTCTAACACCGCTATCCTGGGCTCAAGTGGTAGCCGTCTGCCAAAACACTGATGAACCATCGTCATAGCCCATGTTGTCCCAAATCGGGCAGCGTAACCTATATACTGCGATGTTGATTAGTCAGCCTTGATAGCTAGAAACACTACTTTTTATCATGCCTTCTGGCCTGGTTTCCACCTAAGGAATGCTGGCAATGTTTATGTAGTCAACTCCTCTATTATCTTTGTTTACAGGCTAGTAACAACAACCTACAACTCTCGTTTTGTCATTCACAATTCAGACCACACAATATTATACAAACACGCCTTCCAATTTAGGCCGTGCTATTAGATTGTATTAAATAAATTCTTACATAATCAGCCCTTATTATTTACAGTTTCAGACTGGTATTTAAAGGATTTTAAAATCAATATTCAAATTTTAATTAGTTTAAAATTTACGTTTAACATTTCAATGTATTTAATATATTGGTATATTAGAATGTTCTTATTTCTTCCAAAAACGGGCGTAGTATATTACTAAATTAATTAATGAAATACACTCCTTCGATGGCCATTTTAAAGCATTTTTTTTATAAAATCGAGTTTTCTCAAGTAACTCAGTAAATACAATATAAGCCTATAACCAAAAAGTGTTGTAGTAGGACGTAGTGCTAAAAAAATACAATATAATTTTTATTTTTATTTATCATGTCGGCTTATCTTTAAGGTAAGACAATAATATAGCATATAAATATAATTTTTGAAAGATATACACTTTTCTACTTTGTTGAAATATATGTAACTAATGGGGTCACATAACGTCAAGATACATCAAAATCTGGAATTATAGAATCTGCATAATTATAATACTTCCTCTATATGAGAAAAAATGATCACCTATGAGGTTTTAGTTTTTAAAAAACAAAAAAAACTTTTGAAATTATCGCTCAAATCACGGCTGGATAAAAATTTAGTCTTCATAAATAACTGTCACCCTTAGAGCAGCTGTAGCCCAGGCCTACCAAAATTTTAAAGTATCTTATTACGAGTTTCAAAGAGTTTTAAGATCATAAACATAAGCGTTTATAAACTCACAGTACCCTAAGACAAAAACCAAATAATTAGGCGTGTTAGTGCTAAAATCATATGTCTACTCGAGAACATTTAAATTGGGAAGAAATAATTGTTAACTAAGCGTTCTACCCTGGCAGGAGATAACGTAAGAAAACTTTCTTGACTATCTAATTTTAATATTTTTTTTAGCACTGCGTCTTACTACCTGTACAGATTATACGGTTGTGTACTAATTACACTAACGGTTTAGGGATTAAGAAGGTTACATTTGAGTAAGTGTACCCCCATTTGCGTGGAAGGAGAGAGGGTAGCAATTTAGGAAAGAATCACCTTGATTGCCCCATACTGGGATCGAGCCCCGATCTCCCCGTCTTAGGCAGTCTAGTCCTACACGTTATTAGCGCGTTAGACCACGTGGCCGCCTAAGTGTGTGGTTATCTTACTAACCAGGGTATGTAGTAAATCATAGTGACATATAATTTTTTTTTATATTAGTTCATATCTAAATATAAATAGCTCTCTTTTATATATAGAACTCAAACCTTTCATAATGACATTGCAAACTCTTTCACAATGATGTCAATATATTCACCGATTGACACAGATAATAATTATTAAGATTTGTCAAATATATTTTAATACTCTATATGATTATATGAACATTTTCCAGCGTGATTAGTTCCATAAGGATGTTGGAACGTACAGTAACTTTGTAAACTTGCTCTCTTCTTTTCTTACATTTATTTTCTATAATATCCTCATAAGCTATTTATAAATATAAGGAGATATACTGTTTGAAGACATATTATATGCATGTATACATGGAAACAGTGGTAAACATCTTATAAGAAAGTTACATAGTTTACCCTGCAGGGATCTGAAATCGTAACTCCTTCACCACTGCCAGATCCAGATGAGATAAGACAGATGCCATTTTTCCGCGTAACCACTGCTATGGGTGCTAAATAATTTAAATGGTTATCAACTACAAAAATTCGGACGTATGTTAATTAAATGTATTTAGGTAGTGGTTTAAAAATCCAAACTATCAACAATATGTACATGCTTACATTAATAAAATCTGTTGAGAACTGTCAGAATTGGTGTTAATAAAAATACGAAATATAAATTCAATCTTATGGGACAATATGTATTGTATTTATCAATATTTAGTTCTGTGGAGAAAATGTGTCAACTGCTTGGTCTTGTTTGTTGTTGACAAGTAGGTAGAGGTTCAAATCCCAGTCATGAATAATAAGGTTAATTTTACCTTTATAATTCTCTCCTCACCTTCATGTAACACTAGGAACACTTTCACCAAATCAACTTGTTTATTTGTGTTATTAAATTCAGTATATTCCAGGTGGGTAGTATGACACGGAGAAAACTAAACATTTTCATAAAATAATTATTTTACAAGTCAGGAAACCCCAAAAGTTATAAAAAGTAGCCATATTTTTACAATTGATTTGTAAAGTCAACTACATAAGGACAGTTTGTTATAAATGTGATCCAATACTTAGGTAGATATTTCCTACCATCCTTGAATGATAACATCTATTTGTTGTTTAATTTTTTTTTCAGAATGAATTGGTGATGTCACCACTTAAAACCACTTCAAATACTCCGCGCTGAACATCTAGCGCATGCGCTTTGAAGATCTTCCCTCAGCCAACCCCTGCAAGCCCCAGCCATCGATCGTGCTTTGATTGGCTAACACCGGCCCGACGTCTCTGACTCAAGTATTAGCGGGTATATCTAGGGAAATATATATATATATATATATATATATATATAATGTATCAGGAGTTGGTATCGAAGGGCAACAGGCGTTGCTGTTGACAGAAAAAAAGAGAGTAATTCATTAGGTTATTAAAATTATTATTCTTCCATGTGAGTGTTTTTGACGAAACATTTTGGTCAAAACCAATTATTATTGATTTTGTATGTGCACAGCGTTCTACTAGCTACCCGTCCGGGTACTTCATATTAAATAACACTGTGGAAATAGTGATGAAGAGGGTGATATAACTAATTTAATACACTAATATGATAGTTAGTATTAAGGTAGAAGGCTATTCAGAAGAAATACCACAATCTTTGCTTGTATGGACATTGGGAAGCCATTTAGTAAAATAAATTATTCAGTTAACCCAGTTAGCATTCAAGCCCTAAATTTCCAAATATCCTCAAACCCAAACAAGACGAGACTAGTGCCATATTACTTTTGCTCCATTTCTGTTTTTACAACATAATTGTCTTGACTGTTTTAATAGAATATAAAGTGTCTAGGAGATTCTTACAAAAAGTTAATATTTATTGGGAAGAAATTGTAAAGTTTATTTGTTAAATTAATATGTTCATCACTAAGTCTCAAACGTGTTAAATTTTGGAGTAAGGATATGTAAGGTCACTATAAGGAAATATATCCATCTATGCTACATGATGATATCAATATTATGAATCTTACAATCAGTGCATTCAGCTGAGATTCGAACCTTGACCTCCACACCAATTAAATCTAGTGTGAACTTGGCGTATTATACCATGTGACAACTGCTGCGGGGCATCGTAAAGGTAAGACGGAGTCCATCTATATTTATTTAAATGCAAGGATGTCAAACATTGCTACAACAGAAACTAAAAACCTCGGTCTATACAAAGAAGTAAACGAAAATTAGTCTGATATTGTGACAATGACAATGGCATAAATTCCCTAAAAAAAATATGATAGGGGTGAAAGGGAGTGGGGAAAAAAAGACATTAGAGTTACCGTTCTCTTGTTTATAATACGAACCTCTGTTGGCCCAGCCCCTTCCTCCCTCACCTCCCAAACCACCCCTCACACCGTCACAGATGAAATCTTTTGAGATATATAGGCATCCCTACACCACCCTTTGACTTCAACAGAAATAATTAAAATAAAAAAAAAATTACAAGAGATGGTTGGTGAGGTGAGGAATGAAGGGTAGTGGCCCCCTCCTCATTTTCTCTTCCCTATATAGCCCCAAAAAACCTTATAGCTACTGCACAATTGATAACACGGTCAGGAAGTCTGAAATGTAACTCAAAATGATGAATATAAGAGAAACTGCATTTCACACGCTTCTCATTATGTATGAAGGGTTTATGGAGGGGGGGGACACGCCCCCGTTAATATGACATCCTCCTCCAAACCCACCCTTCAGAAACCATCATTTATATATTTTTCTTTATTTTTTATTCTTTTTAAGCTCGCCTTCCATAAAAATTATGAAAAACTTAACGTTTCAAATCTAATTTTTTATTTTTTATTTCTAGGGGGCAGCTGATGGGGGAGGAGTTTTTATAGAACTATATAGCTATATTTGGTAAGATTATGTTAGGCTGGGGGGGGGGGGGGTTGTGAAGTGAGAAGTGTATCTGTCCATCTGTGGATCCGTACCTAGTCCTAAACTTTTTTTTAAATATATATTTAAAAAAAATAAAAAGTACCCACCCACATTTTTTTCCCTTCGTTTGCTAACTTTTTTTTTCGGTCATCACTCATGTTTTTTCATTCCAAGTGAACTTCTGTGAGCAAATGTCTCACTCACATAGACGGTAATTTTTCACATACACACACTCATACTCATGCACACACATGTAGGCCTTTCACATATGAAAAAAAGACTGTATATACAGACGAGACGTGCTTAAGACCACGTGAGCATTTCTATGTATGTATGTATGTATAAAATAGAATTAGGAAAAAAAAGTTTTTGGCAGTCCTCGAAAAAGGTGTGGTTTTTTTTATGGAAGCTAAAGCTTTTCATGATAAAAAGTGAGTAAAAAAAAGGTTTAAAAATGTTTTATTGAGGCGGAGTCAAAACTGCACGAAGACCAATGGACGAACAGTTGCGAAGCGGGCTCCGCCCCCAAAAAAGTATTCGCTTCCTATCTTTTTTATTTTATAACTTTTCCTTGTTTTTTTTTCCCACCTCGCTTTTCGCACACGCATTATTCTTTCTTTTTTCCCGCCACTTTTGACTAGCTTTAACCTTACCGTCCCTGTGTACGGGTACCAACTATATTTTAACGATATAATTTTTTTTACCGTATTCTACATTATAAGTAATCTGACTGGGGATGCTTTTTGCCCGTTTTCAGAAACATACCCGTATCTAAAACTTTTCCGCCTACTCTCTCTACCCCTTCAAACCAAGTATAATTTAGTACAACCTTGTTCAAAATAAAATTGATTACATGACAATTTTTTCTTCTTTTTTCACTTCATTTCCCCTCTCTGAAAATTAAAAAAAAAACTAATTTCGATACAATCTTATTGCAATATTAGCTAACGATGTTTATATGTCAACTATAATATGTTGTTAGGCCTTTTTTTGCGTTTTGTTTTGGATAGGTAATATCACAGCACCTGTGTACACATTTGTGTAATAACCATGTAAATGTGTTGAGGGGATATGTAGGCATACCGTTTTTACTCCCTATCAACAAAGATAATTTCTTAATTTTATTACAGTAAGATAAAATTAGATTTGTGCTATATTTTTAACGAATTGCAAATTCACTAATATTATGAATATATTTATGTCTAGCTGCATTTACTAATGTTAAGATTTTATAAAAAAAATTACCAACTAGCTATGCTTCTTATAAATCTATTCCTTGCACTAGATATGAAAAGTTATACGTTTGGACCATGTTAAGAATTAGACCTGGGGCCATTTAGTTCCGTAGACAGACGCACTACTGACTAAGATAAGCTACGAAATTATGATATGTTATTTTATATGGCTAGAACTAATCTGGAAATTATACAATAGAAGAGCATCAAATATTTAATAATATATTTTTAAACATTAATTTATGTAAAATGGGTTAATTTAATGGTTGGTTTTGAGAAAGGTATTTTTAGAAGAAATACAGGAGAATTAACGTTGACATGGCATGGGAAAACGATAACCACTTGAGAGGAAAAAAGCTATAACTTACCTCTATGGATTCGAACCTTGAATTCTACACTGCCAGTAATTCAGTTTATTGTAAATGAAAATATTTAGAGCTCGTGACCACCTTTGCAGACAAATAATTATAACTTATTCTTTCACTTTTCCTTCAAAAAATATGAAAAAATAAAAATATTGCTTAGGAACTGTAAACAAATTAAATATTAGTATCACCTTGAAAAATTTATATACATTAATAAATAAAAGCTCTGTTTTGATTTTAAGAATTTATGGGTCACATGTATTTGTTAGGAGGCTCAGTCTTCATACTTACCCAATGTAACCTTTTCTTTAGCACCACATCGTACTGACCCTTCAGGTTATACGTATATATACTATTTACTATAATGTTAATGATTTAGGGATGAGGAAGGTTGAATTGGGAGGAAGTGTTCAATGAAGATCTTATTTATTTGCTCAAAAGATTATTTGCTCATAAACCTTGATACGAGATATTTACACAATAGATTTAAAAAATAAAAATATTATTTGTATTTTAGACTAACTGAAGTAACAATTGTTACATGGGAGAAAATATTTAGTTTAATGATTGCAATTAATTAAAATCTTTGTCCAAAATTTTAAAACTATATTTTTTAGGTTCATATGTGCATGCAGAAAGACTGGAAATTTTTCAAATTTCCGACCTCTGCTTTCGGTAGACATACATAGCTCATGACAGACATGACATGAAGGGCAAACAAACTCTTTAAAAAAATGTTCTTGCTGAACACATTAAAGATTTCCCTGACTAACAATTCATAATTTATATTTTCTTGGTTGATTAAGTTTAAAGATGCACTTCTAAGTAGTCAAGTGGTCTAGGGTACTTGCTTATACATGTTTGAATTTTAAAAATACAGCCCAGTACCAGTCCTTGGAATTTAACTAAGTATATATAAGAAGTCCTACCTTTCTATTTTTCTTGGGTTTGTAATTAACACACACTGGAGTTCACTGTGACTGTGCTTAAGGCGTTTATATATCAATATAGAATAAACTCCCTTGTAATGAACCAAAATTTACCTAGATATTGGGTTTACATTTCCGAAGTTCACTAAGTTTGTATAGTCAAAACCAACAAAATATCAAGAGAATACATTTCATTTAAATCTATTGACTAATATTTAAATAGTTGGCTGTGTGCTGCAGCTTGCTTTGTACTAATTATTATCAATTATTATTCTTAATGTATTCTTCTCAAGAGTTTATTTTTTCAAACTTGATTACACATTGCAAAATACATTCTATAAGCCTTATAACTATATTGAAATCCTCCAACATCTGTTTCATTATCGGAACATATTCTCAAATCTTGTCTTTGTCATCTTCAATCTCTCTTAACTCAGTGCTGGAAGCACATTTAACAACCTCAAGGATGGGTGGCTTCCTTTAGTTAGATTTAATTCTATATACCTTCATAATCATTTCGATTCGGTTATCGAATGGTTTAAGGCATCACCCCCGCAATAGTTTGGACTGCTGATAATGGGGAAATCTGGGTTTGAATTCTGATCGGTTGCACTGAGGTTGTTTTTCCTGAATTGTTTTCTAATCTTCCTCCACGAAAATATGGGTACAATTTCTCTTCATACAACCTTTTTCATTCGTAGCATACTAGCATAATAAGTGCATAAGCGTACATCCCGAGAGGGTAGTCAGACGCGATGCAAAATACAAACCATAAAACTTCATAGTAGCCTATCAATAAGGCATTTAACTTCAAAATAATTGTCATTGACGAATTATATTCCTTTTGGGTGACATTTCATCCTATGTGTCAAAAGTCAAACCTCCAGTGGCAAACCAGCATGCAGGAAGCAGTTCTGAATAATGGTCATTCCCACACTCCTTCATGCCTTGTCGGCAAAGGAAGTGGAAATTAACTAATATCTTTATAATTGCTTGGTGCAACCTTGGTATGACACTTAAAGACTGTAGAGTGTGATGAAGTTACTGTCTGCACTCAGCTTTTTGTCCCCTTCCCATTACATAATTTCAGTTGATTCTTCAAGTCTTTAGTTCCAACACCAATAAATGTTTGCTTTCAAAGAGTTACAGCGTTAAAATTACATTTTCCTTAAAGGTTTAAGCTTTTAGGTATACTAAAACCGGAGTTTATGGTTCATACATTATGGACAAAACTTTTAATATATAAAATTATATGTGGATCAGATCAAAATAATTGCTAATTAGGTTCAGTGTAGCCGGATGTTCACTACATCTAGCCCAATAAATCTAGAGTCTAGCAAAGCTTATAGGCTATATTAGTATAAGAATATAACCCAGATGGGGAGCACACTCTAAGATTTATTTCAGTACGCAGGCTTATTCCAGGTTTTAGCTTGGAACTTGATTTTTGTTTTGGACATATCCGTAGAAGTATTCACGCAGTATTAGGTGCAAGGTAGAAATATAATGAAGTTAAAAAGTGCATATGTCATTTTCTAAAGTTCCCTGACTACATAAAATTTTATTGGATTATATTCTTGTACACCTTAGTGTTCAAGTCACCTTTTGTGAAAGAAAGCTTCTATTAGTCTGAATATTTATCTAAGTAAATACAAGATAAAATAAATGAATAAGTTGAACGGTACCAATGTGTAATAACTATTTTTTAAAGCAACACAATTTGTCTACGAATGTGAATACAAAACAATCAACGAACAATATAGCTTTTCTTTGAATTTAAGATTGAAATGTATTCTCTAACTACTCTTTGGATAAATAGTTTATTTATTGATTAAATAATATGAACGTAATATATTAATTCTACATTTAATAGGAGAATATAACGATTTATCACGTGGATTAAGGCATAATATTTGAAAAAAAAATCATCAACAATTTCCAGCCTACGGCTGGGTCATTTCAGTAATGATTTCTTCATCTTACTCTATAATTCAGCAATTTTTTCTCCTTTAATTTCTTCCATCGAAAAAATTAATATATCCTAAGTGTTTAATGGATTACCGATCTATAACCGTGTGAAATTTGAGCACAAACAATAGAGTGGTTTGGGCGTAACTGAGCAACAAACAAACACATAAAGTGTTTCATTTTTATACTCGTATATTAGTTAGGATACATTCGAATTAAAAAGTTAATGACACAACTCGATATGAGAAAAAAAAAAATTTGTTGTAGATATTTAAAAAAAAAACTTGTTATTTTAAAATCATAGTTATTAAAATCATATTATTATAATGTTATGTCTGGATGTTAATATATTATAAATGTTGATGTCTGGAAGTTAATATTATTATAAATGTTGATGTCTGGAAGTTAATTTATTTAAAGTTGATGATTAATAATTTTGTATCCGTTTCGGTGGCAGATTTGTCTAAGGCATTGCTCTTACAAGTTTTGATTGCCGAAGAGGGGGAAATCTAGGTTTAATGCCAATTAAGTGTACTGGGTATGGTTAGTCTTAAATGGTTTTCCACTCTTCCTCCTTTAAAATATGGGTACATACCTCTGAATTCAACCGTCCTATGACTAACACATTAGTGCGAATAGTATATAATATGCATATAGCTCGAACTGGTAGTAAGACGTAGTACTAAAATAAATAAATCATATTTTAAACAACATCTCGCCGTCGTAATAACATATCATGTTTTTCAAAACCACTCAATATCCATGATTATGTAACCATGGTACCGAAACATGTCGGAATGAAATAATCCAGTGTATATCCAGTACTGGATAGCAAAAAGAAGTAATGGGACAAGGAAACAGATACGATTTAAATTATTCCAATCACTTAATTAATTCATTAAATTTGTTTGGCAGATGATAACCTAAAATAGTTATTCTTTTATTTCACAACATATTCAGACCTAAAGCATTGTCTTGTATCAAACTATATTGTATCTTAAAATATTTTGCATTCATGTTTTTAACGTGTTTACCTATGTTTTAGACTTTTCATCAACTCGTTTATGGTCTAGTTGATGAGCATTATAATTGTATATAAATGTTCATATCTGTCAGCACTTTTTTTCACCAGAAGTATATATAAATTATACATTTTGACTTGTAATTTCATTAATAAATCTACCAATTAAGCTACTGTTTATTATATAAATTTAAAATATTATATATTTATAAAGCAATTTATCTAAGTCTTAACCTTTAATCTTAAATATATTTTGCCTATACTATTTAAATAAATAATATCACATAAATCTCACAATATATTATTTGACTTACTTTTAATAAACTCAAAATATCTGGAAATCAAGAAGAATCTAATAATATTATAAATTTACAAAGAATAATAATGAAATATAAATTATTTAAATAAATGTAAAAGTTTTAAAAATGAGGCACATTTATCAACAAAAACCCAGCGATATAAAGTGGAGTAAATTCTATCATACAATAGTTTAGTGTGTGACTGAAGGTAATATTCTACCTCATGGCCGAAGTGACCATACTATATGACGTAAGGTGGTCAAATTTATTTTATATACATAAGAAAATAATTGTACTTACTATATTTTCAACCTTAACTTGTGTGATAAAATTAATTTATATAATTGTATTACTCCATTACTTACATACCTTATGGCATAAGGGACGCGAAAGTTCATTGATGCACTTACAAATAACATCCTCTTACCTTCTCTTGACTTAACTTTATCCAGTCCACCTCATTACACTTTATCTTTTTCAGGTCCATTCTATTGTTATCCTCCAATTTGCATCTAGGTCTTTCCAATGGTCTCTTCTCATTACATCCTATCTCTTTCAGGTCCATACTATTGCTATCCTCCAATCTGAATATATTTTTTCCAATAGTCTCTTCTCATTACATCCTATCTCTTTCAGGTCCATACTATTGCTATCCTCCAATCTGAATATATTTCTTTCCAATGGTCTCTTCTCATTACATCCTATCTCTTTCAGGTCCATACTATTGCTATCCTCCAATCTGAATATATTTCTTTCCAATAGTCTCTTCTCATTACATCCTATCTCTTTCAGGTCCATACTATTGCTATCCTCCAATCTGAATATATTTCTTTCCAATGGTCTCTTCTCATTACATCCTATCTCTTTCAGGTCCATACTATTGCTATCCTCCAATCGGAATATATTTTATTCCAATAGTCTCTTCTCACTACATCCTATCTCTTTCAGGTCCATACTATTGCTATCCTCCAATCTGAATATATTTCTTTCCAATAGTCTCTTCTCATTACATCCTATCTCTTTCAGGTCCATACTATTGCTATCCTCCAATCTGAATATATTTCTTTCCAATAGTCTCTTCTCATTATATCCTATCTCTTTCAGGTCCATACTATTGCTATCCTCCAATCTGAATATATTTCTTTCCAATGGTCTCTTCTCATTACATCCTATCTCTTTCAGGTCCATACTATTGCTATCCTCCAATCTGAATATATTTCTTTCCAATAGTCTCTTCTCATTACATCCTATCTCTTTCAGGTCCATACTATTGCTATCCTCCAATCTGAATATATTTCTTTCCAATAGTCTCTTCTCATTACATCCTATCTCCTTCATGTTATGATATATAAAATAAATTTAGATGCCTCTTTGTCTTTATATATAATATAACTTTTTTTAAGGGATACCTTTCCATATAAGATTTATCTTTATAAAAAACACTTGAAATTTTCATAGCAAAATAGCATGGACTGTCAAGGCTAAAACATTCCATATAATATATTATTTCAATATGAACAAATACACTGCTAAAGGCGCACACTCGTATATCCATAACCAAACAATTAGTGGACAATAAATAATATTTCAAACCTTGCCAAAATATATTAACCTTCAAATTCTATAGATAGCATTATCTTGCATGTATCGTGAGTAGTCTCATCTTCTCCTGATAACGAAACAGATTGCTATGGCATCAGAAATAGATGTAGAAGGACCTACAAAATATCTTTATCTTTAAATATACCTTGAAAATAAAATTCTAAATGGCAAAAAAGGAAAACTATAGGTTTAACATAATTTAAATCATAGACTTAACCATAGTATTGATATTTATTAAGTTCATTGATAAATCATTGTTAGTTCATTATTAAGGAAAGTAGAATAAAATTGTCCACACAATAAAACGTTCATAATATCTTGAGGTGAAGAGAGTATGATATTTAAAAAAATGTTATTCCTGTTTGTTGATTATTATGGGATTGTGTATATTTAATAGTGTATTTTATTTACTTTTCTCCAGGTCATCTGAGTAGATTAATTAAATACACACTACTGTGGGCCTAATGTACGCATTTCTTTCTATTCGTGTATGGTTTTGAGTACCAAGCAAACTGCACATTATGCTAAGTACAATATTCACTCTTTATTCCTTTGTCATGATTATACTGCATGTATATGCATGTTTATAACAGTAATGCATATTATACATGTATAATTCGCTTTCCCTGAATGGTGACAAACTTACTTTCATGGCTTACCTGTGGTGCAGCAGTGTCACACTTTTAATCTATAAAGCTAAGCTAAGTTTAAATAATAAATAAATTATGTACAAACAACATGATTGAAAATAATATCTTTAATGAAAGCAAGCTTTTTTAAATTTAATTCCCAAGAAGTGTCTATTATTTAAATATTTCACTGTACTAAAAAATTAATGATTATATTCATATTGAGCTATCAAGACAAGATAGAGAATACAATCTAAAAAAAAAGATTATTCCAAAATTTTTTGTTTTAAAGAAACTGTTGGTTTAAATTAAACAGTTCGTTAAAAAAACTTAACAATGTAAATAAAATCTTTGACCACGTGTACCATAGGCTTATAAAGAAGCTAGGTTGTGCTTGATGTGGATTTGACTGACTATTCTAGTATGCATAGATGATTATTATATAAACAAATATATTTGCGGTGGATTTTTGAAACATTTTTCAAGCTAGTATAATCATTTATTTCGAAAGAGAATAAATATTTAAATATGTTTTATGTATATGATTAATCGCTATTTTTCTTTGCTTCAGACCAAGAAAGTTCTTAATTTTTCCTATAAGATACGTAGTACCTGGAAAAGGACATAGGACTGCCATCTTTTATAAGAAAGGGAAAGGGAAATTTGTAATTGTATTGGCCAGAGTTTACATCTGGGTTATTAAAAATAGATTATTCCAGAAGCTATATGAATGTATTTGTTGTTTTTAATTGGTAATAAATTTGGAACTGTTTGTAGTTAAAAACTTTTTGAGAATATTTTACGAATTGGATCCAAATATAAATGTTAACATTTTTAAAAGACAAAATTTTATACCTACGTTGTGATTAAAATATGAACTATTTTACATCCTCAAATCCTTTGTCTGAATAAAGGGGACAGAAAACTATTAAGTAATATGGGATGATGACAAATAATACTAAACAGGTAATTACTCTATAATAATATTATTAGATACCTTTCCTTCTTTTGGTGGCCTAAAACACACAAAATCATTATTACTGCAGATATAAACCTTTTATTACTAATTGAAAGTAGTTTTATTATTACTGAATATAATCTCAGTACCTTGATCATTTTACCGTATACTATTTCTAGCTTTGTTCCAGCTATTGTGTCTCTAAGAATAAACTATAATTCGCCAAAGAAAGCTATATGTTCTCTCAGTTATAAAGTTTTAATAAAATGGTAGTTAAGTTTTTAAGTTTATTTTAAATACATTATACCCTAAAAAATGTATTTTGAAAAATAAATATTTTATAATTCCTGAACTCGCTTCGTTGAACACTATTTAAAGTTGCGTGCTTGTAATTAGGCCTACTATTGGGTACGTTTTTTCTGAAGGCATTGATCAAAGTAATGATGTATGCACATATTTATCATAATAAATCAGATATTCAACTAGAAAACTAATAAAACACCCATAATGTAGTTCTTTACTGTTCCTAGATTATATGCTTAGCTAACGCTACACTAAAAAAACATGGCGCTATTAATTATACATTATACACTATTTAATTCTTAAGAATCTTATTTTATCCCTCCATCCCCCTCCCTCCCCGATTCACTTCAAGTTTGTTTTTAAAGACAGATTTGGTTTTATGAATACAATCACGTAGGCCAGTATCAATATAGAGAGCGATTTCAAATTATATCTCCAGGATCATAAACTGAGAATTTCGATAAAATAACTAGTTGTGTTGAATGCGTTAGCATTGCAAATTATTTTACTTACTGTTTGGTACTAAGCCTAAATAACAATTTTATTTTTGGTCTGAGTGTGCTTATTATAGGTTACTTATTTCACTGTATTCTATTTTGGTTTCTTAGATATCAATTTTAATATATTTATGTTGGTGTTCATGGAAACAATTCCTCAACGTAAGACTGGAATTGTGTCTTGAATTTTGCTAATTTTTCAATTTATTTATGGTTATTTAGTTTTCCATCTTAAATCCTAAATTAAAAGAATTTATGTTGAGGATAATTGCAACAATACTTCTAAGTAAGATTGCCATTGTTAGCGTGGTTCCATTTGCGCCTTAAATTTAGGTTCTTTATCAGATATTTTAATGTTTGCGTGTATACTAGGTTGATTAGTATTTGTTTCTTCGAAAATAATTAAAACTCTTTCTTTGGTGCTTATTGCAACAATGCCAAAAGATGTGTGAGACAATCATGATACAATAATTGTAATAATTTCAAATATTTATTTTGGTATTAAACTAACAGTGCCTCCACGTAAGAGAGCCAATCGTGATAAAAGCACTTCACAAATGTACACAATTTTGTTTGTATCCTTACTACAGGTAGACGCAAATGTGTGACAACATTTCTTTGTCTAATATATATCTTAAATCATGTTATTGGTAAATTAAATGATAACGATAATGGAATTAACGTCTATTACCCGACTCAATTGCGAGAGAAACCACGGGTAAACTCCATGGTTGTATAAATGGATAAAAAGAATTATAGTAATTCTTGAACGGAAAATTTTTCCTTAATATCGAAATCGATAATGAAAAGGCTTAATTTGTTCAAAAATTGAACTTATTTTTTTAATATAATGAAAATTTATAAATTTTTATATTTATTAACATATGTTTTGTAATTATGATTGCTGATCAACAGAAAATAACTAGCTAGCCAAATTCAATATATAGCTTCTGTGCTGTTGAAATAATATATATTTTATTGTAATTATTTTGATTACTAATCAAGGCTAACGGATTATAATATGGACTATAATTAAACTTTACTATAACTTTCGACACCCGGTGAAGCCAAGTTGAGGCTAGTAGTTTTTTTAGTTTTGGATTCAAGTTAGCTTCCTTAAAGCGCTAATATGACATGAACAATCTATTTTCTGTTAGTGAACTTGTTATATTATTTTTAATAGATTTAAATTTAAGTAATTTTATTGAATAAAATAATAAATTACCAAAAATAATAAAAAATATAAAAAGTACGATTATTTTACACCAATTATCTTTACATTCTAAATAAATTATATTTATAATAAAAAATTACATAATTTAAAAAATGGCGGTAAAAGTGTTGTTTTATCATTTGAGAAATATATTTTTGGATTTGAGTTAATAATTATATACAGAAAACTATATTAAATATTTTGTCCTGGCTGCTAAAAATTATCGTGGGATTCTTAGCCGAACTGTTTATTACGCTATTATAAAAATTATTCTAGCAATAGATGTAGATATTAAAATAAAATATTTCCTGAAGGCACACCTAAGGTTTCCCTAAATAAGCTACGCCAAGCAATAATGGTCAAGATTTATTATTTATAGATTTAGAAAGACATCACATGGTCCTCTAAACAATTGTTCAGAATTTCATTGTAAAATACTACCATTTGCCCGTGGTCTCACTCGCAGTAATCAATACATCAACATGTTTGATATATTCCAGTATTAGAAAAGAATTAACTTTATTCGAAACCAGTGTTTAAAGTGAGTACTAAGATTCATGTATAGAAATGGACTTGTACTCATTGCCTCCTCATCCCTGCTCATATAACTTGCCATTTTCTAAACCAGCAATATGAGCCGTGACGTTTGTTCACTGTTATACCTGGTTTTATTTAAACTACTTCTTCTCTGATGAAAAAGCGTGATGATACAGATCCCTGGAAAATGGAGTACAACAATACACGTCCCATTTTGATCTGATAAGTAATCTTTGAGTTTACTGGCAAGAAAAAGAATGATCAACATTCTAAAAAAAAATTGATTAATTGGCATTCTTATAGTTTACAATAAACATAAAAAAGTAAAATTCCAAGAAATAAAAAATTCACAGAAACACCTTAAAGTGTTATTATATTTATACGTTTACTATACATGAAAAAAAAGGTAAACTTATATAAATGCTCCGTATTCATGTCCTTTCACACCAAATAAAATATGTCTGATGATTTTGTATCAAGAAACAATGTCAATTAAACCAAGTTCACAGATAATAGCATAAAATAACCGAAAAAATACTTGAATTTATAATACAAATCCAAGTTCACCGACAGTAGCTCTCTTATATGTAGGCAGTGTTGCAAGGAACATAAACATAAATTGTTTTAATTCAGCCTCATTGACACAATACTGCATAAATACGCAAAGTATATAAGCAAAACCCTAAAGCAGCTGAAAAAAATACCAAAATTTAAGCGCAAATACAAGCACGGCCTTATTAAGTGGAGTAATTTTTGTAATGATCATTAAAATAAACCTATTTAATTTATTAACACACGAAAAAAACTAAATAAACACAGTTTACACGAAAAGCTATTAAATAACATAGAAAAATTATGACGCAAATGCAATCACACTAAAGATGAAAGAAATGTTGCATTAAACACCGACAAAAAGGTTTGGTTTTATTTTCAAAGAAATAAAAGTTAGATCTATATCAACACAATTTACCATAAAATAATTGAAAATTTACTAAATTTAAGATGCAAACTGAAGAACGTTAACAGCGAGTCTCTCTCGTGAGAGCATTGTTGCAATAAACAACAAAATAAATAACTTAGACTACTATCAAAGAAACAAAATTAATGCACCCAGTTATCACGTAAAACATTAAAATTACTAAAACACCTAAATTTAAGACTCTTTTGCAAGTATACTAAACGTGGCTTTCTTACGTGGAGGCACTGTTACAATGAACAATAAAAGAAAAGCATTATTTTCTATCAGACTTCACTCACTACCTAACTTTGTAAAGGGTTTTATTTAATTTTGAACTCAATATTGTACGTTATGCATTGATTATTATTGGTCAAATGCAGCCCATTAATACAAACTTAGTTTTTTTTATGCAACTCAAAAATCAAATGACAGGTGACAGTTTAATTCTGTGTATTTTTACTGTGAAAGAATCACAATTTACATTCTAATAAAAATGCATAAATGACTGAAAACAATTCTCCAAAACAATTGTCGCCATAAGATCTATAATAGGTGTGTTGATATTTCAAAACCCTTCCTCATTAAGGAGACTTATAATAAATTGTATTTATTAAAAGATAATTATAGTTAAATTTGTTACAATTTTAACCACAAAAGTAACCATATTAACAGTCAGTTTTTCTCGACACTGCTTTGCTTGCTCATGAGCATAATTGTATGTATATATATTTGCACCTTGTCTTACTACCCATTCGAGTTGTACGCTTATGTATTAATTACACTAATTTGTTAGGGATTAAGAAGGTGGGCTTTTAGAGGAAGTGTATCCATATTTGTGTTTAAGGAAGAATGGAACACAATTTTGGAAAAACTACTCTCAGTTCACTCGATTTAGAATGATCCCCGATCTACCTGTCTTTCGGAGCTAAGTCTATTGTGAGAGAAGAGCCTTAGACCATGTGTCCACTGAAGCAGGTGTTAAGGTATACAGCTTATCCTGTATTCTTAAATATAAGGAGTAAAATATAAGTTCCATTTTGATCTGATGAGTTATATTTGAATCGGTTGGAAACAAACAAACAAAATAAAATCTACAAAAAAATTTAGAGTTTTATTATATGTGTATATGATTTATCGGATTTTGGCTCTAATTGTTATTACAAAATTTTAATGTCTTACTGTGTACAAAATAACTAATTTGTTTCAATTACTATTTAAATATTATTCAATAATTTCCATTTACACATAAATATTGGATCTTGGACCCCTTTTAGATAGTCCTATATATAATTTTCAATATTTGGGAGACGTACGACGTTATTTTGATATCTACATATATTATCATTTTAAAAGGGGCTTAGGTATCTAAAAAAAACTGTAAGTTTGCAAACAATGCACAAAAATCAGAGCTATGTATTAGGAAAAAATAAATGTAACCCTTATAATAAATATATTAATTTCATATTAGCATAGCCTTACATATTAAACATTAGTTTATAAATGGCATATCAGGTATTAACACTGTATGGTAAAAAAATCATATTATGTAATTTTAATGTGCTTAAGCATGATCTTATTTTTTTATAACCATTTTACTAGGCCTTAGTTTATTTTTATACAAGCGTTTCTAAAATAACAATATAAAAGCCCATCTCATATTTTTACACGTAGTCAAAAAACTATAAGAGATATTTTTTAAAAATTTGGTTTGGATTCATTAATGCATAATTTACACTTGAATGCACGGCAGTGTTAAGGCCGACCCCATATCACCAGTGACTGTGGTTCTGTTATCTCTGAGTATATGACGAAATAACACGACCATAACAGAAACTGCCTGAAGTCTTTAGTGATAAATGCTCCTGATATAATAACGTATCCTGAATCACTCAGACGCAGATAATTTTTACGCTATGTTAATGATCCCGGGTTCGATTCCCGTGCCCATAAGTAATATTTCAGCAATATTTAAAAAAACGTATAGGTTTGTTCAGCAACTTAGAAAAATAACTTTTTACGTTCCTTAACAGATAAGTTTAAAAGTAATAGGCCTATGATATATGTAAATAAAAATAATAGTCCTGACTTACTGACTGACTCATCAACGCCCAGCCCAAACCCTTGGACCTAGAAAGCTGAAATTTTGCACAGAGGTTCCCTTTATGAGAGTGAAAAGGCGAACGAAGTCGCGGGCAACAGATAGTCAAATATAAATAGTGGTTTTAGTTTTTCTTGTAAGTTGAGGATAAGACTGCTATATGTCACATCTTAAAAATCTAAGATATTTGGAAGTATGGCTTCAATTACAGCCATAATTAAAAGTGATGTTGTTAGCATTTAGATAGCAATTAATTTTTGTGGGCCGCCTAGGTTGAAAGAGGACTTAACCTCATTATTGTCATATATAGTTCTACGGTACAAGGTTGTTAGGGTTTAAATCATGGAATTGTATAGTGAAGTTTGTACTTAAATAGTTTACCACTCCACATCAACGTAAATACAAGTGGGTCTCCTATAATGTCTACCTTCCTCTTTTTCTCCCCCAATATATTAATTTTTAAAATGCTTATAGCTCATTGAGGGAGTGAATTTGAAGCGTAAAAAAAGTTTAATTCAAATAAATATAATGGATGGTGGACATCTATTTTCTAAGCTGGATTTTAAGAAAATTTGTATGAAAATAAATTTGAAGTGTTATCGTTAAATTTCTATGAACATTAAGCTAGTAATTTTAATATAAGGCCGATATTCGTTAATATAGTTTGATAAGAAATATCATTTTAGAAAACATTCTAAACATTTTTAAAGTAATGAGTGGATTTGATTTATAATTTAAGAATTAAATATATTGTCCAAAAATATATAAAAAGAGTTGATTGAAAGATTTTGTTAAGTTAGTTGATGTAATAAAATAAAATTGCAGATCAAGATGTATAATTAGGTTAACTTATACAGTCAAATAGTGAACATTACATATTTAATAAATAATTATTCATCAATTTGGCAGTATATCAGGTTATGATAAATCTAAAATACATGAAACACGTTAAAAGGTTTTAACCTTACAAATACTCAAATTTAAAATATCACATCTATCTGGAAATACTTTTCAATAAATATACATAAATGATACCTACTGTATTTAATAATAACTATCTTCTTCTAATACAGGTTTTAAAATAAAATTAACTCAATATAGTAGTCCTATAGCGTTGTAGAGCTAAGATAGTTTGATTAAAATTTTAATAGGATTTATTTATATTATTATGATAATTCTAGAACGGGCAGCTTAGAAAAATAAATGTGGCTACTAATACATCTTTCATCGTATATTCTAGTTATTTATACTAAATATTGTTTCTCATTTTAATATATACGATATGGGATGCTTAAGAACGTCTAATAGTTGTTAGACATGAAAAAAGATAAAAGCCACATATTAATTATACATGTTTTAGTGTAAGAGGACTAAGTTTTTATAAAATCTTTTGAAACTAATATTTAGTAATGATAATTTCTTTTTGAATATTATATTTCCCAATTTCAACTTTAACAATATGTAAATAAGCTGTCACTATGTTAAAAACTAAGACATTCTCTGATAGTAAATAAGCAATAACATAAAACACTTATCATTAACGGGTAAGCTATCTTACTCAGAATAATAGTAGTTGTTTGTCCTACTCTGATTGTAAAGAAATATTGAAACAAACCGTGTCACTAACAAATAAGTTATGTGATATACCAGAATGATAATACATTTAAAACTTACGCAAAGCCGTTGACCATGAACGTACGAACCATTTCACCAACAGGTATGATAATGTGACACACCAGAATGATAATAGTTGTAAGCTAAGTTTTGAATGTAAGGAAAAATATTGAAAATACATAACACGCCACTAACAAGCATGATATATGATACACCAGAATTATTATATGTATAAATAATTTTACTCCAAGCTATTAATAATGAGCGTGCGACACATATCACTATCAGGATAATTTGACCAGAGTGATAACTAATTTTAACTGGACACTTGGAATCATTTTAATGAAAATCCACAAATTGATTCCTGGACCTTGTCATGGGATGAATTTTGATGAATTAGGAAAAGATATTTAAAATATATGTACTGTGATCGAGATATTTTTCGTGTTCAGATGTAATTTTTCAATAGACCCTTTTAAATAAAATATACCGGAATATATATTCAGATACATTTTTGTATTTTACAAACAAAGTCTTTTGATTTTTTCGAGATATCTTCAATTAGGAAAATAAAATTATCTCCTAACAATGATTCGCTTCGGTATCAGCATGGTCTAAAGGGCCACAATAGAAATAGTTTTGACTGCTGATGACGTGGAAACCATAGTTCAATCCCAGCCAAGTATACTAAGTGTGGTTTTTCCTAAATGGTTTCCCACTCTTTCTCCACACAAATGTAAGTACACTTCCTCTAAATGAAACCTTATTCATCCATTAACTGCTAGCGCCATTAGTACATAAGCGTATAGCCCGAATGTGTGTTAAGATGCTATATCAAAATAAGACACAAATGGATTTAAAATGCAGTATTTACAAAATAAGATATATCAGGATTTTTGTATGTCACTGTAAAAATAAAACTTAATTTACACACAACATTTAAAAACTTTAAACTAATAGGTCTAGTCTTTTAATTTAAAATATAGATTCTATTTATTATTTTTACTGGGTTTTTTGTTCATTTATTTGGTCAAAGAAATCTAACCACCAATGTGCCCTGCCCTTTGCCTCCTCCTTTACCTCACAGAAGTTTCTTCTTTCCATATTTGAATCCTCCTTCTTACTAGCTCCTCTTTCCCTATACCTATGAAGTCTATGAAGTCACGAAGACGAGAGTTTTTCAAAGGATTTTTCTTATCCAGTTTCCTTTGCACTGAAGAATCATGCCCAAAATGGTTTTCTCCTAGCCAACTCTTATTAGGATTTAATTGTCATCTTGTCTGTCCACCTGATATTTTAAAGTCTTCTCCAGCACCACACTTCAAAGCTCTCTGAGTATTTCTTTTCCATCTTCTTAAAAGTCAATTTTCAGTTCTATTCAGCATGGGGATCCACTTGTTACAATTAAACAGTTTATTCTTCAGTTTCAAACTCAACTGCCTGGTCAGCAGTAAATTCTTCTTGTTGAAAGCTTCCTTGACAATGCCAATCCTCTACTTAATTCCCTTGGTGCAGTAGTCATCCTTTGTCTCAGGTACTTGAACAGCTCTAGGTTTTCCAACTGCTGGTTTCCAAATTTTATTTGCAGCAGCTCCTCATTTTGAAATCCCCATCACTATTTACATCTCATTGTTGATCTCCATGCCTTTTCTATTCATCCCATCTCCACCAGCCAGTCCCTTATTTCTTTCAACTCTTCATTATTTTTGGTCAGAAATGATAGATCGTCTGCATATTTTATTGTGTTGTTGACGATACTTTCTATCCTGAAATTAACACATTCCTCTAAGGCTTACCTGAACAATAACGCTCCATACAATTTGAACAGACTGGAGGACAAACAACATCCTTGTCTCAATCCTCTTCCTATCAACACTTTTGTTCTCTCCATCATTTAGCCTTACCTTCAATCGTTGTCGTTGCAATTAGCCTTATTTCCCTCCGGTTGAAGTAAATCTTCTTGATTATTTCCATCAGTTTCTTCCATTTTGAGCTCTTAAACACCTTTTACTAATCGATGAAACAAATATAGACCTATTTCCTTAGTAACATTACAATCTTTGTAATTATTATCAGCATACCGATGGAATCTCTGGCTCCTTTTATCTTCAGAATCCAAAATTGTATTTTTCATCAGACTTTCTATTTTCTGTTACAGCTACCTGATGCGTATTCTTGCCACAATCTTCCTCAAATGAGAGCTGTCGCTATGGTCCTGTGGTATCTGCATTTATTGGCTTGTTTCATCTTCTTCAGTATCACCATGCTACCACTAAACAATTTTTTGGGACATTCTCCTGTTTACTAGATTTTATATATGCATTCACTCAGAGCTTTTAATTCCTTGTTTCCCATTTCTTCAGAATATCAGCTAGTCATCTCCAGCAGTTTTCCTACTTCGCCTGTCCTTTATGGTTCTCTTCACATCATTCTTTAAAATGACGGGTTCTTTTTCATCTTCTACTTAAATATATAGGTTAACTGGTTGATTTTCCTTGATTTGTTTAAATACATTTGACATACCATCATTTCTGGACTTTATAATGTTTCTTTATAGCGTTTAAAAAGTACCTTTCGGTTGGATGGAAAAGGCCAGAGTATATTTTTTTTACAGTTTTTATGGAGAAACATTTTGGTCAAATAATAAAATATTGCTCCAGTACAAAGATAGAATGTAATTTTCCTCATCTGGTGATTTCAAGATTTCTTGAATATCTGACAAGGATGTCGTGGAATTTAATGATAACTTTTTCTCCTCATTTAAAGTATGTTAGATAAAGCCACCATGCTCATGACAGATCTTCAGGAACTGTTGATATTAATATCTGAAGAAAATTAAACTCTATATTTGTACTAGATTGATATTTTTAATAATTTTGGCCAAAAAACTGTAAAAAACACTGGCCTTTTCTCGCATACCTTTCATCCCACCTTAATAGTTTGATTTCAATAAATCTAGGAAATGCTTACGTGTCCAATACATAAACTTAATTAACTATTATTAGGTCAGATTCAAGACCAACTTAATGTTCACATAACATTCACTTTTTATTTTAGCACCACGTCCTACTAGCCGTTAGGGCTATACGCTTATGCACTAAATTACACTTGTGTTAGGATTAGGAATGTGTTTTTAGCACCGTGTATTACTACCCGCACGTATTGTACGCTTATATACTACTTGCGCAAATGCTTTAGGTATAAGAAAGTTTATATTTAGAGGTAATGTACTCGTATTTGAATGGAATACACCCGACTGAGGCTTGAGCTTCAATTTCATCGTCAACAGAAGTCTAGGTTTTGAAAGTTTAATTTAAGGAAAGTATAGCCACATCTGAGTGGAAAGAAAGTGGGAAAACACGTTCTCCCCGTCTTCAGCAGTCTGTTTTATTGAGAGAATGACGCCTTGCCCTTAGACCAGGTGGCCACTGAAGCGGGTTCGTTCACTTGATGTTCACATAATGTAACTTATTGGTTTTCTTCATGTTTTTAAATTCAAGCCATCACGATTCAGTTGTACACTTAACGTTCACTTAACTTTATATTTGTGCAAGGGAGAACTTTTACTTTACGTGAACATGAAGTGAAGGCTGATGCCACGTGGTCTAGCCAACCTATACTTTTGTGAGCCACATCAACAGAATTAATGAATAGTTATAATTTGATTTTGGTAAAAAAACTTTAGACGATAGTTACTAAAGTTTATAAAACAATTTTAATATATTCATACATAAAGTCGTGTTATTTGCTGCTGTCACTTTTAATATATATTATTAATAGCTATAGAAAAACTTAAAATAATAAAGTAAAATATTTCGATATTGGCCAAAAAGAAATATGTATGTATATTTCTAAAATGTTCTTCCACCCAAAATCAGGTTATAATTAATTTGTTTGTTTATGGAATGCAGACGACTTATTTAAATAGTTTGTTCTTGTGTCTGAATCATAACACGTCGTAGACTTTTGTTACATTTGATTTTGTCCATTCAGTGAGCTCATTGATGGATCCTTGAGGCGAACAACTCCCCCACTTGCAAAGAAAATATCAAAAATATGTGAGCCAATGCCCTAATGTTGTAAAGAACGACAGACTGTCACCTCTATCCCATACTCCTTCATTCTGATAAATAACTCTTTCATATTATCTCTAATAGACAGAAAAGCAAGTGGTTTAAAGTTAAAGCTCTCAAGTAAGTATATTATGATAACCAATAGTTTATATTATGTATATATTTTTCTATGGATATCCACTTAAACATTTTTAAGCCTATGCAGCCCTTCATAATATATATCATTCTTATAGTGATAGTGAATTCTTGTGTTAGGTATTTTGTAATAAATTAAAATAATGGCAAAACCCAATTGGGTTATTTGTCTTATAAGTCCTCTTTTTATATTTATAATTATTAATTAAAACTAGTTTTATAAACTTCACAGAATATTACTATTACAATTATTGTAAATAATAAGCTTAATTAAATAAACTTATTAAACTTATGAAAACATATCGCATCCCTCGACAGCAGCCCATGGACCAATCCTTGAGTGGGCTTTAATTCCAAGTACTTGCAGCCACATCAACCCTAAGTTAATGGGTTTAATCTTAGTGAAAAGACGTGTATTAATCACCACTTGTGAATGTGTGGAATGCTAGGCCTCCCACGTCATTCGGATCCCACTTTAAACTAATGCTAGTCCTCAATTTTTTAATCTCACAATCTCCCTACCATTACACATTAGCGTAAATGCGTAAGATGCGGTGCTAATAATAATATTAATACTACTTTACAACTACTACTACTAATAATATTATTTAAGTGAACAATTTTTTTTTCAAACAGTCCCAATACATAGTCTCTGTTTTGCACGTGCTCTTACGATACGTTAATCCTGATATCACAAACTAGTTTCTTTACAACAAGTGAACATTAATTTTATCGTGATCCCGACATTAATGATCTGTTTGACCAAAATCTTTCTATATTATAATATTATCAATTAATTGACTATGCAAAAACACAATTACACTATATTAACTTTGTTCTGTAGGTATTAGCCTTTGCGAAACAACATCTTTTTCAACGGATAAAGCGTGATTTATCTTCTTTTTTTTTTAGCAAAATAATATTTTAATCACCCAACGGGAGTAGAGTTTATATTAAACAAATATTAGGTTCATTACTTATACCATTAGAGAATTAGGCCTAGTGTTAGTACTCTTAAATTAAATCTGATCACAATCATATTTTCGAAGGTATGTATGAATTTAGTAGCATACCTGTAAACACACATTTGTTATTGTTTCGAATATGATATTTCCACTCTCTTTAACACTTTTGAGATTTTTATAGTTTGTGTATCTATAGATTTAAAGATATTCAATTATAAAAAATACTTTATATTTTAGATAATTTGGATTAAAAAATATAAACATAATATAAATAGTTTATTTCTATTTATTCACTCCTTCACATAAATTGTTTTAAGTCTTGACTTCCCCTCTTACGCAGACCAATTTACTAAACAAGCCCATAAAAAATTCCCTATAAGCTATTTCCCTAAATTTATCCAATTATATTAATATATATATATATATATAATATAATTGATAAATTTATATATATATATATATATATATATATATATATATATATATTAATTCAGTATCAAATTAAATAACAAATTTGTAAATTCATTAAATATAATATCACATTAACATTTAAACTTGGTTTTTACAACATATTAATAATTTTATGATAAAGGCATTTAAGATAATGGAATATTTTAAGTCATTTGAACTAATTTTAGCCAACACATAATAGTATTTGTGTGAATATTGAAAGATTACACCTTGGTTGAGATTTGAACCTAGGCTGGGTGTCACTTTTTTGTGTTGACCAAAATACGCCAACAGAATGTCATCTGAAAATAAGTGTTGGCCTACAAGCACAAAATATTTTGGTCGTTGTTTTAAATCAAATATCTTAAAAATCTTTATCATTTTTAGGCTAGGTAAATTAATTAAACTAGTCACTATTTTGTTTACATTAAATATATATTTTATCATATATTCATTTTTTTTCTAATAATATATTTAATAAAACCCAAAAAATAGTTTATAGTTTTATTTAAATTTTTTTTACTGAGCTTTAGTGCCAAATAAATAATAAATGTTTCATTTTATTTTCACGATGTGAATATGATAGTCCAAAATATTATCAAATTTTACGTTATATAGAAGAATACATATGTAAAAATGAGTATGTATATGGTTGTTAAAACAAACATACATTTAACTAAAATAAATCAAATATTCTTCTAGTAGATAATTTCTTACATATAGTTATTTCAAAAGTTCTAGAATATTTATAGAAATCATAGAAACATTTTATTTAAGGAAATTTAAAATAAAAAAGGCTTAGTCATATTTTTCAATGCTCGTAAAAATTATTTAGAATCTGTTGGGACTAGTATATGTAACAAATTAATCACAATATATCTATTGAAGGACTACTTTATTTATTTTGCCCCAAAACTTTTTTTTGTGAATAAACAACATTGATACCTTAATTTAAGCTTCCTTCCATTCCGCTTTTGATACTCGATAAAGGGTGAGATAGAGAATTTGGAATAAGTTTAACCACTTTTTCCTTTGAGGAAAAATGCTTAGACATTTAAGTAACATCATTTTAATATACCAGTTTAGAGTTCAAATTATATTTTTATTTATATAAAACCAGAACAAGACAATATTGACGCCCTCTTTACGAATTTATACTTGTAAAAGTCTGAAATCAATATGTCAGAAACTATGCATTTTCTCAAAGGTTCACTCCTAATCTACGTTTAACCCACCTCGGTGGCGTAGTTGGCTAACGCACTTGTCGTATTGAGCTCGACTGCTGAGGACGGGAGATTGAGGTTCGAATCTCGGTCGGGTTAACTGGGGGGGGGGGGGGTTCCTAAATGGTTTTCCACTCTCCCTCCACGTAAATGCGGGTTCACTTCCTCTAATTCAAGCTTCCCAATTCCTAATCCATTAGCGTAATTAGTACTTAAAGCGTATAACCTAAACGGGTAGTAAGACGCGGTGCTAAGTATTATTATTATTATTATTATTATTATTATTATTATTATTAATCTAAGTTTATTAGTAAAACCTCAACATAATATGACAAGGAAAAACCAGAACAAAACGACATTGGAGTTTTAGTCCACGTGGCACGTGGGTGGACCTCATTTAAGACAGTAAAAAATACTTATTTCCTCTTAAGCAATCACCTTATTCTCATTTTAATATAATAATAATAATAATAATAATAATAATAATAATAATAATAAAAGATGGCACAGGAAATCTCAGGTTGACATAAATAAAAGGGGATCATGTGGCCCAAAACGCTCAACAGCGGACTTTATTAATCCCTTTGTCCATATTGGCTCTACCACTTCAATAACATAGAAGTAGATTTTTCAAGAAGTGGTTTATAAAGTTTCCCCAAGACTAGACAAGTTCTACCCCACTGTACCTCATTATTGTGGAAAGAGGGGATCAAAGACCAACATTCTTGAATGGGACGGTCACACGCCACATGTTGATTTGTTGTCACCGGCCCGATTAGGTAGGGTATGGTATTCCCAAGGCTATATTCACCTTTAATTTCAAATATCCCCTGGTGGGCACGTGTGTAAGCTGTCAAGCTCGTCTAATATAGAGATGATAGGGTAGTCATGGCTTCAATTCCAGCTGGGGTGTTTATTCAGAGATTATTTCCCACTATACCTTCACGACACATAAGGGTTGATATATTTTAAATATTGATCTTTCTCATTAATAGCCAATCAGTGTAATAATTTCTGATAACCCAGATGGGTAAATAGAGAAAGACGGAATTAAGAAAATTAGATTTAGAAAATTAAGTATTATGGATTCCAAAGTCCTGAATACAATAACAACACACACAAAACCTTCTAATATTATCAATAAAACAAAGGTATCGTATTAAATATTGACATTGGAATCGTGTCAGGACTATTTTGTGTAGCATTCCATTTTTAAGTCCCTTGCCGCTTTACAACGATTTCTCTATGTTCGATACCAGTGTAAAATTAGTTATCACTTATAGACAAATTTATAAATGATATTTGAAAATGGCACATACTTTTTATAAAAAGTTAATGTGAATAAAATTATATGTCATAGGTTATGTTTTTATTTTATTTAAAAAAATAAATCATTACAGTTTCAAAGAAGTGTGTGAGGCTAAGCTTTTAAATGCTTGGCAAAGTTTAGTTATGTGAAGCATAATCAAAGCCGAATTGAAAATATCATTTAATTACTACTCAATTTTAAAATAAGTTTCGTAGCTTTTATGCTGAAAAATGTTATACTCAACCATCCAAGCTAGATATCAAAAATTGCTTACTTCGAAGTTTTGTCCTTTCTTCGAAATTATTTGAATATTTGAAGGTTATTGGGAGTGTCGCAATTGAAGTGGATATTTGACATTTTATTTCCAATTTTTAATCTTCGCACAACCTCAGACTTTTTCTAAAATATCGTCACCTAAGATTTACGAATAACAAAATTATTAAACATTATATTCATTGGAGGTTAGCTTTCTCAAATTGGTATGATTTTTCTTCAATCCTGATATTGCTCACATTAGGGATAGGATTTATAAGATGAAAACTGTTTTTAAATTATAATTTTATTTTATAATCAGAATTATAAATCAGATGGCGATTGGGTTTGTTGGATAAATATAAAAGTTAGGTCACATTAAACATAAGTAAATCTAAAAAAACTATTTTTAAAAATCTAGAATAAGATTTTTATTTCTATAAATATATGGATACACTTGAGTTTTATAGGATTCGATGGACTCAAATTATTATAGTAGTATAAATAAAATATAATATTTTGAGTTGGTGGGCAGGTGGATATATATGTCTACGATAGAACTCAACAACAAAGAAATTGAAATCTGAAACTTGGCAAACATACTTTAAATGAACCCGGGATTGTGCTACTCAGACGTATTAAAAATTCATTTACTGTGAGATTGATGTCTTAAGCCATAAAGCAAAGCTTATTTCCTATAATCATACAATAAAACAATTAATCAGTTGTTCAATTTCGTCTGTTCGTTCATTTCCAGTAAACTCAAAACTTTCTCATCGTATCGAATTGGGATTTTTCTGTTGTATGCCTTGTATATAAGATTAAACGGTAAGATCTCTTTATCTCACCAGCGAGAAAAGTAGTTTACTACAAAACCAATATTTTTGTTTATACATTTGCATTTAAAAATTTTAATATCTCAAACATAATATAGTATTATACTGTAATTATTTTAAATGTATCCCCTTCTTTGAAATTCTCCTTGGGGCCGAGGGTTTTGAAATATCAGCAACCTAATATAAATCTCCTTGGCCACGAGTGTTTTGAATAAATAATTTGTCATTTTATATAATTCACATTAGAAGTTAAAAAATGTTTCAAACATATATAAAAAATACACACAAGTATTCTATAACCTGTCGTTTTATCTTTGCCTTACATAGTTAATGTTACGTTTATATTTAATGCTAATTAATTATAAAGCTTTTCGGACAGTGCACCATTCTTAATTAAATTTACAAAAATGTATAATGAAATGTATTGACTAAAGTCTAATAGTAGACAATGCTTTATTCTATAATTGTACAGTACATTGCAACAGTGCCTCCGCGTAATAGAGCCCTTTTAGTTGTCCTTACGTTTGCGTCCTAAATTTAGATACTTTTAATTTCTTTAGCCTGTGGTTTAAAGTGTAAATCGTGTGCATTTATGTTTGTATTTATGATACTAAATTTAAACAATTTTATTTATAATTCATTTAAACACTGCTTCCACGTAAAGGAGACACTCTAGATGTGCTTGGATTTGCATCTTTAATTAAGTATATTTCAATTCTTTTACTAGCACCGGTTCAGTTTCTACGCCCATACACAAATAACAGTAATGGCTATGGGTTAGGAGGGCTTAGCTTAGAGGAAAAGAACCTGTTTTTGCTTGGAGGGAGAACAGAATCCCATTTTGAGAAAACCACCCTCTGTACACCCAACCAGGATCAAACTCCGATATCGCCATCTTCAGCAGTCCAATCCAACACGAGATTAGCAAATTAGACCACATGACCATTGAAGCAGGTTTTTAGTGTAAATTGTACGAATTTAGTTTTGTTTCCATAATACAAATTAAAACTCTTCTTTATGGTATTCATTAAAACAGTGCCTTGACGTAAGATAGTCAATTTTAGTGTGCTTTTGTTTTCTTCTAAAATTCATGTCTTTTTTTTATTTTTAGTAATTTTATGGTTTTGCTTGTAGATTGTGTGTATTTAGTTTAGTTTTTTTGATAAAAACTTTTGTCGGTGTTCATTACAACAATGGCTCCACATAACATAGTCATTTTTAGTGTGCTCACAATTTCTGATTAAATGTAGTTATTTCTAAGTTATTTTAAGGTTTGGCCTGTAAATTAGGTTAATTTAGTTTGGTTTCGTTAATAGTATATCCAAACTATTTGGATTGCCATTGAAACAATATATTCACGTAAGAGAGCCAATGTGAGAGTGCTTCAATAGGTACTTAAGTTTAGACAACCATGCTTTTAGTTTGTTTATGATGTTGCTTGTGACTTAGGTTTATTTAATTTTTACCTTGGTACTAAATCAATAGTTCAATTTTATTTAATGTGAGAGTGCGCTTTCATTAGAGTGGTTTTCAATTTACTTCATTTTTGTTTCTTTGATAGTAAATTTATAGCTTACATATAATAAAAGTATAGGCATAAGGTTTGTATGTGGATTCGAACTTTGTGGAATTCCCCTTTTTTCTGGGTATATAAACAATAAAAATATCATATAATCAATTTATAGAAGGTTTGTATGTTTGATTGTTTGCTACAATTAAACTCAAAAAGTACTCATCTGGTTTTCACTGTTGAATTCACTTTCCCGCTTTCCATTATATTCAACAACAAGCAAAGGAAGCTTTGGCAGCTTTGCTATGCGAGCTACAGGTTGCTTTCGCAGACCCTTATCCTCATTGCATGAAACTTAAATTTACATGACTTGGTATCTTTGATTTTCTGTAATAGAATACATTGTTAATTAATTAATATTACACCTCATGACTGATGAAATTGATTATGAGTTTGTGAATGATTTTGATTTCATGTGAAAGGAAGGATTTTCTTTTGCTTGCATCTGGGAGGTTTGGATTTTGGGATTTTTTAAAAAAAATTATCTGTTTACTCCAGCCTTAGACGTTTGTACGGTCTTACTTCCTGCGGATCATAGTTTCCCAGTGAGTTGATGATGGGATTTTCTTGTGATGTAGTTTGTTCATAGAATTTGTTTCTTTTATCCTTAAAGATTTCTGTGATTTTCTTGCTGTTATTCAATGGCGTGAGGTGATTGGTTTTAGTTCTTACGTCTACTCCCGTTATCAGCATGAGAATCCTGTTCTGCATGTTTTTAATTTGGTGACGTGTGTCTTTGTCGCGTATCCCCATCCTACGTAGCCGTAGATGATAATGGGCTGTATCACATACTTGTAAATTGTCAATTTTGTTTGTTGGCTGAGTTGCTTACTTTTGAGTAGTGGGTACAATTGTATGAATACTGCCATCGCTTTTTTCTTGGTTTCTTCAATGTGCCTCACTCAGGTTAATTTCCTGTCGATGGTTATGCCCAGGTATTTGGTTTCGTTTTTGAACGGAATTTCTCTTGAAAGAGGTTAAAACTCTCTGGTGGTACTAGTCTTCTTCTAGCTACTTCTAGTGCCGTTGATTTTGTACTGTTTACTTTTAACTTCCATTTTGAGAGCCAAGTTTCAAACTTCTTCAGGATTCGTTGTAAATCTAAGAAGTGTAGTATATATTTCTTTCTCTGGTATAGATCAACGTGTCATCTGAAAACATTCTATAGTCATTTTTGGTTGTGTTGGTACGTCTGCCACGTATATATTGTACAGAAAGGGAGCTAGTACCAACCCTTATGGTATTCCTGCCCTTACTGGCACTCTTTCCAACAGTGAGTCCTCGATAGAGACTTGGAAGACCCTGTCTTCCAGGTAACTGTTGATTAGTTGGATATCACCTCGTGGGAAGTTGTAGTGGATCATTTTTTGCATCTTGTAATGTCGTCGTGAATACGTCTATGGCCACATCAAATTCTTCTTCAGTTCCAATATCTAAATTTCTCGGGAGTACTTCTGGTAGGTCAAATTTAAATTTTGTGAAGTCCGTTGTTCTTATCGTCAGTTTGTGCCGGCTGGATTGATGTACTGTGTTGACGTCCCATTCACAAAGTACTGGATTGTGATCGAAGTCTAGTTCTTGAAGAACTGATTGTTTCAGGAGATATTTTCAGGTTTGTTAAGATTATGTCGAGAACTTCTGGTCTATGGAGGTAGTATCCGGAATAGAAAGTTGGTGTTTCCGGTGCTAACACATTGTAGTCCGTCTCATTTGAGAGTTTTTCTAGAATTCGTCAGTTTCTATTTGTCATCCGACTGTTCCATAGTGTGTTCTTGCTATTTAGGTCTCCCCTATTATATAGTTACCAATTCCCGTAACATTATTAAGGTCACATTTTAGAAGAATCTTGGTTGGACGGTTGTACACAGCCACAAAAGTAATATCCGTTTTTGTGTTAATTCCTAATGCCATGGCCTTGAGGTTTTCTGTGTCTTTGATGTCAGCTCTGTAGTGTGAAAGGTGGTCCTTGAATAGGACATCTGTCCCACCTCCCCTTTGATGTTCTCTGTCAGTTCGGTAGATACTGTAGCCTGAGATGTGTAGTCGTTTGTTTGGCTGTAGATGCGTTTCACATATTAGAGTTAAGTCTATTCCATATGTTCTTAGTAAGTCTTCACGTTTATGTTTCTGCTGTAAATATCCGTTGGCATTTCATATAAGAATCCTGAGCTGATATTTTACTGTGATTAGTTTTTTATTCGGCATCGTCCCTAAAATAAAAGTTAGTGCCTGCTTCAATTAGTATAATTAGTTTTGTTGTCTTATATTCTGCATGTCTGATTTTGGTTAGGTAATGTCTGAGATGTTTGAGTAGCCCAAAAAAATTAATTTCTTTGAATATGGTTATTATTTCTTTGAAATCGAATTAAGTGTTTTACTCCTGCTCCTTCGGATGTTGAAACCTCTCGTCTGTTCAGTAGAGTGTCTCTGTAAGAGAGTGATGTTGTGTTAGAGCTGGTAGGTGCTATGGTTTTGCTGGGTAGTGAAGGGAAGTCGTTTTTGGTTGGAGTCACTGTTTCTATGGAGGTTAATGGTATTTCTTTCTTCTGCGGTCTCTGTTCAACTTTCTTTCCAATCATTTTTAGTTAATCAGGACATTTGGAATATTTGACTGTGTGCCTGCCTTTGCAATTCACACTGTTTGCTTGAGTGGTAGCATCCTTCCTCTGACACTCCGGGGTCAAGTGAGGTGTTAGGCATTTGACGCATCTCGGATTGTTAGAGCAATTATTTTTTGAATGTTAAAATTTTTGACATCTGTGGCATTTTATAATGTAATTTTGGGTCTGTACGTAGTGTTTAATATTTACTCTTGTGTGGTTAATAAAATTCTCTTGAAACAGTTTGAAGTTTTTGTCCATTCTTGCGAGAGTACAGACACAGATTGGGAGTAGGTTGAGATTGTCTTGGAGGTGGTTTTATAGCTGCGTCCATGAAGTGAGTTGTCACACATCTGTCACTGTGTATTACAGTGACAGATGTGTGACAATTCACTTCATGGACTGTGTATTACAGTGATAGTAGTTGTTTTTGGAAGTCGTCTATCTGAATGTTTGGTGGGAGTCCTTTGATAACGAATTTGAGGTGCGTGTCCCTCAGCGATGTATAAGTATGGAATTCCTGTCCAGTCCTTTTGAGTAGGACTTGTAGAGCCTTGAAGTCCTCCAACGTCATTGTATGTATTTTTAAACCGTCTTTTATGTAGAAGACCTTAAAATTCACTACCATAGTTGTCTTCATTGATTTTAATATATATTTGAGTAGTTTGCCGTTACAAGATAACTATCGGTGGTATCTTCAGTTTGGATTTCAGAGTTTCAGTACTGTTTCCATGAGAGCTTGCTTGTTTTCATTAAGTCTGCAGTAACCATTGTCTGCTCGTTGTCTTATAGTGTCTCAAATTGGTTTGTCACTCTGACTGCCTTGGGAGGTTTGTCCTCCTTAGCTTTGAATAATAGTTTCCTTTTCAATATTGTTGCTGCAATAAATTTGTTAGTGTTAGCCATTTTTTCGTCAGTTAGCTATATATCAACGTCAACGTCAAGATCCCTGGATCAGTCCTGGATTAGATGTCTCTTCTGATGTACGCGTTCATTGTTAGAAAGTTTGTCTATTTAGGTGTGTTGTTGGCCCTTAGTGGGCTAATAATCGTTTACGCAATATTTTTTGTTTAGGTAGATTATAGTTTGACACTTGTCTCAAAGGTAAATTTTGTCAAAGTTCAGTCCACTTTGTAGAATGCTCACCGTTTCTAATACCGATGACCACTAGAAACTGATTTAGAGGTTCACCAGTGTCAACGTCTAATCGGATTTGGCCCGAGCCTCTGCCGAGTTGCCAGGTTGGACGTCACTCGTAAGCCCGCCCTAGTGTTCTGAATCCACTTATTGCGCACAATATCACACTATCACTGTCGAAACTCGACTCAGTCAGTCGTCGTGGGTGAGTGTGAAGTACTCATCGGATCAAGACGGGACTTTTTACTTTGAATTCCTTAATTTTCAGGGAACTGTGGTAAGCTTTGGCCTAATACGCTATTTAATCAGCAAGCAAACTAGTGATGAAAACAACGGATGAAAACAGTGAATATTCGTCACTGTTAGTATTGTGGGTACAGACGTTGGAATGTGATAATAACAGGAGTGTGGGGAGTGAAGGGATTGGGGTGAGTGAGTCCGTTTATTCGTTATTCTTCGTAAGCTCATTAAACACTGACTGATTTCGTATGAGTCTCATGCTTTTCTAGCATTTGAAGTTGTCAAATGGGTTGATGTATTGTTTAATGTGATCGAAGACTTTGGCAAGTGATAGTATATAAGTATAATGTACTATTGATAGTAGTTTTCATTTTTGACTGTCCAGCTTGTATATCAAGAAAAATATGAACTTAATTGAAATGTTATTTTTGCTAAAATATAACTACTCGTAATATACATTTAATAGTCAGTTGACTCAGTCTTTCAAATATGCAATTACGTTGACAACTTTACTGTTTATTCTTTTTTATTTCAATCCAAACTCCTACAGTTTCAAATCTTATTTATTTATTTACAATTAAAATATATATTATATATACTCATCTTTATTTCATTATATTAAACTTTCTTTATTTTAATACATAATTTGCCAACCCTTTTAGGCTGGAAGTTAGTTAAAAAAAGGGAACGTGTTTGTTAATTTTTAATGGTGTTGTTTTTTTGACTCACAAAAATGTTTTAAAAAATGAGGATGGACTCCACTTGGTTCATCTTAAATATAATAACTTTATATAACTAAACATCATTTTGGCAGTAAAAACTTCTTTATAATTAAGGACTAATCGTCAAGGAAGGAGGATATAGTTTCAAAAATAATATGTGAGGCATAAAACCTAGAATATATAATTTTTACCGAGCCTGAGATCACCAATCTGCATCATCGGGTGAGAGAAAATAATTCACCCATATCATCATCCAGCTATTAGAATTGTCAAGTTATGTTTTAATTATTTAAAGACCTCAATATTTTAATCTAATATAAAACCTAAATTAAACCTGTCATCATTTCATTTCAAAGAATATTTCTATAATAATTCATAATTTTATTTTTTGTTATTACATTTCAAGTGAGTCTAGAAATATTTTCAAGTGTTGCTTCACAATACTTAGGACTATATTAATTTTATAACATATGAGACATGCCTTATTAGTTTGGGTGTACTTATTTAAAGATGTTTTATCTCAGAATAATTACAATCACTATGCACATTTCATGGTGTATTTAGTTTATTGGTCATATTAATGTATGCACATGGTAATTTTAACATTGTATCCCAGGTATAATTATTTTCTGTTGGTTGGATGTCCAAGCCAGGAATAATAACCTTCTCCAGGGAATCCTTTGGAGAAAGTGTCCAACTTTAATTTAAAAAAACTTTAGGTAAATTTCAGAGGTCCTGAGAGAAGAAGTTTTCGTATCACCCAGAGCAGTTCCTGGGATTTATTTATTTAATAAAAAAAATAAAAAAATACCTCAGAAAATAATATGGGTTGGTAGTTGGCACCCAATACTATATCAATTAAATAAAATTCACTTATTCATACCTAATCTATAAATAAATTACAATAAATAACATATATAATATATTATATTAAATACATTTTTTACCACATAATATAAATTACAGAGAAAATTTAAATGTGAAACTCATAGAAAAATAATTACAAAATGTTATATTAAGTTCACGTGTTCTAACAATGTGTTTGATTGTTTAGAATTAAGAATAATAGGTATAAATTAGGTTCCTTGGCAAATAATAAATATGCGGATTAATTTCCACACCTTCAATTGATTTGATTTTACTAATAGACCAAATAACTATTTCAACATTTAAAATTTCATACTTAAAAATAATCTTAAGTCTTGGAGTAGCAAATAGCATATTAATACAAAGAAAATATATATTTGTATGCTAAATCTGTAACTTAATGTTGTTAAAGAATTTATCTCTTTTTGCTTACAATCTATTGTCATGCTACATCGTGTCATTATATATATATCTCTGTGTATGTATGTGTAAAATCTCTTTAAATCTATGTTCTTTCTATATCATAATCGTTTTTTTATTTAAAACAATTTTTGACTATAATTTTTATTAATTTAGAATAGTTAAAAGTAGTTCCCTAAAATATGGTTAAAGTGATTTAGTTAATTTTGCTTAGCTAATATGTGCACATTTATTTCATAGTTTATATTTAATAAAAGGTCAAAATGTTGTTTTTACAGTTAGGTTACAATTATTAGTGGTGTTATAACTTTAATGTGTCCATATCACTTATAAAGTTGAATTATTTACATTACTATTTTACTAAACTCTGTACTATTTTCTGGATATCTTATATCACACAATATAAAATATAATGTATCCGCCCAAGAAAAGGAGGAGACTGACAATTATAAAAGTTACTAAACCTGTTTTAATATATAGATTCATTAAACCGGTGTGTTTGGCAGCTAAAAATTCTGAAAAAATATAACATTCTTAAAAATGTAAATTAATAATAGATCATAGATAATTACGGAAAATAAAGGTTTTATACCAACCTTACCTGAAACCTATCCAGATGTTCATAGAAAATGAATAGGTCTATCTTAACACGACTTGCAAGTGTTCAATATCTGCTCATGAACAAATTGTATAATCTAATTTTAATGATATAAAGAGTCAGTACCCATCAATGCACTAATAGTGTTCGAGCAACTAACACAATAATGATCATAACTTTTACGAATAAAATAAAGCATTTTTATACCATTTAAATTAGCTGAAAATGTAGCTAATATTTAACTGATGCTATTCACACGTCCACCATAGACATAATTGGATTTAGTGTTCATATTTATACTTATAATACATCACTACAGTCTAAAAGAAAAATATTATTTTAAGTAGTTGTTGAACTTGAATGTTTATTTTACTTAAGAATCTCAAGTGCTGTTCCTAGAAATATTGTAAGAACGAGAGATCATATTTCCAGAAATGGTAACCAAAATTCTCTCTGGGTTAAATTGTTTTATGAACACTTTAGTTTTTATGGATAATAAAATTAGTACACAGATAACGTATTTTGTAAATTCAAATTCTATTAAATGGTATATTAATAGTCTGGGATCTGATTGCTAGGTTTGTTATACAATTATTTTACACTGGCAATTTTGATCGTCTCATAAGATATAGAACAGGATACATAATTATAATAATTTATCTTTAGATATTTAAGTTGCTTTTTTTTTAATATTTGATATAATTAGGTATTCTAGATACACTGGAATTCAATATTTCTAGCCCTAGCTATTAAAAATATAAATTTTTAGGTTAACTAATACTCTTCAGAAGACTAAACCAATTATCTGTAACACATTTTATACACCAACCTTTTTAATTATATCTCTTTACGACCATCTCAAGTAGTAAGATTGTTCACACATAAAAACAATATATTTTATAAAAATAGATAGTATTGTCCAATATACATTATGTTATTATTGTTACTTATGGTATATTTAATAAATACCATATTAACTTACTTTGGCTAGCTACCACTATGGCCTCATTCTTTAAGACCCACCATATTGAGAACACGCACCTTTGAGTACAAGAGGAGAACATTACTTATCTTTATAAATGTTACCTAGGAGTTTAACACATTGTGGGGGAAACATTTTTAGAATATGATGTGAAGGTCATCCTACATATCTCTTCCTATCCCTTCCTTATAAAGGTATATATTATTATTTTAATAACATAATGATATTAAACTTGTCCAGTTGTAGGACATCGGCTCTTTTATAGCCTGTTTCGTTCTATTCAGAGATACGGTCACGCAACCTAGGACCTCTAGGTATAGGGATTAAATTCATATACGGGGACAAATATTCTAGAACATTAGGATGTACTACATATGGGACAGATGTGACTGGGATATAATAATAATAATAATAATAATAATAATAATAATAATAATAATAATAATAATAATTATAATAAATAACGTATGACTCGAGAATACGTGACTGTAGGTATTTATTGACAAAATTGTTTCTAAGACATAAACAAACAGTTTAAATGAATTTGGAAATTCCCATTAATGTAAAATGTAATACTCTTGGGTACAAAACAAACAGAATAACAAAAGGACATAAAAATCACGCGATAAAACAAAAATTACATAAATGAACTATAGAATTACTTTATTGCTTTTTAACGTGAGTGTTGTTGTCATAACGACGAAGAATAACAATTATTTATAGAAACAATTAAAGTTTAAAGATAGTCATAGTGGATGTTAATTTATATCAATCATTGTTGTTAAATTTGAAATAAGGAAATAAAATGGTTTTATTTTATTATTTATCAATGGAGTTTGTTGACTGGATCTATAGTTATTCGAGGTTCAAGTTATCACCCTAATTAACTTCAAGATGGAGACGCGTAAGAAGGAAAACCCCATCATGGGGACTACTTTAGGATTGATTTATATAAAATTGTTTAAAACTATGTAATTAATTAACTATGGTTCACATTCCCTTCTCATCAGTTGATAGCACAATATCAAGTAAATTTCTGGTCTATAAAACATTATAGAATGATTTTCAGTCTTCCATTCCTGAATGAATAATTTATTACTTATTCTGAATGTTTCATCTTGATACATATTTAAAGTTCTATTTTGACCACAATAAAAACACACCACTAGATAAAGAGCTCCCCTCCAAACCAGGAATATATTTGTGGGCATTCTTCCCCAAATATTCGTCGAATCTGATGGTGATAGTAACTAATAATAATAATATAATAATAATAATAATAATAATAATAATAATAATAATAATAATAATAATAATACATGAAGCCCCCTTTTATGTTTTCAACCTATAAAATGGGGGTTCATGTTGATCTATTTAATACAAAACTTATTAGTAATATATATATATATATATATTTACATATACATATAGACCCCCTATACATTTAAAATTAATAGTATTTAGATCCATTAATTATACAAATTTATTTGATTTATAAATAAATTACTTAACATTAATTGAATATTGGTAAATTAATTAGATATATTAAGGTGGGGTGCTAGTGAGCGCGAGTTTAGTGCATTAATTTTGCAGTTTTTATAGCACAAATATTTTTTGGCCAAAATGAATCAAATATTTCTTCTATAGAAACATAGAGTTTTGTTTTCTGCACATGCTAATCTCAACAGTTGTTGAATATCTGTCATGAGCATGGCGGCATTTGGTGACAAACTTTTCATTTTATTTAAAAAGTTTGTCTCCAAATGCCTCCATGCTCATCACAGATATTCAACAACTGTTGATATCAGCATATGCAGAAAACAAAACTCTATCTTTCTATAGAAGAAATATTAGATTTATTTGGCCAAAAAATGTTTGTGCTATAAAAACTGCAAAAAATATTGCCCTAAACTCACGCTCACTAGCACTCCACGTTAATATAATAACTTATATCAATATAATTTGCATAACGAATGTTTTACATATATATATATGCATGTATATACATAGATGAATATTATCCTGGCTATGAAAACTTGTGTGTCGATTATGTGCCTCAGTTACATAAGTTGAGATTATTAGCTACTCGCGGCGTGTGAACTCGTCTGCTGGTGAAATAGCTCTGTATTCAACTTTACTCTCCGTGATTTAAAGCGTTCTTATATTCGGCGAGTTTAATAGCACAGAGTAAATTCATAGGAAAGTAGCTAGTAATCTCGCCCTGTGTAATTGAGGCTTGCATTAGCTGTGAGGTTTAAAACTCCTTCCTATTAGAAAAAAAATAGTCGCCTCGTACAATTATAGCGAGATTGCTCCTGAGATCTTGTATAAAGCTTTCCAAACTACTTTTCGTACAAGATATAAGATTTATTTACATTAAACAGATAATGATCAAATATTAGAGCCTTAGTCATTAATATATATAATTACATATGAAAATAATAACCAACCCTCAAAGAAACTATAAAACGCTAAATTACTTTACCCTGTTAGACTAGCGAGCAAAATCTACGATATCCGCCTGCGTTAACTTTAAATACAATCGGGGTGGCGGTAGGGTTGGTTGTATTCCAGTAAAAACAATGATGCAGTTGCATAGCAAAAGAATATCAGCACTAAAAGTTATGAAACAAGCAATTAATTTCCTTTTCTCGTATATTCTCGTAGAAGAACCTTATTGTAGACGTAACTAATTCATTCTTATTATCTCATTGTGAGGTTCACTTCACCACAGTAATTTCCCAACGTATTCTATTTCTTAAAGAGTGGCTTCATTGTTGTGATAAATATGGGGCACATGTCTTAGTAACAAAAAAAAAAAAGTCTACTAGATAAGTAAGGTCCCTAGGGATAATATAATTAAAAATATAATGTAACAGTCAACAAATTTATAAATGTTTTAACCTAACCACTGTTGAATTTTCTTGTTATTGTTTTTACTAATGATACATTTTAATGTTTTTTTTTGCATTTTAATTATCAACTCAATTGTTATTCTTATCAAATTCTTTAGCTTTCTGAAGCACTTAGTATCATTAATTAATCAAACCTTATTCATAGCTCTTAATTGATCATATATTTAATAGACTTTTCATCCATACTCTTGTTATGTTACATTAAACTACACTGATCTTTACACAGTGGCTCAGTTATATTTTTACTTGTAGAAGTTGTTTCATATTAAGTGTATAGCCCAATAGGTTTTTACTTCTATTTTTGACAACAATTTGCTAATCGTCACAGTATTAATTTATTACTTTTTGTTATTTAATCTTTTGACGAAAGGTTTGTTGCAAATCGGAGTCATCTTATAATATAATTAAAGTTTCTTTCCTTTTTTTTGTAATTTAATACCTCCTTACTAAAGTTTACTATGAATCTTATTGAAAGATGAATATAATATTAAAAAATATTTATATTGTTGGAAACATAAATTTAAAAATGCTATTAATTCGGTTTGAAATCAAGAGTTTGGTTTAAAACCAAAATATAATCTGTATAACTACAAAAGATAACTGTATATTTAATGACTGGCCAAGTAAAAATGTGATTAGGCAAAAAGGATGAGAAATAAAAGTATGCTGGCTGTATAATATCTAGGAATTCGTATATATAGTGAAATAAAAAATTTATGAGTTTAGATTAAATATGAACATGCTGCCTGGAAGTCAATAAAAACGCTATTTTTATAAATATTGAGATTAAAGACTTAATACTTATTCTAAGAGTTGAATATTGGACATTATCCGTAGCGCCATCCTTTGCGGTTGCATATCAACTTCAATTTGTTCCTGTCATACTCGTGGTCGAAAAGTTTCCTTACGCACGTGTGTGTTTTAATACTGCAGGCAGGAGTGTCTCCTCCATCTTACCATCTCCCGTCTGGTGCAGACCATACAGGTAGTCGAACATGATCAAATGTTTGTTGGACACAGAGGTGTAACTCAGGTTCAATGAAACCAGATTAGTGAGGTTGTTGAAAATGGGAGCTGGAAAATCCATATGAGGATTGGCGGACAGATCCAGGTCACGCAGTTGATTCAGCTCAGAAAATAACCCCGGGGTCAGACACTTGATGTGGTTGAAATTAATCTTAAGAATTGTAAGATGAGATAAATTTCCGAATAAATTTAAGGGTAGAAATTGCAGCTGATTAATGCTAAGATCAAGCTCAGATAAGAAAGATACATTTTCAAACGTACCTAATTGAAGATTATCTAATCTGTTGGAAATAGTGTCAAGTATTTGGAGATCTCTCAAACTTCATAATATTCACAATGGAGGCAAAGTCAGATTGTTGTGATTGAGATATAAATTTTGGACACCAACAACATTTTCAAAAACAGTTCTGGTAAAGAATTGATTTTATTAGTACTAAGATTGAATGTGTTAAATATAATAATTTGTTTTGAGACGAAAGAGGCACACAATGTCGTTAAATTGTTGTTGTTCAGATAAATATCTCTGATATTACTATTTTCTTTCAAAAATCCACATGGTAATGTACTCAATTGGTTATGGTTTAAATCCACAAAATGAAATCTAAATGAATACGGAAATGTTGGAGCGCTTATCTTGTTTAAAATGTTATGACTGGCATTAAATATACATATAAAGTTTTTGAAGAATAAATATGATTCATACCCGATAAATAATTGGAGGAAATATCAAAATTATTAAAACGGTTATTTGCTATGGAGAAATTGCTATCCAAATAATGTATAGAATTTTTGGCTAGTGTAATTTCCATTAGAGCATTATTGTTAATATAAAGATCCTGATGCAATTGATGGAAACTGTTCCCAGAAAGGTCAATATATGTCAACATTTTTAACTCACTGAAATTATCATATTCGAAGACGTTTATTAAGTTATCACTTAAGTACAAGCGTAATAAATTCTTCAAGGGCTGTAAGACGTTATGCGACAGGTTCGTCAGTAAGTTTTTGGAAAGATTAAGTAATTGTAGGGAAGGTAGGGCCTCAAAAAAACGTGGGCGTATTTGTTTAAGTAGGTTACCATAAAAATACAAATCTAATAGTCCAGTAAATTTTGAAAACAGTCCAAAGTTCATTTCTTGGTATTGATTATGAGATAAATCTATATATCTTAATGCTGATGCATTAGCAAAGACACAAGAATCCAAATGAATGATTTTGTTATAAGAAAGATTTAAGTAAAATAGTTTAGTTAGCTCAAAAAATAAATTGCAAGTAAGTAATTCCAACATATTTTTACTTAGATCAATAGTTTCAAGTTCTGAACAGTAATAGAAAGCGCTAATGGAGGGTTTTTAATGGTTATTGAATGAATTCTTAATGTTTTGTTGATGTAGGCTATACAATGGTTCTTTAATGGTTTTGAGTCTATTACCAGACAAATTTAGATTTCTAAGAAGGGTTAGAGGGTGAAAAATTTCTCGGGATAAGAATTCTATAGAATTATTTGGAAGCCTCAAGGTCTGTAGATTAGTTAGTTTGAAGAGTATATTCCCAGGTATATTCTTGATAATGTTATTCTCTAAATGTAATTCTACTAAATTTGGATCAAGTGTAATTGTAAATGGTATAACTGAGGCCCCTTTGCATTTCATTTGTGAATACGTACCTCTATACACTTGGATGTGCTCAAACCTCTTATCAGTACTCATTATACAAACGCAGGAATCTGGACATATGTAAACTATATGGTTTTTACTAGTCGTTTCAGTTTCGGAGCAAGTTAATTGGGATACTTTATTGGTGATGTTTATTGCAACATAAATTCCAGTATGGGAATAATCCATATTTTTTGAGGGCTCCTTATAAAGTGTTAAGTTATTATATGACTGGTTCCAAGCACAGCTATGATGGCCTTTATAAGCATAATTATAATACTCATTATTATATGTTTTGTAGAAAAGAAGTAGCAGTGTTAGATGAAACCTTTCCCCACATATTGGGTTTTTATCAAGTGAAATATACAGGAATTGAGGCAGTTCAAACAATTCATTTATAATGGTTAGATTCCTAACAGTCAAACCATTCATGGATACACTCATCCGCTCAAGATTGCTGAGGGGATTGAATAGATTAGCTGAGTAATGTATTAATGGATTCACGCTCAGATCAATCATCTTCAAATGTTTAAGATGGTTAAATGCGCTTCTATGAAGTACTCTTAGTAGGTTATTGCTAAGATCAAGATTGAATAATCTGTTTAAAGAAACAAAGTCATCTGAATATATGCATTGAGGTCTATTGTGACTTACGTCGAGGGATTCCAAAAGGTTAATCGATGTTATCCAAATGTCTTTAACTTCCACCAAGGAGTCCCCCTTCAAACTGAGATGCTACAATGTTAACTGTGACACGGAATCTTCATTCGAAAATATCCTTAAGGTATTCCTATCAACTCGTGAAGGGGTTGTATTTAAGAAACAAAAAATAAAAATATAGCTCTTCTTGCTACTTTTATCTTTTGTATCCAAAATTTGGTGGGGGTAAGAAGAAAAAAGGAAAACATCTGTTTGGAAAGAGATGTGTAAATCACTCGGTACAGGATATATCTCATGAAACCCATCGATATTGATATATAAACTCACTTTTGAGTTGTTTACTAAATATCCCCTGCTACTTTGAATATAATTACCTGCTAGATTTAGTACTCTCATCAAGCTCATATAATTAAAAACTCGGTGATCCAAGAAGCTAATTTTGTTGTATGATAATTTGAGACTCAAAAGATTTGGATTATTTTGAAACAATATGTAGTCAATAAAACTAATATTGTTGTTATAAATATCTAATAATTCAAGGTAATACATTTTATAGAATGGTCTATAGTCTAAAATAGAAATGTAGTTTTTCGACAAATCCAGTTGAATGAGTCTCTCTATATTCTCAAATATATTATAATCAATCTTGTGTATAGATTTATTGGATAGGTCTAGATTCAAAATAAATATAAGATCATAGAATATAATGTTATTTAAAAAATTTACCAAATTATTAGAAAAATATACATGATGAATATTTCTAATAACTAAATCTTTAGCTTCAGTGGTGTTTTCATTATAAATAAACAAATTAAAAAAATATTTTGGAGATTTGGCCCAAGATCTAGAACCTTGATGATTTTTCATTTTCCAAATAAGTTTATATATATCTAGCTTTTTACTAAACAATACTATTGAATAATTGTTACCTTTACTGTCATCAGAATTATAAATATCTGAATGATTAAAAAGATATTCATGAAAAGTGGCGGCGCCAATATTACCCATGAAAAGGCATTTCAAATCTATACACTTTTTGGAAAGATTTGAAGAAATCTTTATCAGATTGTTGTCTGAAAGGTAGAATACGTTTGATGTGGAGTTCAAAGCATGGCTGTAAACAGGAATTTATTTTATAACCCCATCTTTTAGATGCAATTACAAAGTTGAATCTTTGTATGGATGAGAGATTATGTTCATGTTGACACTAACGTTGTTACACGTCCTGAAGTTGAGGGGTTTAACTACATTGTTTTCGAATTATTTTAATGTTCGTTGCAATAAATTGTAGCAAATTAAAATTTCCTGTCCGCTATCCATACAATAACAATTGTCAGGGCAATCGGGTCTACTCCAGACCTGCAGTACAAACAATGCTACCAACATCGCAATTAAACCTAAAAGAATCAATCATAAATCAATGGTTTGATCATTTTAAGTTTACCTAAATAATTCACTAATATAAATGTAGAGATGTTTTTAGACCATTTTGTTGTTATTAATTTCAAATTTAATTTGAATAAAATATAATTAAAATGTCTACGCGCACTGTATTTTAGTAAATAGTAATTATCATAAATTTAAGTTGTGTATAGTATTCCATATGATTGGCTGGATTACACACTCCTCAGAATGCATAGTTTTTTGTATTTTATTTATAATAAACTGTTTTGTTGTCATTTTCATGATATTTTTCTTATATGCTAAGATATTCCAATTACTACAGCATTGTCTTATCTATATTAAAAACTAGTACGTCAGCATTGGAACAACCAGTAGGGTGGGATGCACTGAAGAAGACAACTTAATTTTCTTTCAGTTTATTTGTAGAAATCATAACATTTTAAAAGATTATTAATTAAAAATAATATAAAATTTGCCAAGCATTCATTAAGACAAGCTTATTATCAAAATTGTATAGCTATATACAAATTAAATTTAAAATCACACTTATTTGATTAATGTGATATAGTTAATACTTCATATTTAATTTTATTGATTACATTTTTAACATAGCTTAAAATTTAATAGTTTGGATCATTAAAAAACTATGATTGTTGAATATAATTACTAACACATAATCTTTTTAATAGATTAATTTTTTAAAAACCTTCCTCAATATTTTATCACTTTCAACAACTTTGCAGCAGATATTAATAAACGATTAATTAAGGAAGAGACTAGGGGCCGTATGCAAGAACTTGACTAAGTGGGTAGTAGTAATTGGACACTAGCGTGGGTTTGCTTGTTTAATCATAGGTCAAAAGGTGGAGCGATAGTCGACCCTAGACCACACTATCAGTCCACCAAGCATTCACTAACGTTCTTGCATGCTGCCCTAAGTTTTTAATTACCTGAAATTTAATTGTCTCAACACAAATTTCCAATTACCATGTCAAAGCACTCAAACTATGTTATTTATTGGTTAATTTTTAGTTCATACCTTCAAGTTAAAGCTTTGACACTCTAGATCTTTTTATTAAGGTGATAAAATGAAATTTGAATCAATATGAAGCATAAGATATTTTTATATACTTGTTAATTACATTGTCAGTATGTTCGGTGTTTTTATTTTTACATTAAGAGCACTGCTTAAAACTATCATATTGTTGTAGATATATCCTACCTGCAATTGACATTGTTTATAGTTCAAAGTTTCATTACAAATACAACACAATAATTATAAATTATAAACTTTTAAAGTTTATTTTTTCTTCATCACAGTCAAAATAATTATGTATTGGGTTTCAAAAATGAACTGACTAACAACAAAGAACGTGTTTCTTGTGCTTGAGGCTTACTTATAAACACTCAGATAAAAATATACAACTAAAGGAAATGAGACAACCACTTCCTAAATTAATCGTATGAGCAGTGATATCTGTTATTAAATATTCATGTGAATTTAAGAGATTTGTTCTTCTCTTTTATAACTAAGCTTTAAATAATAATTATTAGAAGGGATCTGAACCATATAGCAGTCCGAATTCTTAATTACAAACAGCCTGAACATATAAAGTTTGTGTACGATAAAATAAATTATTTAGAGATCATAATTAAGGTTGTATAGAAGGGGAAGCGAGAAAAAGGGTGTTTTTTCTTGCTGTTTTTATAGCAAAACCTTTTTTGGACCAAATAAATAAAATATTGCTCCAGTAGAAACAAAGAATTTAATTTTCTTCACACGGTAATATCAACAGGTGTTGAATATCTTTCGTGATCATAGCGGTATTAGACAAAATACTTTTAAATGAAGAGAAAATGGTAATATAATCATGTGAATAGAATTAAACTCTATGTTTCTAATGGAGGAATATTTTGTTTATTTTAATTAAAATAAATATTTGGCTACTAAAGCTGCGAGAAAAACAGCCTTGTCTCACATCCTCTTCCACGAATCCTTAAAGAGGTGTTATTATTTAAAATTTCCAAATAATTACTATTCCACATTCAGTCACATCTGTTTATTGGATATTTAGTCTCAATATTGCTTGACATTTGGGGTTATATAAATTTGCACAGTCTTGTGTATTTTTTTCTCTTTCTCATGTTACTACCCATCCAGGCTGTCTACATTTAACTATTATAATCAAGTAAGGTCAAGAAAAGTAGAGCTAAGAGGAAATGATGTTTATCTTAAAGGCGATGCACCAGTATTTGCGGGAATAGAGTTTGGGAATCAATTAAATAAAACACTTCTTCTGTAAGTTGGGCCTGGACTAAGACTCTGAAATTCTGGTTTTACGAAAATTATATTTTACTACATTTTAGAAACAATATGTAAATAATCCAATTATATTAAAGAGCGTAAATTAAATATAAGATAAGAACTGGACTGACTTCAAGGCAAGGTTATTGTTTGTAAATTATGAGGTTATATTTTTTGTATTAATATTAATAGTAAATCTACAGAATTAAATATTATAATGAAGAGTGAAGTATTATAAAGACTTCCAATTGTAAAAAATATTTGAAATTATGTAAGCAACAAATTAATTAAATATAATTTAAGATAAAATTGATCATAAGCTTATAATGTGTCTGGAAGGTGAAATTAAATCTTTGTCATATCAAATGTTGGCTTTATTATAAAATTACTAGTATTTAAGCCTGTCTTTGCCAGAGAGCTTGTACTCATTTGAAATAATAAAATAGACTTATTATGCATTTAAAATGACTAAAAAATGATAAGATGAAATAATAGATTATTATAGAGACATATGAAATAAATGAGCACCATGGTTTCTCAAAAATCATCATGATTCACCAATTTATGCAAACAGAAATGGTTTATTTTCATTACTGTATCTAGGGTAGCGTATGGCCCCAATTTGATCTTTGATCTTTGACCCCGACGCTGATTGGCTTAGATCTTGTCACGTGACCACACCCCTCGCTTTCTAATTGGCTGTTGGTTTTCCCTCTTCTCGCCTCATGATCCCCTTTCCAGTGTTCCAAACTTGTTTATTCTTGTCTCATTTCATAAAGTACATAATTAGTTGTAGTAAGGAACAATATATATCCTAATCGATAAAAATTTAAATCAATTTAAAGATACGAATAAGACAGAAATTAAGTTATTGATATAAATTATAAAGACAATATCAATTTAGTTTACTTATCATAAAGAGTAAATGGACTGATTGGCAAAATTGTTGTTAAAACAAAAAATCAAGAAAGAATCAACTAATTGTGAAAGGAATATAGATTATGTATTGAGAAAAAATTTAATTAGGTTAAAATGTAATACTTGACCTTTTACAAACACATTAGGAATGTGAGTAAGAAAGCACATATATAACAAAACAACAAAACATATTAAAATACATGTATTAAAGACATGAATAAAAATAAAATAAGGTGTATAATACTGATGACAAAATCAAGCTTTGTTTTTTATTTGTGTTTATTGCATTTTTATGTGTGCTCAATGGTCATTTATGTATGCACATTTATTTTTTATTTTTACTCATTGGTTATTTATGTCTGGTTAGGATTTGGAAGGGCGTTGGAGATTTTTATTGGTGTGGAGGAGATTATTGTCGTAGGATTGGGATGGGGCGTTGGAGTTTTTTAATTATTTATTGGCGTGCAGGCCACGGTGCCAGTCGCTCCTCCTTCGGCATCGTTAGTGAGCATCTTCTCTGGCCGGCTGCTTAGCGAAGAGTGTGAGAGATGATTCCCCTGTCTTGAGACCCCTTTCACTACCCCTAACTACTCCTCCTTAGAGGTATGTGTCGCAACACTATCCTCCCACCCCTTGTGTGTCAATGGATTTTCCCTGAATACTGGCGCCAGCTTGATGGATCGAGAAGACGGGAATAGAACATGATCTTGATTGATGATGCAATAAGAATTTCCTGACGACTGGCACCAGCTTGGCGGCTCTACAAACCAGGAATAGATCGTGACCTTGAAACCGTGATCTAGGTCATTGACCCTGAAAACTCTTCCAACTGCGATGGGTATTACCAGTGTCGTCATTGTAATCTCCCACCCCCTATGTGGTAATGGGTGTGGTAATGTGGTAATGTAACCACTGCCATATCAGTGGGGCTTATTGTGGTGCATCTTATAGTAAGTGCAATATTCAGTTTCAATATAACAAGAAAATACCAATCATATTTCACAATTTAAAAAATCACTACGCCCATATTATCATACAGAAAATTGGGAAGTTTACAGACAGAAGAATATCATGTATTCCAAACAAGATGGAGAAGAATTCAGTCTTTGCTAATTAAATTTTTTTGATTCGTTTCATTTTTCAAGTACATCTCTTAAAAAGTAGGTTGAAAATCTGTTGCATGTTGGGAGAACTAAATTTAAAATACTCCATGAAAATATCTCTTTTGATGAAGTAGATCTTCTGCTACGAAAAGTTGTGTTCCCTTATGACTACAGGGATTACACCAGTAAACTGAACGATGGTCAATTACCACCAAAACACGCATTCTATAATCATATGCGTCAAGAAAATATTTCTCAAAATGACTACGCTCATGATAAAACTGCGTGGGAAAACTTTGAAATGAATACCATGGGAGAGTATCAAAGTTTATAAGTTTTAAGTGAGGTTCTACTTTTACCAGACGTCTTCGAATACTTTCGATTTTTATGTTTTGAGTACTATAAATTAGACTGTATACATTTTTGCACAAGCCCTGAACTATAATGGGCGGCATTTTTAAATATGATCAAGGTTGAGTTGGAGCTGCTAAATGACATTGAAATGCATTTATTCATTGAAAAAGGGATACGTGGTGGGGTGTCTATGATTCTTAAAGGACATTCTGAAGCACACAACCCTGATATGATGGATTTTAATCTTGGAAAGGAGGTGAAGCACATCACATACTGGGATTGTAATAGTTTATATGGGACTGCTGTTATGTCTGATTGTCTTCCTCAGAGTAGATGTAGGTGGTTGAACAAGACTGAAATAGCGGAGCTCAATATAATTTCAGATGCTGATAATATCCCTGTGGGCTATATATTAGAAGTAGATATAGAGTACCTGGGAGAAATTCACGACGAGCACTATGACTATCCACATGCTCCTGAAAAATTCATAGTTACTCCTGCGATGTTATCCCCATTCTCTAAGTATATACAATCAAACTGAACTCTCCAACTAGAGGGAAAAGGAAAAAGCTAATGCCCAACTTAAACAGTAAATGAAATAATTTGTTACAATAACGTAATTTAAAACTGTATATTTCCATGTATATGAAGCTTCAAAAGTTACACCGAGTCCTAACTTTCAATCAGAGCACTTGGTTGAAGCCATATAATGATTTTAATACTTCCCAAAGAAAAAATGCATTGAATGGATTTGAAAAGGACTTTTTCAAACTCATGAACAATGCAGTATTTAGGAAGTCAATGGATAATCAAAGACATCATGTAACTGTTCAATTACTAAATAATGAAAAAAGTCTGAAGAAGCGTATTGCTTCACCATCATTTATTTCTTATACGATCTTCACGGAAGAGATATTTGGGGTTTACATGAGAAAAATAAGCCTACTTTTAGTTAGCCTATCCATGCAGGCTTTACAATCATAGACATAAGCAAGACTATCATGTATAACTTTAATTATAATTATGTAAAAAGCAAATATGGACAAAACAAATGAAAAGCTCTTATTCACAGACACAGAATTCCTCTGCTACGAACTGAAAACAGAAAATGTGTATATGGATATGTAAGATAATATAAACCGATTCGAAACTTTAGACTATCCAGAAACACATTTTTTTTACAGTTTATACAATTAAAAAGTTCTGGGTAAAATGAAATTGAGATGAACAGAGAGTGTATTCGAGAGCTTGTGGGACTTCGTTCGAAGCTTTACTCTATTCAAAAGGAGAGCATTGAGGAGAAAAATATAGGTAAATGTGTGTCAAAAACAGCTATCAAAAAGAAAAAGAAACATTCCCATTATTAAAATGTTTAAAGCCGGGGATCTTACACTACGCCAATATGTCTATGATAAGAAGTGAGAAACATAAATTGTAAAGTATCTCCCTGAATAAACTTGCACTTTTCCCCGGAGATGACAAACTCTATATTTTAGATAATGGATGTGACACTCTTGCATACGGTCACTACAAAATAAGACAAATGTGTTCACCAATGGAGAAATACAAAAAATCACCCTTTAAATTTTGTATATTGGTATATTGAAATGGAAGCTTTTATAATAAAGATTCTATCACGTAAAAAGCTCGAGTGCTTGTGAGTATCATAGCCTGATATCACCAGGTGAAACAGCACGGCTTTATCAAAATTAAATAGTTTAGTCAAAATTATTTAAGGTTGTAGGTGACGTTAATCGCTTTCTCGCAGAGCCTCCTGGGAAACGTTTTAATAAAGGGCTAAACGAGTAAAACCCAATACGTACTGATATTTTAATAAAATATTAGTGATTTATAAAAGTTCTATCAAATTAATGATGTAACTATTTTATAAACTCCTGGTGTGTCTTATCGTTCCGCCTCCTCCCCTCCAAAAATATTTTTTTTTATCCACCACTGGTTAATGCTATTTTTATTAGAAAAGTGACCCACCTGCTCAATGGAAAGGATCAATGATGGAAAGAGTGACCCCCTTTCCACAGTGAGGAGGATCAAAACTAAAACCCTCAAAATAATAATCCCTGATCCACCACTGATCATTGCTATTCTTATGAGAGAAAATGAATCACTGGCTCTATGGGAAGGATCAATGTGGGAGAAAGTGGCCCAACTTTGCAGTGAGGAGGATCAATGCTAAAACCCCCAAAATAATATTCACCAATCAACCACTGATCATTGCTATTCTTATGAGACAAAGTGACTCGCCTGTTTTATGAGAAGGATCAATATGGGATAAAGTGATCCAACTCCACAGTGAGGAGGACCTATGCTATAAACCCCAAAATAATATTTCCCTATCCACCACTCAACAATGCTATTCTTATGAGAGAAAGTGAATCACTGACTCTATGGGAAGGATAAATGTGGTAGAAAGTGACCCAAAGAGGAGAATCAATGCTGAAACTCAAAAAAATAGCTAACCCCCAAAATAATATTTCCCGGTCAGCCACTCAATCACTTTGAGAAGTCTTAATATTATGCGTATGGGGGAAAGTTACCCACCTCAATAGTAAGGAGATCCCAAGATAAAACTTGATAGAATTAATGTCAAACACCCAATATTATATTTCTTGATCCGCCACTGATCAATGCTATTCTCATGGGAGAAAGTGACTCACCTTCCCTGTGAAGACGATCACTGTGAGAGAAAATGACCAAACTCCGCAGTGAAGAGGATCAATGATAAAACTCGAGAGAATTGTCAACCCCCAAAATAATATTTCTCGATCCGCCACCGACTCACTTTGAGAATTCTTATTACTATTCACATGGGAGAAAATGACTCACCTCAATAGTAATGAGGGTGCAAGATAAAACTTGAAAGAAATGTCAAACACTCAAAACAATATTTCCTAATTCGTCACTGATCAATGCTATTCTTATGGGAGAAAGTAACACACCTTCCCAGTTAGGAGAAACTGTGGGAGAAAGTGACCCAACATCACAATGTGGAGGATCAATGTTAACCTTATGGGGAGAAAGTGAGCCAGAACTGTAATTTCAACCACTATTCATTACTTTGTCGCTCTTGTTTGGGAAATAGCTTGTTCTTCGATGTTAACATTTGTAATAGCAAAGTTATGGATCCCCTTTAAAATTATCTATATTTTGTGCGTTTTTTGGTTTTTAGAGTTTTTGCGTCTGCCGATACAAAATTAAAAATTTATACCATATTAGAATTTTTGTTTTTATTAGTTTAACAGTTTTGAGAGCCACCACTTTTCATTCATTTGCTGGACCCATATTTTTTTGTATCCAATATTTAAACCTTTCAAACTTTAGGTTATATAGGGTATAGGCTTAGTCCTTTTACCAATTTGGAAATTTTTTCGTTACTCTATGGTAGATTTTCTAATAGTGAATAGCGTTGGCATGATTTCGAACAACTGCCCCTCTCCCAAGCCCATTTCGATTCCCCCACTCCCATTTTAAGATTTTAATACTTATTTGGATATCTGATATGGTTCTTTTACATACCTGCCTAATTTTAATCTTCAACTACACCGATAATAATGTTTTACATTAGTTACACCAATTTTGAACTCTAATATTTCCTTTTTTATAATAATTTTGAAATTCCATTTATTGAGACATAATTTGATATTCCTGGAGAAATATTTACTTAAATGCAAAATTTCAATTTTATTTTACACCAAAAAGTTATTTTAATTTGACTTAAGAAATTTTAAAACTTCATTTCTTATAACCGATTTTGACACTACAAATTTTCTATTTCAGACATTTAGTTTCCAACAGTTCCATAAAACAAGCCCAAAGCGTGCTATAAGTCCACTTACCATAACAAATTATTATATATCTCTTCTACTTATAAAACAGATTGTTGGTCTTTACGTCTATTTCCTAAGATCTCTGGATTCACTTAACTGATTACGATTAATTTTTTAGATTCTATAGATTTTTACCGGGAAGGTTTTATGCTATTTCTCAGATAAATAAAATTGAATTATATTAAATTTCTCAAAGATTTTATCTTAAATCTCGTGATCATTAATGAATTATCCTATTTAATGTAAATTCTTTATTTTTATTCATAATTTTATAAGTAAATCCATGGAATAGTAATTACAGAATACGCTTCAATAAAAGATCCAAAAAGAGAAATCATATTTTAGTTAGATGGTTATTTTGAATGTACAGATCCTTATAGAGATAGTTTCTAGACCTATATATTCCATTATTATTAGAGAGCTACTGAATATAATATAGGTTGTGGTATTTTTTTATATTATGTTGAACTACCCTAGAAAGTTTATAACCCATTAAAAACTGTCTATGGGTGGTATGAAAGAACGTATAGAGAATTTTTGGTGGACCTATAGTGTGGTCCTCAGCACACTATCGCTCCACCTATGATGACGCAAGTGAACCCAAACTAATGTCAACAAAGCATCCACTTAGTCACATTCTTGCATACGGCCCTATGTCTTCAAGGAGCTGAGCAGTGACGTTCAAGGCAATACCAGTACTTTATGTAGGCACTGTGGAGTGACAAAAGCGAGGACACACTTGCATCTACCGTTATGTCTTCAGAAAAAATCTGACCCAACGATGTTGATTCGGTGATAAGTTAGATTTAGTTAAGAGATTCCAGATTCAAATATCAACTCTCATTTAAAGCAAATGTGATTAAACATCCACATTACCCTTTGAATTGATCGTATCCGTGCATGCAGCCAAAGTTATAGGTCTGTCAAAGAAATACTTTCCTTGATATGATGGTTATCCAAACAACATAATAAAATCCTGAGAGCCATGATCTATTCCTAGGCGTTGGAGATTGTGGGGTGGTCCCACAAAAACCCATGCTGTTGATAGTGCTCAATTTCCAAATGAATGTGAAGTTGTGTAGTATAATAAAATCTATGAATTATTCTATACATGTAAATAAATCAATCCGCTCAGTAATCAAATAACGTTTAGTATTAACTTGACCAATGAGGTGGAACAGTTACACTCGGGTTTATTCAGGATGTTATGAATTTATCTGTCCGTCTAGAAAAGGGACCGTGTTTATATTTTACAACAATATTTTTACTGACTTCACTTACAATCCATGCGACACACCATTAAATATCTTATTAATACTCTTCGATGAGTATCTCTTTGAGAAGACGCATAATTACAATGTGGTTGCTTCATATAATGATTTGAAAATCAAGAGATTCTAGTATGAAAACAGGGTGTTTAGGAGCCCCTCAGGGTAATTAAGGGTGATTTTCCCAGCCGGGTATTTACCGTACACCCAGATAAAACGCTGTACTACTATGTGAGATTGAGGCTCCATGTCGTCAAAGGTCCAATTTAACTTAAAATCAAAGTACTATCAAATAAATAATACACTCATCCTATCAATTCAATTTAAAAGCACTGGGAGGATGACCTAAACGGGAGCAGTACTTTATCAAAAGCCACTTTGTGGCGCTCTTCTTCCTCATTTTAACGGTTGCTCTCCAGCATGTTGATATCTTTCACGTGAAAGATCCTCTCGCACTTTGGTTCATCCACAGGTAAATCATGTCAGAAGATATTGAAGATAGAATTCTAACAGAATAATTATTATACAATTTGGACTTCAATGAAGATATGTTTACTGCATATAAGAATTAACTTAACTAAAATTTAAGGTCTCTCTTTGAAAATAGCGTGCATAACTTGGCTACTATTATAGCCAAGAATGTGTACGGGTTTATATATTATAGTGATTATTTTAGAGAGACAACAAATGATCGGTCATTTCTATTAAAAATTTTAAATCCAAACAAGCCTCTATTGAACACAGAATAACTTATCGTATGCAAAAATATATTATGGGATGTTCAAGACACAGTAGGAAAATATTCTTATAAGATGAACCCGAAGTTAAAGGAAATAATTTTATAATTAATGTTTTCTTGGCTAAGATCAGTTTTGAGCTATGTGTTGTTTTTGCAGTGGCTTTTTCGAGTAAAGACCATCTACTTTGTAAGAAGTGGGCAGAACAGCGCAAGTGACATTCGGGTGCAGCCAAAGCTTTGTTGGAATGGGGCTTCACAGTGTATGCGAAATTTAAATTAATTTTGCATTTTTCTAATTACAAAATTGGCGTGTGTGCAACATATCCAAGCAAAGTTTCACATCAAAATTAATGCGAAAAATAACTCTTTTTATGGATTCAGAGTACAAAGTTGTTTAAGACCTCAATTATAGATCTAGGTAGAGCTCTGAGAGATCTCAGAAGCAATAGTGTTCTTATAGAATGCGTCACCATATTGTTATCAGTAGTCTACCGATCAACTATAACGATAATCCTGAGGGTCACTATAGATGACAAGGTCTGCACCTGCCTGAAAAATCATAAGATCAAAAGATAAGGCCCAGAGGTTGTTAAACTTTCCATGTCAACCAAAATGCATATCCGCTTGTTCAAAAAATAAAGTTAGATTGATTTGTTGATAAAGGTGTTTCTGAAATCTGGCAATGTAATCTTCTCAAAGCATGAACGCAAGGGGTCCTTGAATAAATTTCAGATTTATAAAGTTGTCAAGGACTGTTTTTATTAATTATTTAAAGTTTTTAACGTACACTTTCTGAACCAACTGATTTTCTCAGTATACTAAATTTTCAAGGATATCTAGGCACTTGACTATTTTATTCTTGCCGATATACAAGTTTTGAAAAACAAGCCGTTTTGTGATTCTAGGAGTAAGCTATTCTAGCTCTGAAAATAAACCAGCTGATAAAATTAATGACCGTATTTTAGACCAGTTCGAAGCACCATTCCACACTTACATGTTCATAGGGAATATCATGTATAAATTTAATATCTTAAGTTAACTGGGCTTACCCATCCACGATTTTCAATTAAAATTGAGAACCTACCAATTTGATGCCTGACTCGAACGCACCTAAACTGTATAATGCGACCCACTTAAAGGTAAACATTCTGCAAAACTTTATTATAAGGGAAACTGTCATGACAGGTCATGGGAGAAATAGTCTTGACACCATGATTCTAGCAAACCTGCCCTTTCAGTTTATATATATACAGTTTTGAATCAGGGTTTGACGTGTGACCACCAATATATATTCTGCGAGTTCCCATGATAGTGTTAGCACCAACCTGTAAATGATCGCTCCTGATGATTAAATCAATATCGTCGTTTACAAAGAGGTATTCCTTTAAATTTTGTTACGGTAATTTATTTCCTTCAATTAATAGAAATTAAATATATTGTGTATCTAATATTAAAATATAAATAGTTATACTAACATTACATTGAAATGTTTAGTTCTGAAGATATATATATTAACAACTCCAAATTTTTCATCATGGTAGTTTTCTAACTTAAACGTTGCGTAACCTCTCTATCCCTACTCCTAGCTACTGGTATTAACCTCGTGAAAAAGCTAAACTGGATATTTATTATCTCTGAGCTAACTGTTGTTACAAGTAGAAGACAGCACAATCTTTTTATTTTTTTAATATTGTAAATCTTCCTTTAAAATAAGATAGATTTTTCAACGTTGGTACGTCAATGTTGTTAGTAGCTCCTTCTCGGCTCAGTATACCACAGTCCGACATAACTGAAAGTGAGGATATATGGCAACAATTAACTGAGAAAGAACGAAGAAAAATGCTTTATACACATGACATGCAGTTTACTCAGTGGTGATACTAGGTGTGGTTCTAACTATTTGCCAAATTTGCCAAATATTTTAGTTAAGTGGTTGTAAAAGGTAAGGGGAAGGGCTATTGGAGTGTTGTAAAGGTATATGGAGTGGCTAGTACTGAAAAAAAAAATATGAACGGTATTCTCCTTTAGTATTATATGGAAAAATATAGTTGTATATACAGTACATCTATCGCCTCACATGATATCCACTTGCGGCGCTGATATTAGTGAAACCAAGCAAAAATAAATGGATATAAATCTAGCCCAATTAAACTAACTCCATTATTAGTAATTACTTTAAGAGACATAAAACTGCAACCACTTATTTTATATTTCTAAAATATGGCAATGGGGTCTGGGTCTATGTTTTTATACATTGTGTTATCTATAACAGGAAACAGGTTTTGTACTCTGATGTTTTAAATAAAATTTAAATTTATTTCTTTTAAGATGATTGGACTTCTTAATTTGATATTAAGCTCAAATACATTTTTGTTGAATTCTTGAGTCTTATTACCAGACTAAAGAAAGTATTCTTAAAACCCTTTATTAATCTCGCTGTTTCCCTTGGTTTATAGAATCTTCTAAAATTGTATGTATAGTACTATGATTTTCAAGTATATTTGACATTTACAGTTCCTGTTTGCACATATGCTTCCCCCATTACACAATGTTAAATTGGTGTTGGAATTGAAAGCCCCAATTTTTAGTTGCATGCACCAAATAACAAAAACCACGGTGTAATATAGAGCTAATGTTGCCCAACCTACAACAGAACTGGCTTGTGAAGATTTTTAGGTCGTCAAAGTCTCCCGGCAGAGAGCTATAAAAGGAAGTTCATTAAAGATGTTATATGCTTTTAAGTATAGGTAACTATGTTGACTGTTTACTGTAAATATAAATTATTACATATAAATTGTTTCATTTCTCACAAAGAAGAATCAACCTAAATCACTTTTATCAAACAGCGACTGGCTTTGGAAAGTGGCATTTTTTAAGACGTGACTGGCCATATTAATCGAATCTAGAATTTCAAGCTGAAATAAATTTGGTTTGTGATCTATTCGAGCATATTCAAGGCATTCTGTGCAAAAATAATGCTACTTGAAGAGCAAGTGAATGTTCGTAATTTGGTTCATTTCCCATGTTGTAAAAAATTTCCTGATAAACGTGAAGAAGAATTTTTAATTTTATTTGAATTAGAATTTATTTCTGAATTAAAAACAATCAGAGAAGATTTTCTGATCTTTATGGTAAAAGAGGTTAATTAAGGCTGTTTTAAAATACATTTGACTGCAATGTTGTAAAAATCAGTGGCGTAGCTAGCTTATAAAGAAGGGAAAGCTGAAATGTTAATTAAAAGAGTTATATCTTGTATTGGCTGTAACCGATGGTTTAGTAATATCATTTTAATTACTCAATTTTGTTCACATGACACGTCAGATTTTTAATAGTACAAATAATACGGTAATACAAATTTACTATTTATTTCCTCCTATTTTAAAACTTAGATAAAAACTAAATTAGTTTTACACAATTTGAATGCACACATTAAACAAAACATTTTCTTCAGGGTCAAGTTAAAAGTAAATAACAATAATTTTTAGAAGGAATTAAAGTGATTAAACGGGGAAACAAACATATTTCTCATTAAAATATTATAATTAAAATAAATGGTACTGAACTCTGTACGGACTTTCTCGCTCTATTGTTTTAAAATGGAGATATTTATTCAAAACTCGTAATATGTGTGAAACGAAATAATATACACTAGCAAACCAAAGCACAAATTGAACTATACCTATGTAAAACTTTTTTTTAATCGTGGCTTTAAATTTTATAATTTTGTTTTTAAAGAATTAATGTCCTCATTTGTATGTTTGGACAGATAAAAAAGACCAATGTAAGGTCCACAAGGGTAAATACTTCGTATTAAAATTTAAACTTTCAGTTAAAATTTTCGACATTTTATTAGGTATTGCAAATATTCATGCCATTACGTTCCTATTAAATTCCTCATTTATAAATTTTGCCTATTAAAAAATGTGAGTATTGAGTAAGTATTGAGTTTAAAATGGATATAAAGCATTGTTGTACAAACATCATAAACTTTTAGAGACTTACTTATATTTAATTACTCTATGGTATTGGAGAACTTTGCGTTAAGGCTTAAGAAGTATCTCTTTACAACTAAAGCTCACAAAATTGAAATAATATATTTACCAATATCTCAGAAACTGTTGGATTTATAAAAATATAGTTCATATAAAAGTTTTTTATTTTTAATATTATTACAATTCTGCAATGATAAGTTATTTAGTATCTCAAATAGTTGCGGAGATACGGAAGTTTCTGCTTCTGTAAAGCCAGTAAAATAGCCAGTTTATTTATAATCTTCATCAACAACTAGATACGAATTTTAATCAAATCGTTAGAGTTGATTTTGAGAAAATCAACATTTTCTCTTATTGCCCTTTATTAAACTACTATTAATTTTAAGTTCAAACAGACACACAGACAGACGTCATTGCAAAGACCACTTTTTAGGGTTTGGGGGGGACTTGATACGTCGACATTCATCATCATTTCAGGTTAGATTTTCTTTTGCGGTCGCAATACTTTTACCTTTTGTGTACGAAACGTTATTATATATATATGTGTGTGTGTATAACTTGAAGGTTATTGGTTTTATAAACATATGCTTCTTATAAAATATTTGTATTATAAATAGACCTACATATTTATAACGATAAGTAGTTTCATATCTTAATTAGTTTAAGAGATATAAAAAGAGCTAATTTACGCATCATATCGGAACCCTTAAATTAATTTTGCTGAAATATTGAGGGATGCCATTTTGTTTGGAATATTTAGAAATGTTTATAAATGTAATTTAATCAAAATCGTTAGAGCCGATTTTGAGAAAATCGACATTTTCTTTTATTGCCCTTATTAAACTACCCTTAAATTTTTGGTTGGATATTCAATTCTAAAAACTCCTTGGGGCAACCCTATGAAAACCCAATATACCAAATTTTAGCCCAATCACTAAAATAGTTTAGGCTCTAGTGGGCAGAAACCACTTTTTTGGATTCGGGTGGTCATGAATGCAAACATTAAAATCTTGCGAGAAAGTAAATATTATGTTAGCTCCATTTTTAAATTAACCCGTGATGAATTTGTGTTCTCTGTACGTTAAATAGTTCTTAAGAGAACAATGGGGGTTAACGTTTTTAAATCAAGTAGTTGGAAAGTTACATGACTGATTAACTTTCTTAGAAATCTTCTGTCATTTACTAACATCCACATCCCCTCAGCCTTTTTCCGCCAAAACTTCCCAAAGCACCCTTCATGACACGCCATTTGACAAAATTCAAATCACAACGTTGTCAAGCATAAAATATAATCTAAATGATTCTCAAAATTTTGCAGATAAATTTAATAAACTTCCATCATTTAGAAAAGTGAAGAGGAGTGTTTACAACTAAAAAAAAATATTGGCTACAAAGTGAAGTGAGTCTCAATAGGGGAAGAGAAATAATTAAATAATATTTTCCCCGTGCAAGAACTTATTATTTTGGGAGCAGTTTTTAAACTTCCAAAAACTACTAAGTAGTATTTGATATTTAATTTTCTCATCCCTCCTGTAGAAGTTTTGGGGATACTTAGTCTCATTGTTTGCCCTGACGCAACGCCCCTGGTACAAATACCAATTATGTTTCAAATGTAATTTATTGATCTCGAATCAGATGACATGCTGAAACACAAACATATATATAGGAAATATTATCCCACTTTATAGTTCATGGCGGCCTGAATAGTTTCTGAATTTGAAGTAATTTTCTTGGTAAGTTGTAAGTTTTTGGTAAAACAACCGTGTGAACAAAAATTCTCAAGAATGAAGTATAGCAAATCCCAACATCGATCAAATTAATTTTATAAGCATTTGAAGTCATTCTAATAATGGGCACCTTAAGCTTGAAAACTCAGATAAGAAATATTTTAAAATTAAAAAATAATTTCTATCATATCCAATAATCTTATTATTGTTTGTTTGTTACCGTTGAAACATACCATTGACATCACAGTTTAAATTATTTTCTGTTTTTTGAAAATAATTATGCCCGGTAGCCTTTCTTTGTAACTGTTACATTTCATTTTCGTTCTAAATAATATCATTTAGATTCCCCTAAACTGATCTAAATAAATGTTATTCATTCATTTATAAAAAGGCTTTTTTTTTACTTTGGGCCAAAAAAAAATGTATAAAAAAATATTATTTGGCTCACATACCAAAAGACTTGAAAATCCCTGTCCATACCATAATATACCTAAGTGTATGGTAGACAAATTAAATACTTTAAATTTGATGTATAATTTGTTTTAGAAATATACAATTTGTTCAAGCTCTGTATGCTTATTACTTTCTCTCGACATTGGAGAGAAAATAATATGATCATAAAAACAACCAAACTCGAGATTTTTATAAATGTCAACGTTTCATGACACATTGAAATTAAACAAGTAATTTTCGCAATGCCGTATGTCTGTCTGTCTGTTTCTCGAGCTAAAGCTGAAACTATTTTCCTATTGGGCTAAAACTTGGTATATGGGGTTTTCATAAGTTCCCTCCAAGTGTCTTAGGAATTAGATATATAATCATACATTTAAGGGTACTGAAGGGCAAAAAATATATATATTTTCTCAAAATTCACTATAGTAATTTTGATTAAATTTTATAATAGAAAAATGTTTATCAATATTAACCATTTGGAAACTATCATTTTATCATGAAATTGATTTTGAAAGTACTTTACACAAGGAAAATATTCCAATTTTTTTTATCATTTCCCTGCGACTATTTGAGATACGAAATAGCTTATTATTATAAAGTTGTAGTACTTTTAGGGTGACCTGGTGGTCTAGGGGTAAGGTGTCAGACTTCTGTGCTGGCGGGCCGGGGTTCTATCCTTGGTCCCAGCACAATTTTATCTGATTTCCAAACCCTTCCTTCACCTCTGACAAGACATCTTGTGAATGTGGGGAATGCTAGGCCTCCACCGTGGTTAGATTCCACGTTAAACTGTAGGTCTTTCATTTCATCTCACAATCACCCTACCATTACACATTAGCGTAAGTGTGTATAACCCGAACGGGTAGTAAGACGCGGTGCTAATAATAATGAAAAATAATAATAATAATATATATATTATTATTATTGTGCTTTTAAAGAATTTTTTTAAATATGTTTTATAAAGACGATCATTTCTGTGCTACAAGCAAATCTATTTACCTTTTAATTTAGGTATTTGAAAATGAATTTGATTATTATCTTCTTTAGTGGACAAAGATGTTTATCCTTTCTTAGTTTTTCTATAACGGTGATCCTAGTTCCTAATATCATAGAGTAAGTAAGAAACAGTGTAATTATTTAATTTAAGATCGTTAGTAGAATGTTTCTACAACAATATATAGACCTATTATTTTGTTTCACAAATCTTATTAGTTTTTAGTAAATGCCTATTTTAAGACTCAAGTGGGAGAAAGTCTGTGCGGTGTACCGCACCATTTATTTTCTGTATGTAACCTCCCTCTCCCCTTTGATTTATTTGAAGTTGTCTGCCAGATTTTAATTTTCTATTTCATATATAAAGTTTCTTCTAACTAAAGTCCTTCCCACCACATTTCCTATATCACCATCTTTCAATTTCACATTTATATTTTTATGGCTATAAGCGGCAATTCCCCAACCTTTTATGCTCATCTATTCAATCATTTTCACAATCACAACATTACGACATCCATTTCACCCCTTGGTGGTTGAATTAAGCTAAAACACTTCTTTACTGATGCTTTCTTTTTACCTGAAAGTTTAATTTCAATATTTCAGGTTAAGAGGTTTGGGAGATACAGTTATTAGTCAGCAAGTCAGGTTTTCATTTTAATATAGGCAGGGTGAGTTGAAACTTTCTACCGGTATTAAGGTAGATAGAAAATACTACAACAAATCTCTTTATTTAACTAATGTATGTCTGCAAAAGTGACTCTTAGGTGCTAGAGGGTGCTGATGAGCTGCGTGTCAAATGTTTATTTTTCACCATCGTCATTCGTGAAGCGAATTTCGTACGTGTAACAAAGAGCATTTCACGGATTCTGAGATGGCCGACATGTACCTAGAGTATGAGGCTGCCAATGAAAATGGTTGAACTGCTGTAAGAATGTACCATGAACAGTATCCTAACGGGAATGTGTCAAACCAACAAACATGGGCACGTTTACACCATCAACTGTGTGAAACCGACCGATGTAAGCTATTGTATATACAAATACTTTTAAAATTATTTGCCTTTCATTTGTGTATTAACAGCATCTTCTAGCAACTATGGGTGACGTCTGCGGGGAATTTATTCTTTAACGAAAAATATTTTTTGGAAAGTTCCTTACCTCCCATTAAGATTTATACAGAGAACTTGAAATCACCTCACCTTTATATATAAGACTAGATAGCTGTTGCCCGCGGCTTTGCTCGCGTGTAAGTTGATTATATACAAATACGAAAATATACATATGTATTTACAGATTAATTTAAAATATTACGTTACGTTGATGACCATAACTTGACCTCAGATAAAAAATAATGCAGATCCGATACAAACTTTCACCCCCTTTTTCATTCCTTATTAAATAAAATTTCCAAAATTCCTGAAACGCGTATTTATTTGTTTTACGTCAATAACCGAAATACAAAATTTTATTTATGTAACTTTCAAAATGACGGACTTTCATACATATTATCATACATATTATCATCCCCTTTTTGACCCCTTTGGGGTGGAATTTTCTAAAATCCTTTCTTAGTGGGTGCCTACATAACAAAATGAATATACAGTCCGAATTTCATGCTTGTAGCCTTGATAGTTTGCGCTCGGCGATGATGAATCAGTCAGTCAGTCAGTCAGTCAGTCAATCAATCAGGACATGTTATTTTATAAGTATAGATAGAGGCATGGTGTTTACATTACTAGCTCTAACAACTCCATTTTATTAATCAAAAACATTAAATTAGGTCCTGCATTGGTGGTCGAGTTGTAAAACGTGTAACTTTCACGTTGATTTGAATTTCAAATGACGGGGAGTTCGAGTTTGAAACCGAATGGATATCTTAGGGATATATTAACCTTGCATGTTTCTCACATTCCCTTTCCACAAATACAGGTCCATTTCCTATAAAACTATAATTTTCTTAACCTATGCCACTACCGTAATTAATATAGGCTATACATGTACATTTAAAGAGAACTAAGACTTGGGGACAAAAATAAATATGATAAATGAATAATTTTGTATATTTATTTTTTAATAAGAACACCAAACTAGCATAATCAAGGTCCAATAACATTAGTTGTTTGCTAGTTAAAAAATAAAATGTATATCAAAGAAAAACATTAAAATATTTATATAAAATATCTTCTATACTCATTAGAATCATTAGAATATTCATTGGCCTATTTTAAAAGCAAAAATTAAAACTATGTTTGCTATTTTGGCATAACCGCATCCTACACCATGTTTGTGTGTGATGCGGTCGAATGTTTTTTCTGTAAGCTTTCCAAGGACTGGTCTCGACGATTTTATAGGGGAAATCCTTATCATTAGGCATATGGTTTGGTTACAACTCCACAGTAAATGGAAGTCTCAGTCGCCAATAACACGGGCACGTCAAGCTTATCCAAACCTACGCCTCTTCGAACATCTGTGTTGAAAGATAACATATAATGCTAGACTTCTCGGACATCAAGTCATAATCCTGCTTATAAGATGTAGCCTATAAATTCTGACTTTCTGCTTACTAAACAATGGTTACTGTGTAATATCTTTTTTTTTTACTTCACCATGGAAACTCTGATTTGTGTATAGTTGCATATTGGTAAATAAAATATTTCTTTCTTGTTAAAAATAATAACCCAATACTTACTTAACTCGTATGACGCAAGAACCGGAAATATTACGCCACATTTGTGTATACCAACAATTTTATTTGCTTAAAAAGATCAATTTGATTAGACTGGAGAGACCTTTTCTTTTTATTAGAAAGTTATCATCTTTCATTCGCCATTAAAACAAAAATAATTACCTTAATTCACACTTAAATTGCTAAATATTAATTTACGAAAATAATTTATGATTTACCAAATAAATAATACGCTGTACAGCTGTAAGCTGTACAATTATTATCTGTTTATGTCTCCATGAAAAAAAAAAGCACAAGCAAAAATTTGGTATAAACGAAAGCATTCGCCTCACTATACATTGGTTTTACATATATATGTATCTTTAAACATGTTTGTATCTTCATGTGTCATATGCACATCCTCCCTCCTCATGGACGGACCAGTGATAAAGGGTCGAGTCTCTGTTAAGGGGAGGCGAAGAGAAGGATGTTACTTCAAGTGGGATTTATATTCGCGGAATTTTTCCATACCCTCTCTAAGACAGTGTGGGTACATTATTTCTTATCTCACCCTTCATTCTCAATCATATAGATTGTTTTTTCTACACTACTACTTAGCATCCAATCAGGATGTACGCATGCATTAATTACGCAATTTGAGCAGTTATTAGGAAAGTAGAATTTTTGTGCAAATTTACCCGCCGCATTTTCGTGGAGGGAGAAGTGGGAAACCATTTAGGTATAAAAAAATATTCATACCTAACAAGAATTAGAACCTTGATATTCCAGTCACCAGATATCCAGTCCAACACCAGATTTACTTAATAAATAGGCCTACATATCAATTAGTTTTTAGTCAAGGCTGCCACTAGAGCCCATAGACTAATTATACCCAATACTAATGCGTCTGGTGACAAGAAGCTCGTGGTGCCAGCCCACGGCAAAATCATAAAACAAAAGAGCAACGAATGTCAGGCGTATAAAGTAGGCGCACCTCCTACATATTTTGAAATCCTCTTTTATTCGCGGAGTTGGTTGCTATCTTCCTTCCTAATTATAAGGTCGAATTTGCAATCCTCAGGGTCGGAGTAATATGCACCCACACATCCTTCTATCCCCTACCCCTAGAAGAACATTTCCCATGTCAATAAAAAATTCAAATTTTTTGGCCTTTATTTTTTTACTTTCAAATTGACTTCCATCTCTCTCTCGCTTTGGGTCTGGGAGCGCGCCTCATGGACGTTTTGCCAACTACGTGTCGGAATGGTACTGTTCGTCCCTGTCAAACCCTGAGGCGCGCTGGGTAGTATTTTTTTTGTCAGACACCAAAGCTTTGAGTCCCTATGACATAGATGGCGTTACTGGTCTAACATTGACATAAACAAAAACAAAAAACATTTTTTTTATTTACTTTAAATTTGAGAGACAATGTTTTGTTTAACTTATTTTTTATTATTTGAAAAAAATAAGTTTGTCAATTATATATTTAGAAAAAGACTAAACAAAGTATATTAGTTTTTGAATTAATTTTTATGTGATTTTTTAGGGGATGTTTTATAAAGTTAGCGTAGGGATGGTCGCAAGAAGAAAGATGTATAATTGCAAATTATTTAAACATAATTAATTATTTATTGAGCTGTTTATTAAATAACGACCAAAACTATTCTTTATTTAAAGGATTATTCATATTTTTAATTAATAATCTCAAATTACACTTTTAGAAAATGTGTTAGGTTTGCAAGCGTAAGAGGCTAATTTTCTGAGTTTGATATGATCTTACCCCTCCTAGTAAATATTGTATTTATATTTATTATTGGATGATACTGGATTGTAATTAAATTACAACGTTAGAATACGACTGATCATTGAGTTTAATGATATATTAATTTCAAAGGTTTTATTGATAGGTTTGTCCTATAATTATGTTAGACCACACTATTGGTAGGCCACATAATTAACCTAAAATGAATAATGTAAAAGCCTATTTCAGTGGTCGAATGGTCTAAATTATTTGGAGTCGTTCTCGTGTTAGAATGATCTTCTGCTAATGATGGGGAGAGCGTAGTTATAATCCTGGCCAGGTCTATTGAGCGTGGTTTTTCTATAAATATTACCCACTCTCATTCCCCACAAATGCGGAGGGCTTTCCTTTAAAATTTTTGTGTATTTCTTACAAAGAAAACGTACTAATGGAAAGAGTACTCTAAACCTATTTTGAAAATTATCTTAAAAGCCATAAATAATACACAAAATGAGGAAGTTTTTGCGATTTTGTCGCACCATTTATTTAATGACACATTCCACACTCTACTTATTTATATTTATATAAAATTTTTCTTTTTCCATTAGTAGTAATAGTGCATTTTTTTAATGTAGAATTTTCAGGTCATATTTTCTTAATTTTGGCAGTTCTTAATAAGTTTTAGACATCTATGAAGATTATATATTCTATTTTATCATTTTTGAATAATCAATCTTCAAATAAATGATTTTTCACCGTATAAATGTTGGATATAAAAATTAATGTAGTCATAAAATTAGGTTTATTCAATTTTGGCCAAAATACACATATTCTTGGTTAGTCACTATATAAGATGGAGATGAAAGTAGATTTCTTCTTAAATAATTCCTTCTTGATATTTATACAATTTGAGTAATTATTATTAATGATTTGAAACTGAATATTTAGTAATAAGAAGTGAAGAAAGAAATAAGTAAGCTTTAGTTTAGTTGAAGTTTTCCCCCTATTCCACAGCTTCATAAACACTATCTTTAGTTCCTCTATTTGTATGACGTGTATACATTTCCCAAGGTATATCCTGGGCGCTGTTCTATTCTATCAAATCTGCTAAAATCCTGAATGCACCGCGACCGAAATACAATCTTTATATCTTACTGTCAAATGTAGAATAAGATAAATAAATAAAAAATTAGGCCATACCATAGCAAAATTTTCTCATAGTGTCTATGAACACGGTTTGCCGATCTTTGAAAATGTAGGCCTCATCACAAATCATTAATTATTAGAACGTTTTATATTCTACTACCATCATTTTGAAAATTACTCCACCATTAATAGTAAACTATTTATGGCAAGTGTCAATTCTTAATTAAATTATTAGATTAAATATAAAATATATATCGATATAAATAAGTATTTCCTCTTTTTAAAATATTGATAAGTGAATAAATTTTTTTAGTAAAATATACCTAAGAATATCGATAGAAAGACTAAATCTAAAATAATATAGCCCACCGAATAAAATCAGGGGTATTAATCCCTTATGACAACATTTTATAAACTTAATTGCTATCTAGATCCTACATAGACGATAATAAATCTTTCGATTATTTTTTCGATGTATTCATATAAATAATCAATAGAATGTATGGAAACCTTTAGTTTTACATTTATTTATTTTATACAGCTTTATCTGACTTTTTAAATCCAAGTGTTCCATCATATCGGGAAAGATTTCATTTATAGAAGTTATGGAAACTCTATTTCCCTATTACCCTGGTCATGATTTAGAGATTCTAAGCTTTGTATCTTTTTCAAAGATTGGAGATGACGTTATAGCAAATCTGCGGATTTTAAAATTCTAACATGCCGTAAACAATAATTTCTAATTATTTTGGAAAAATGTTAAATTTCTAATTTGCTTGTCCACCTTCAGAATTCCTACTTAAATGTTTTTAACGGTTTATTTGAAAACTACATATAATTTTTAAATGCCTAACATATTCCCACATTTATCCACATAGAAAATATTTATGAATATATATTATATGTGTCTAACAGTCTAACCTCTTCCATCTATCGGGATTTAAATGATCGATTTCTCATGTTCAGAGGATATTTAGATATCAAGCAAGGTTTAACCAAATCAAACGATAAATTTCAATTATATAACCAAACAAATTTTATTTTAGAGTAGCTTTGGCTACTTTGAGAATATTCGATTACTTCCCCCTTCATTGTATATTCATACATTTTGAAAGTTAATAAATTTTATACATGTAATTTACACTATTTGAGGTTGTCCTTACCCCCACCTGACAAATTTTCCTAATTTTACACTATGAATAGACTTCTCATTTAAATTGAAATCTGTTATATTTTTTTTAAACATATTTATAGCTATATGAATTGATCGCTTTTAATTCCAGAATAGATTTAAATCCATATTTAACTTAAAAACTTTTGTTTTTTTGTCCTGGAGAATAAATTTAAATACTAAATATTTAGATATTTTCATTATTTGAAATTGTTCTTCCAACGGCTGGCCGAATTTATGTTTTATTCAAAACAAAGAAATAATCATTACTATTATCTTGAAAGTAATATCATTCCTTCCTCTCTAGCATGAACATTAATATTTTCTAAGTTTCGCTTAGAAAATTCAAATTTTAGGAATTATGTTTAATAATTTAACAGTACTTATTCCTTCAAGACATACCAACATTTTTACCACAACTAGACATTAATATACTTCTACAATGCTGGATTTCCAATTAACCATTTAAATAGTTTCGACTTTATGGTTTTTGAAGTGATATTTTTAGCTGCTTGTCAAATTTCAAATACTTTGAAACCGAGTTAAGATTGTTTATAAAATTTTTATAAATTTTAGATACACCAAAACCTTTTTTAAACTAAGCATGATATTTTTTTTAAATCTACTACAATATATATATTTTGAAGACCTGTTTGTCAAATGTTATCTTGGTGAGTAATTTAAAATAGAATTACAAAATTCGCCCTTTTCTCATTTTCCAGAATTCTAAATTAAAAGAAACATTTTCAGACTTTTATCTATATTTGTAGTTTTCCATAAATCCACTTACCAACGTTTAGTTTTTAAAAACCTACCACACCGTTTACCATCATTTTTATAATTATCATTTATAAATTTCCATTTTTGAATTATTTGGCTATACGTATATATCGTTCTAACTGAATTACGAGTTTAAATTTTCTGCCACACGTAAATGTATATTTTCTTTATATACAAGACCTGCACAATTTTTTATGTGTGCATCTTAAACAAATTTTTAACATACATTATTTTATAAATTTGAATAAATCTTAAAGTTTAATGATTCATTTCAATTTCAATTAAATTGAAAATTGTTATTTCTTTGGCTTGAAGAAGAAATCGTGTTTATCTAACTTTCACTATGAAATTTTAAAAGTTATCGTGTTTTTCTAATATTCAATTCGAATTTTTTAAATTATCGTGTTTTTTACTAATATTCACTTCGAATATTTAATAAAATCGTATTTCTGTACATTTCATTTAGAAATTTAAATCTCATTTATCTATTTGAAGTAATTTCCCCATCTCCTTTCACGACATTAATGTTTCATGATTCATTAGAAATTTTCATATTAAGAAATACATTATAGAGAATAAAAATGTGTTAGGTCAGGCAAAAATCAATTTTAAAACTTTATATATTTCTTGAAATTTTAAAGATTTCATCTTGATGTACGTTTTGATGTTTCAGGCATATACATACATTGTCTATATAATAACAATTATTTTTGACTGATGGTTTAAGATTTTGATATAAAAAAGGAAAGTTTATATATATAATCACTATCACAGTATAACGATTTTTTGTTGAATTTATTGATTTTAATTTTTACATGAAATAAATAATCATGACGTGATAAAATAATTTAAGGCATTTAGGATACGTAATAATCAATATTTTTAGGATTAGTAATCATAAAATTTAACGTGATATTATCTACCTTTAGGGGTGGAAATGTACGTATTTAATTATTTAAACAATAAAGTTAAATAATGTATTTACTTAATATTTATAATACGAAGTGAGTCCATTGGGATGGATATATTTTTTTTTTACTATACACTAATAGATGTACGCTTCATTGCCCGTGGTTACCACGTAAGTCATTGCGTGGCTACCCGGGGCAATACTTTAGATTACTTCAAACATTCGGAAATATGCTTTAATATTACTATAGTTTCTAACCATTTTTTTATAAACTAAAAATAATCTTGACCTTAATCTAAAATTCAGTTTTAAGATATACTCGTTTTTGCCATTAGGCCACTTATTATGACATTTCAGTAAACTACGTGTGATATACGAGTATATTAGGCAGTACTCGTTAAATAAAAACAAATTAACACTTCATTTGATTAATATAGATTTCTAATTTATCAATTACTGTGGGTAAACTAAATATACTTTCGCTATATTATGAACCTAAAATTAGATTGGTAATTTCGAAAATTGGTCACATTTCTTCTCATAGCGTTAACTGCCTTCTACGTTTACCTATTTCATAGACTCATCCAGTTCATTAATGTGTAGTACTTGGGATGTACATTTCATGAATTGGTTAGGTTACATTTTCCTTCAACTCATAAAGTGGACGAGCTTTTCCACTTGTCCATGTAATATACAAGCAGAAAACAGGTATGGTCATTTAAGTTAATATAAGAGTTAATTGTTTAGAATTGAAGCTTAAATTAGCCACAATGTTTTATTTTAATACAATATTATTATATGGAATAACAACTAATGATGTAGTAATTAGATAATAAAATATTTTACAGTTAAGGAAATAGCCAGAGTGAATAGCATTTTTCCCGGTTCGTGAGATGGTGATTATAAGTAGCTGTTTAACAACCATGAAAAGTGATTTTCAACTTCATGAAATAGGATGTTTCGCTATCGTGATGAACACTTATTATAATTAGAATATTTGGAAAGAGAATTGTTTTGGTTTTCAAAAATAAATCTTTTATTGAATTTTTGTAGGAGCACATTTACATTTTGGGATAAATTAATGGTATAATTATTGTAATTTAATAATTTGATGAAGAATTCTTAATTCATTTAAAAATTAAGTAGGCATACAAATTTTAATATGTACAAACCAAAATAAAATATTAATATGATATGTATAATATGTTGTATCCAATTTTGTTAGAAATTGTAGATTTACTGAAGATATCTTATATATGTTTGTATGACATTATTTAACACTTCATATATAAAACATATAAGATTTAAATATTTTAAAGAAATTGTCAAAAATAATCCACTAAATATTAAACCATCCTATATACGATATTCTTACAAAACTACCAAAGATTTTGGTTGGAAATCATAGACCCACTGATATTTGTATAAGACCATCTGGGCCAAGAAGGCCGTCGAGTAAAGAGTTTGAATTGTTGTTTGCTCCGATTGAAATTTCTCCTTGTGTGATAAGTATCTGTTGAGAAAAAATAAATCAAATAAATTTGTAATCTTATATAAGACAGTTATTGTTTAAAATTTTTGAAACAAAGTACTTAAATATATTTTATTATAAAAGCTTTCATTTCTTTTAATATTGATTCTTAAACCATTATGAGACTGCAATGCATTCAATTTTGAAATATGAGGTAAAGAATAATTGAGTTATTTAATGAGAAACTATATATTAGATTTGTTTAAAAGTTATTAATAATATTTATTCGTCCTTATTCATGTCTAAAGCAAGCAAATATTTGAAATAGTAATGTTATTATTACTTTTATTTAAAATATCCACTTAAAATTATATACTGTCGAGGGTAGACCAATGAACATTTATTATACCTATTGATACCAGGTGAGAAGAAGTGTGTATATATTTGGTTTTGTCAAAAAACATATAATTATGTTGTTAAATATTAAATTAATACATTTATATAAAATAGAAAGAATAGTGTATAAATCAGATTATCCAAACTGAGCTTATTATACGATTATTAGCACCGCGTCTTTCGATCCGTTCGGGTTAAACGTACTTAATCTAATCTGTAATGGTAAGGTGATTGTAGAATGAAATGGATGTCTTACAGCTAAACGTTGAATAGGTACCACGGTGGAGGCCTGACCTTCCCCACATTCACAAGTTGTGTTTAATAAGCGTTCTGTGAGAGGTGAAGGAATGTAATGACAATCAGATAAATCTGTGCCGAGACCCATATTGAGCGCCGGACCCCCGCACAAAAGTCTGACCCCTTACCTCTATAACAATAGCTCACCCCTCATTATACATTAACTCATTATTTATAATGTGTTTAAATGACTTACATGATTGTTTACAACAAAAACATATATAAAAATATATAACAAATATTTCGAGCAAAATTTACCACTTATATTTTCAAATGTTCCGCTTACCTGTGTCATGCAGAATAGAACAAAAATGAAAATTATTTTATAACCCATCTCGATTAAAGTAATGCTTGGTGTTATGTAGTAATTTTATTACGGCTAAGGACTGTGTGAGAACTATGAAGAGGTTCCTCTACTATTTATACAAATATTTTAAATGACATCATGTGATAACTAGAGAAACTAATTTAAAATAAATATTTTAACGCTTCCAAATTGTCTACTTTAAACCTTGGTGATTGGTGTATTTAACAACATTTCAAGTTAAGTTAAGTTGAGTGCAAAATCATGTTTTTAAAGTCGATATAGATATAGATATTTCTTACGAAGAAAATTGATGGCATAACTTTTCAGATTATGCTACCCGGTAAAAAGTGGAACACGTCGGAACTGTTGTCATTGAGAGTAAGATATATTTTGTGAGAATTTGATTTTACTTTGGAGAAATTTCTTTAAACCATAAGGATCTCATGAATTCATTTTAATCTTATGGTATATTTTAAAATTTATTCTGCTTCTAACAAAATATTCATCAATAGTTTAATAAATTCGAAATAAATATACTTATCATAACTCTTATAATATTCTATCAAATAAAATTACTATACCATAATTTAATATTGTTTAATCGCGGCGGCAGGAGAAAGATAATTATTTAAGAAATATTTGACATTAATAAGTTGGTTTGAATTAGACAAATACACATATACGTTCATTTGGATTGATTACAGCTTTGTGGTTTCTCCCAAATATAAGCCTAATTCCCGATATATGCGTGATGTCTAGTAGGTTATAAACAATATTTTTAAGGTGTTTGTGGATGATATATATTCAATTTAGACCATTGGAGCAATGTTCTTGCCCCATGATCTAGTATTTGGTGACTCTTAATACCAATCTAGACGTGGCGTCTAGATGATCTTCAGAGACAGCCATTCCCCCCTCCTTCACCCCCAAAAAGAACTGCGCCTATGGTAGTCATTATATGATTAATATGGTTTTAAGGCCTAAAGTCCAAACAAATATTAAGACGTGGTATATATCAATGCCTCAAATCGACTTCAGTGACAGAGAGGTCCAATTAATAAATCTCCTGTTATAGTTCCCTGCTTAATATGAGGAGTTTGTTTTCAAGTCCTTGTCAGTCTCATGAGTTTGGTTTCGTTTATAAAGTTTTCAACTCTTCACCACGCAAATGTAGGTAGATATCTTCTTAAATAATTCCTTCTTCATATTTATACAATTTGAGTAATAATCATGAATGATTTGAAACGGAATATTTAGTAATAAGAAGTGACGAAAGAAATAAGTAAGCTTTAGTTTAGTTAAAGCTTTCCACTGGCTCCACAGCTTCATAAACACTATCTTTAGTTCCTCTATTTGTATGACGTGTATACATCTCCCAAGGTATAACCTGGTCACTGTTCTATTCTATCACAGCTGCTAAAATCCTGAATACACTGCGACCGAACTACAATCTTCATATCTTACTGTCAAATGTAGAATACAAATAAATAAAATATGAGGCCATGCAATAGCAAAATTTTCTCATAGGATCTATGAACACGGTTTCCCGATCTTTGAAATTGTAGGCCTCATCAAAATCATTAATTATTAAACGTTCTATATTCTACTACCATAATTTTGAAAATTACTACAACAATAACACTGAACTATTTATGGCAAGTGTCACTTCTTGATTAAAATTATTAAATTAACTATAATATATCCATCGATATAAATAAGTATTGCCTATTTTTACAAAAATGATTAAAAATAAAATAATTATAGTAAAATATACATAAAAATATCGATAGAAAGACTAAATCTAAAATAATATAACCCACCAAATAAAATCAGGGGTATTATTCTCTTATGACAACATTTTTTAAATTTAATTGCTATCTATATCCTACATAAACGATAGTAAATCTTTCGATTATTTTCTCGATGTATTCATATAAATAATAAATAGAAATTATGGAAACCTTTAGTTTTATATTTATATATTTTAGACAGCCTAGTCTTCCTTTTTAAATCCAAGTGTTTCACCATATCAGGAAAGTTTTCTTTTCATTTTTGAATCTCTATCTCCTTTTTCCCTGATTATGATTTTGAAATTCTAAGCTTTCTATCTTTTCAATATTTGGAGTTGACCTCATACCAAATCTGCGGATTTAATTTTCAAACATGCCGTAAACAATTTTTTCTAATTATTTTCGAAAAATGTTAAATTCCTAATTTGCTTGTCCACCTCCCGAATTCATACTTAAATTTTTTTAACAGTTTATTTGAAAACTACATATCATTTTTCAATGCCTAACACATTCCCACATTCATACACATAGAAAATATTTATGTATATATTAGTTGTGTCTAACAGTCTAACCCAATCCATCTATCGGGATTTAAATTATAATTTTCTAATAATCAGAGGAAATTCAGATATCAAGCAACGTTTAAATAACTCAAAGGATAAGTTTCAATTTTATAACCAACCAATTTTTTTTAGAATAGCTTTGACTACTTTAAGAATATTCGATCACTTCCCCCTTCATTGTATATTCATACATTTTGAAAGTTAATAAATTATATACATGCAATTTACAATATTTGAGGTTGTCCTTACCCCCACCTGACAAATTTTCCTAATTTCTCACTATACAAAGATTTCTCATTTAAATTGAAACCTGTTATATTTTTTTTAAACATATTTATAGCTATTTGAATTGATCGCTTTTTATTCCAGAATAGATTTAGATCGATATTTAACCTAAAAACATTTGTTTATTTTTACTGGAGAATAAATTTAAATTTTAAATATGTACCCGTTTTCATTATTAGAAATTGTTCTTTCAACGGCTGGGATTATTTATGTTTTATTAAAAACAAAGAAGTAATCATTACTATTATCTTAAAAGTAATATCATTCCTTCCTCTCTAGCACAAACATTAATATTTGCTAAGTTTCGCTTAGGAAATTCAAATTTTAGGAATTATTTTTAATAATAGAACAATACTTATTCCTTCAAGACATACCAAACATTTTTTACCACGACTGGACTTTAATATTCTCCTACAATGCTCTATTTCCATTCAACCATATAAATATTTTAGACTTTATGGTTTTTGGAGTGATATTTTTAACTGCTTGTCAAATATCAAATACTTTGAAACCGATATAAAAGTATTTATAATACTTTTATAAATTTTGGCTACACCAAATCCTTTTTTATATTCAACATGAGAATTTTTTAAATATACTACAATTTATATATTTGAAGACCTGTCTTTCAAATGTAATCTTTGTGAGTAATTAAAAAAAAAAATGCAATTTACAAAATTTGCCTTCTTATCATTTTCCATAATTCGAAATTAAAAACCTACATTTTCAGGCTTGTATTTATATTTGTAGTTTTCCATAAATCCAATTACCAAAGTTTAGTTTTTAATCACCTACCACACCGTTTACTATATATTTTATAAATTTCTATTTTTAATTATTAAGATATACGTATTTATCGTTCTAACTTAATTAACAGTTTAAATTTTCTGTCACACGTAAATGTATATTTTCTTTATATACAAAACCTGCACTATTTTTTATGTGTGCATCTTAAACAAATTTTTAACATACAGTATTTTATTAATTTGAATAAATCTTTTAAGTTTCATGATTCATTTCAATTTTATTTAAAAATGTAAAATTATTATTTCCATTTGGCCTAAAATAAAAATCATATTTATCTAACTTTCACTTCAAATTTTTAAATGTATCATGTTTCTCTAACATTCACTTCGAGTTTTAAAATTTATCGTATTTCTGTAATTTTATTTTTGAATTTTAAATCTCATTTGATTATTTGAAATGTTTTCTACCTCTTTCATTTATGAAATAATTGTTTCAAGATTCACAATAAGATATCATATTAAAAATATATTATGGGAATAAAAATATTGATATTGAGGATACATTTTATTTTAAAGCATTCTACATATTTTGCAGGATTCAACCCTGGACCCCCAGAACGGAAGTCTCAAAATAGTTTTCTTAGTGAAACTTGGAATATTTTTTGAGCCAATCAAAAATATATAAACGCAAAAACAAACAAAAACATATTCACATATGGACTAAATATATAAAATAATACTACTTAAAATGTATTGTATTTTTAGATTAGAAAAACTAACAACAACAAAATTTAAACTATTCTCACTGAAGAATGTATATTATAAAACCAGTTTGGGACGTCAGTCTAAACAATCCCTCATTGAAATGCGAGGGGAGCTATTGGGTCGTTGATCGCTGATGGAAATGGCTTCAAGAGACATACACAGCAACAGGCCGGTATACTCATATTTAAAAACAATGATATTCTCTTTTAAAAAATACAACACTTTATATTCTGTTTTAGAAAACTTTTCATTTGAAACGATATTAAAATATGGAATGGTTGAAATAATAATTATTTATATATTCTCTTAAGTTTATTTTTAATTAATTAATTTAGTTTTTTATTTACTATCCTTGTTCATATTATTAAAAAAAATTATTTTTTTAAAGTTCTAAAATATCCAGGAAATAGACAAAGAAACAATCTTTTTGAAAACAGGTACATCAAACTATTAAAAAAGTATTTTGAGCGTAATCATGGAAGAAAATTATAAAAATTATTTTAAAATGTTGAAATTCAATAATTTATATCATTTTAATGGTTTGATTTATAGAAATCAAAAAAATTTTGTTTTATTTTAATAGGAGATATATTTACAAAGTGATTAAATAATAACTATCATCATATTTAAGGATGTTAGTGGTACACGTTTTTTATATATTTGGTGGGACCTCCCCCTTAAAATACATCTTTACTTCAGAGTTTTCAATAATTTTACTAAGTCATCATCCTTTAAAACATTTACTATGTTTCTTAGCACTCTTGGTATTAAAATATACTTATGATCAGGTGCAATGAGTTAGATAAGCTTTTATTAGAGGACGCAGTTAAATTATATAATGATTAAAAAGTGTATGTATAAAACACCAGAGCAACAATAACTTAAGCAATTATCTTTTAAAATTAAATAATTGGGGTAGCTAGTTATATAATTCTTCACATTCTCACTGTACACCTAGGGGATATCAAAGTTCCATAGGTGGTAGATAACCCCCCTTGAGTGATAATACTCTCTAAGTGGTGAATTGTACCTGATAGTAGGATGGAAGTTAATCTTTGCTTTCACGTCAATGTCAAATTTTTAAAACCTTTTATCCCTGTCACTTTGGCTGTACATTATGTTTATTACATATTTGTAATCACATATTTCCGTCAAAGTTTACGATGACATAAGAAAAACACTTCGTAAAATGATCGGATGACATTGTTTAAAGGAAAGGGGAGTTACCGATTATCCAATTACTACTAATATTTTCCACATCACTTAAATACCCAAAAGCGTCATTCACACTTGTAATTTAAATTAATGAGAACGTGATTATGAAGTTATAAAGTTCATTTGTATTCGTTTATGATGAAGATAATCTCGAACCTTCGTTGCAGAGTTGGAATCCAAGGCTCCTTCTCTCTTATTATTGGAAATCAACACATTAGTAATCTGACTTTTATTTCACGTCTGATAGCTGTTGTTTACTTTCACTTGGCTCATTGGAAATAGAAAGTATTGTGACCGTAAACGAATATATTTGAGATAATAATTTATATTGACGTTTAATGACCCGCTGAACCACAAATTTGGTTGGCGTGAAAACGTCGGTATTTGGTTTGGTACTTCAGCTTTAAGACTAAACATTTTGCCGATCTGGCTAAAATGTGGTTTCTAAGAATTTAATAAGGTTCCCCAAAAGAGTTTTTGGAGTTTGATTACTAGCTATGACCCGCCTCGGTGTCGTAGTCGGCTAACCCATTTGTCGTGTTTAGCTAGACTGCTCAGGACGGGGAGATCGAGGTTCGTATCTCGGTCGGGTGAACTGGGGGTGGGTGGGTCCTAAATGGTTTTCCACTCTACCTCCACGCGAAGGCGGGTTCACTTCCTCTAATTAAACCTTCCCAATTCCTAATCCATTGGCGTAATTAGTACTTAAATCGTATAACCCGAACGGGTAGTAAAACGCGGTGCTAAATATATATTATTATTATTATTATTATTATTATTACTAGCTATGTTATTAACGTTGTTTAAACCGAGGTAATGTCAAGAAAAATATATGAGATATCGTTGGTGTACTAATGGTAAGGTGAAAGTGGATTTTAACGGTCCGTTCCTGTGAGAACCAAAAAACCTATCCTCATCAGCGGTGGAGTGACTGGAATGTCTTGGGATAATGTTTTGGGTAGTGAAGGGGTGTGGGAGAGGGGCGGATAACCAGGTAGACAGTATTCTCTGGCTATTATGAATGAAAACTGTATGTCAGAGATCATAATATTATTATTATTATCACCGCGTCTTACTATACGTTTGGGTTGTATGCACTTACGCTAATGTGTAATGGTAGGGTGATTGTGAGATGAAATGGAGGAACTACAGTTTAAAGTGGAATCTGAACCACGGTGAGAGCCTGGTATTACACACATTCACAAGTTGTGATTAATACACGACTTGTCAGAGTTGAAGGAAGGGTTTTGCAACCAGATAAATCTGGTTAGAGACCGAATATTGAACCCGGAACCCTAGCACAGAAGTACCCATTGAACACCAGTTCACACCGGGACCAAACTAAACCGTCGGTTCGTTTTTAAAGTTAATCTTAACTGGATTTAAACACAAAGCTCATTTATTTTATTTTAACGATGAATGGTGGTCAGGGTTAAAATCCTGAATGGGTAAACAAATGGTGTATCTTTCTAAATGGTTTCCCTTTGTCTCTCCACAAAAATGTGGCCACATTACCTCTGTTTTAGATATTTCTCATTATTAGCACACAAGTGTAATTATTAAAAATATAAATATCTCTATACTAAGTATGCTATAAACTGATATACCAAACTAATAAATCAAGTATTTAAAGTATGTAAAACATTATCTCTACAAGATGTCAAATATGAGTATTTCTTAATTATGGTTCTAGCGTCATCCAAATATTATTTAAATGAAAAAATAGCATCTGAACACGGGAAATTAGCTTGTTACCTACAAACTATGTTTTGATTGTTGTTATAAAACTAATTTATTATATCTGAACAAAGGTGAGAAAATACATTTAAATAACATTTAACGAGAAAGGACATAAATAGCTATTATGATTGTGGAGCGGGAAAGGGAGAAGTAAAATATTGATATAGACATTATGTGCACAAATACACATATTGTTAGTAGTGGCTCTCAAATTATGTTACGTGATGCCATTGTAGGTTGTTAGTGCTATTATTTTCTCAAACCTTTTTTGGGCGACGCGTGTCTTACTACCTGTTCAGGTTATACTCATTTGAACTAATTATTCTAATCTTAAATCTAGGACAAACACTAAATCCATCCACCTGCCGTCAATTCATCACTGTGAAAGTGTAAACCCCAATTCCAACCATTAAAAATTTATCAACTATACCAGGGATCGGTCTTGCATGATAATTTTTTTTCTAAGTTATATCCACAAACAAATTTATAGATTTTTTTTTTTGCAAGAGGGCTAATTTGGTTTTTCTTTAAAGTGGGGAGGGTGCACAGCATATACTTTATCGCTACTGTAAATGAAAAAGAGATATTTACTTAAAACTCGTAAGATATTTGAAACAAGATAACAGATATTGTTGCACATTCTACAAAGAGCATAAGAGAAATAAAATACACTGTTAGAGAAAAGAGGAATATCACACCCACAGAGCATTACAGCAATTACCAAGTTTAAAGACTAGAGTAAATATATTATGTATTTATATATAAATTTTAATCTAATTGGAAAACTCGTAATAATGTGAAAGGTACCGTCAATTTACAATGAGCCAGGATAATTGTAAACTAGTATTATGTTTGCTTATCAGCCTGATAACTTTTAGGCTTATTGCAATGAGCCCATATAGCTTTAGGCTATTAAGGAAATACACCTTTTTTCGCTCAGTCAGTCTCGTTGATTCCAGGCTTATTGCAATAGGCCCAAGATAGAGAAGACTTATTAAAAGGTATAATGCAGAAGTTCCCAAACTGTGGGATGTACAATTATTCCAGATGGTATGGGGTGATAATCAAAACAAACAAATTAAATTCGTAAAAAAATTGACTCATAAAATCTAATAAATATAAATCAACCCAGTCTAATAAAAGTGGCCTCTAGATTTCTAGCATGCAAATTCATAAATACATCCCATAAAAATATGTAACTGTTCGTGAATCATTGAGTAAGGAATCAAAGTTTGCGGGCCAGGGATATTCCAGTTGCAAGTGTGGGGGCCTAAAGTCTAAATAAAAAAGCATTAAATAAAAAAATGTGCCTGTAAGAAGAAAACTAATTGTGCACAAATAATTTCACAGCAATTTACCATGTGGAAATAAAAAAAGAGTGTTATCTAAATTGTGAATTGACAATGGTAAATGTCACATATAATCTTGTAAACGTGTATATTTCTTCATAAAAGAAAGGTAACTACTAAATTTGTATCTGTATTATTATTTTTCATAACTATTACTCATTCATAAGAGTTAGTTACGTATATATAATCTTTTTTACGATACATTACTTGAACTTGAGATTTTTAATCAAACCTTGCAATCGTACCGAACTTAGTAAGTTAATTTAAGAACATGCTGAAAGAGAAAAAAAATTATATTCTCGTGACCAGTGGCTACCAAACTTTTAGAATGGCGTACCACCCCAACAATCTCCATATTTGGAGTAGGTACCACCGTTTGAGTGTTAATCAAAGACTGTGTGGCTGCACCGTCTGTCTGAGCTTTACCCATTGTTGCCACCCCAACAATCACTGAGTGAATCTATTTTAATTTAAATTAAACTGGGTCCTAATATATTTATTAGATTTTATGAGTCAATTTTGTTACGACTTTAATTTGTTTTTTTGTTTGGCTTTTCACGGCATGTCATCAGGAATAATTTTACGTCCCAATGTTTGGGAACCGCTGCTGTAGACCTTTTGATAAGTCTTCACTATCGGGAGCTTATTGCAATAAACCTGGAATCAATGAGACTGATTAAGCAAACAAAGATGCGTTTCCTTAATAGCCTAAAGATATTTGGGATATTCCATAAGCCTAAAAGTTATCAGACTGTTAATCAAATATAATATTACTTTCCATTTAGCCTGGCTCATTGTAAATTGATTATGTAATAATTGATTTTGTAAATATATATAGTCGTGCGTAGGAAAATCCGACTTATTGCAAAAGGCGCCTTCAATTTACAATGAGCCAGGCTAATTGGAAAGTAATATTATATTAGATTATCAGTCAGATAACTTATATATATATACACACACACACTCATAATTCGGAAACTATCGGTTTAAAAAAAATATATTTCAAATAAAGATTTCTATATTTAATATGCCTACGTTTTTGAAATTATAAGCTAGTTCGTATCTCAAAGAGGTGCGGAGATACAATAAGAATTTGAAGTTGCCTTAAGTATGAATTACCCTCAAAGTTTTTTTCACGAAGAAATAAGAACTTCCATTTGGTTTTAATATTAAAAATACATTCTAATCGAGTTGAGTTTGACATAATCTATTTTTTTCTCTTTCCGCCCTTAAGTAAAGTATACTACCATTAATTTTAGGATTCTGACAAGACGTGTATTAATCCAAACTTGTGAATGTGTGGAATGCCAGGCCTCCACCGTGGTTTGGATTCCACGATAAACTGTAGTTCCTCCATTTCATCTCACAATCACCCTACCATTACACATTAGCGTAAGTGAGTATAACCCGAACAGTTAGTAAGACGCAGTGCTAATAATAATATAATAATAATAATAATAATAATAATAATAATAATAAATAATAATAATTTTAGGATTGGATAGATTATTTTAAAAAATAACTCTGAGAAACATTATGAAAATCCCACTTCCCAAATTTTAGCCTATTTGTAAAATAATTTTGTTTCTAGTTAGAGCTACAAACTGATATTATTTAAAAAAAAACAAAGATTTTTTTTTTTTTTTTTTTTACAATTACTACTTTTTCTCAACCAGAGAGATGGGAAACAGTAAAAAGTAACTTTATATATTAACTAGTAGGTCATTGCATAGACGGCTGCATATTGGTGCACTAAGATGTATTTTATACATTTTATTGAGAAAGGATTTATATAAAAGATTTCATTTACTTTTCAGTTAAAAGTTAACTCTTCAGGCAATCATCTTTTCTTAGCTACTTTAGTTTTCGATGTGTAATTTGAACCAAAACGTATATTTTCCCCTTTCACGGCCTGAAGATAAATTTAAATTGACCCCTCTTCCAGATCTATATCTATTATTGCAAAAAACAACTCAAGTGACTAGCAAATTGAGCTGATATTATTTTTAAGCAAAGACAGATATTTTATATAACAATATACAGCTATACAAAAATCATGTTTTCCACGGCAATGTAAGCAAAATATGTTCAGTCATTTACAGGTAATTTCTATTACTGGAAATGGGCTTATCAAATTATACATAAGATATATGATAGAGAGAGTTATAAAATGTGATAGTCAAAATGGTGGTGTAAGTGTTTGAATGTGTGAAATTGAGTGTGTGAGTGTGAGGTGTTAAAAAGTCAGTGCATGAAACCGAGAATGAGCAAGTGAAAAAGATCGAGGGAGTGTGAGTGAGTGATAGTGAGATAATGTGTATGTTTTAGAGAGATAAATACTTGGTGAAGAGAGAAAGAGAGAATGTGTGTGTCTGTGTAAAGGGGAAGAGAGAGAGAGAGAGTGTGTGTGTGTGTGTGTGTATGGGGGGAGGGGTAGTGAGGGAGTTAGTGTGAGGGACTGAGTGTGTGTGTGTGTGTGTGTGTGTGTGTGTGTGAAGGAGAGTATGAGAAAGGGTGTGAGAACGTGGAAATCTGATAATGGGAGAGAATGTGAAAATATAGATGTGTAACTAAAATATTTATAGTATCATTTCCTCTAAATTAATTATCTACATGGAAACTTAAGTGAACATATTGTATTTGTAAGAATGTGGAAAGATATATGGGGTGTACAAGACATTAGTAATTTAAATATATTCTCAAAATTAAGGGTTATTTGTATTGTGTTACAATTTGCTAAAATGGCTTACAGTACATACCAAAACATATTTAAAAATAATTTGATCATGCGCAAAACAAAACGTTGACAATATTTTCGCGAACCTAAATATCTAACCTTTTAATTTTCGAGCTATATATCATTGATTTAAATTCCTATTAATTATAACATTATAATAAAAAATAAATGATTCCACAGTTTAGGAATCTCAATTTAGATGTGTTATGTCCAGTATCCGATCAGACTTCTATGCTGGCGGCCGGGGTTCAATCCTCGGTCCCAGCAAAGATTTATCTGATTACCAAACCCTTCCTTCACCTCTGACAAGACATCTTGTGAATGTGAGGAATGCCAGGTCTCCACCGTGGCTCGGATTCCACGTTAAACTGTAGGTCCTTCATTTCATCTCACAATCACCCTACCATTACACATTAGCGTAAGTGCGTATAACCCGAACGGGTAGTAAGACGCGGTGCTAATAGTAATCCAGTATCCGAAGAGAAAATTGTGATGTGTTCGGACCAACAATTAATGAAAATTGAGTTATTATTTTTATCCAAGATGATATCGTTTATTTAGAGATTCACAGCCATGCAGAAAATAACGGTTTTCATGATGATTAAACAAAGAATTAAAAACTGAAAATGATTTGTGAAAATCGGGTTGTCTTGGAAAGCTACTACTTTTCCCCGACATTCCTGGACACCTAACCGTTAAAAAGAGTGGTAGTTTGTTAAAATCTTCAGTCAGTTCCTCATAGTTTTTAATTTCGGAAACGGTATTATTAAATTATATATAAGAAGAAAGATATATTAATCTAAAATTTTTATCTCATGGCCAATATGAATAAAACGTAATATATATTTATTTATCTAACATAACGCACAATTGTGCATACATATTAACGTAACTCAAATATAGACTTTCATTTCACACTCTATTCTTTCTTAAAGATATTTTCTATAATTTTTTGATCAATATTTAATAAGTGGCTTGCCGTTTCTTAGTAAAATATTTATGTGGCCCTCAGCTAAATAAAGGTTAGTGACTTTTGCTTTATATTCCAGAAACCATTCAAAATTAATAAAAATTGTTCAAATGGCAGAATAATGCCACCATGGATCAACAATGGGTTGTGTTTCTGATTGTTATTAAATGGCCGATAATTTAACACACCTATTACCGACGGAAGACACATTGAAGACGGACGGACAGACGGCACTTGAATTGAATATTCGGAGTTGGAAGGTTGACTTCACTTCGCGTGTTCAACAAATAGTGATAGCGGTCTTAGAAGGTCGATTGACGGCTGAGGTTCCGGCCTATCCGGATAGGCGGCTAACTTGGTTAAATTCAAACGTCTGAATAGAACCTTAATATTGGAATTTACTTCATATATTCTAAATCATCTGTGTACGGGGCAGAAAGGTAAGCATATCATCAAGTGGTCGTACCACGGACAAATAACTGACAAATATAAAATAACAAAAACCGACTAAACTGTTGTAGGCCATTCTCAGGGCCAACAACATACTTAAAAAATGGACAAGCTAGCAGAGCTTGGTCGCGCACAACATAAACGACACCAAACCCAGGACTGGGCTAGGGATCTAAATGATGAAGACGTTGATGTGGAACTGACGGACGATGAGACGCAGGACAGTGAATTCACGGAAGCAACTATTCTAAAAAGGAAATTACTTTTTAAAGCTATAGAGGATAAACCACCAAAAGCAATTAAAGTGACCAACCAATATCAGGTACTGACAGCTCAAGAAGAGCCTATGGATATCATAGAAGTACCAAACAAAAGCGTGAAGGACGTCAACTCCAATACTCAAAAACAAAAAATACCACCTATTGTCGTATCAGGGACGACAAACTACTCCAAAATTTCAAAGACGATGAAGACGAATATGACAGGAACTTTCAAGATATTTTACATAAAAGACGGGCTTAAAATCCAAACTTCAAACCTAGAGGACTTCAAGGCTCTCCAAACCTTCCTCAAACAAGCCGGACAACAGTACCATACATTTACGCTCCCGAGAGACAAACCCCTAAAAATTGTCATCAAAGGGCTCCCACCCAACATGCCCACCGACGAGATAAAAGAGGAGCTACTTACAATGGGGTACACAGTATCTGACGTCAGACAATTTACATCAAGATCACAGACAGAAAATAGCACACAAGATAACATCAAATTACTGCCAATTTTCATTTGCACACTCACAAGAACTGACCAAAACTACAAACTCTTTCAGGAAAACTACATTAACAACACCAGAATCAAAATAGAACATTACGTGCAAGCACAAAACTACGTTTTGCAGTGTCACAGATGTCAAAAATTTGGACATTCCAAAAACAACTGTGCCAACAACCCTCGATGTGTCAAATGCCTGATGCCGCATTTGACCTCTGACTGCCAAAAGAAAGACCCCACAACTCCTGCTAAATGTGTGAACTGCGGAGGGGACCACACCGCAAACTATTCCAAGTGCCCCGAATACCTGAAAATGATAGAAATAAAGATCGAACAAAGACAGAATAAAAATGTAAAGATATCTACCTCCACACAAAAACTGACGCCAACAAAAACTGACTTCCCGCCACTACCAAGCAAAACTACGCCATCAACCAAACCCAGCGGCTCATCACGATCATACAGAGACATCCTACTTAGCACACGGAACGACCCACAACAACAGAAGGAAGAAGAACAGACGACCCCTTTTGACTTCAAAGAGATATTGACAATCTTTAAAGAGATGAATATATGTGGTTTGCTCAAACATCTAAAAACTTTCCTAACAAGAATTAAACAGGCAGAGGATAAAATGTCCAAACTTATGATAATACTTGAAGCGGCCATTGACTTTTACTTTGGTGCCAATGATGACTAAAACACAAGTAATAGAACAAAATCAACTCAGAATCCTTATATGGAATGCTAATGGAATCCTACAACAAACACAAGAATTTGAAGACCTAATGCAAACATATGGAATAGACCTGGCACTTGTATGCGAGACCCACCTGAAACCAGAAAAACGGCTTAACATAACAGGATATGATATATACAGGACAGACAGGGTACAACAGAGAGGGGGGGGGGTACAGCAGTCCTTATAAAGTGCTACCTACCACACTATAGAAACAACATCGAAGACTCAGAAAACCTGGAGGCCACATCAGTGACTGTCAACACCAAAAACGGACACATAAACTTTGTGGCCACCTACAACCCTCCAACCAAGATGTTACTCAAAACCGACCTGGATATCATCACTGCAGATAACAATTTCCTAATAGGGGGGGATCTTAACATTAAAAATACACTATGGAATAGCAGGCTGACAAATAGAAATGGGCGAATACTAGAAGAGCACGCAACGGATGCAGACTACAACATAATAGCTCCAGAATCACCGACATTTTATCCTGGCAATCACCTTCATAGACCGGACGTCCTGGACTTATTACTAACTAACTTAAAAATAACATCGGAAACCTTAACGGTATTACAAGAACTCGATTCCGACCATAACCCGGTACTCTGCGAATGGGACATCGACACTGAACATCAGACCAACTGGCACAGGCCAAGTACTAAGACAACAGACTGGAAGAAGTTCAAAGAAGAACTTCAGGAAACCGTACCAGGAAACCTAGAAATAGAAACAGAAGAGGACGTTGACGCCGCCATTGATATACTAACAAATACAATACAAGAAGCTTACAAACAAAACACAGTGACCTCCCGAAAACAGCAAAACGTAAGGATTGACCAGCCCAACCTCAACCTACTGATAGCGCAAAAAAGAGAAGCACGTAGGGATTGGCAGAGGCTACGAACTCCACAAGAAAGAACTAGGTACAACAGACTAAAGGCGCAGGTTAGAAGGGCGGTCAACAACATTAGAAGAACCAGATGGAACGACTTTGTCATAGACTCTACAGCCAACCAACAGAAACCGTGGACTTTGACAAAATTTTAAAAGGAACTGCGAGAAAGGCGGGAGCTCCAGCCATACATGGGCAGCAAGGAATGGCCTATACTAACATCGACAAGGCTAACGCGATAGCGGCAACACTAGAACAACAATTCAGACCCAATCCAGTGCAGGAAGAAGACTTAAAGAGAGACATTATCAGGGGAGTAAACGCCTACTTTGACAGACAAATAGCCGACATACCAGCCCCTCTCACAGTAGAGGAACTTCAACAAGCTATAGAAAATCTTCGGTCAAATAAGGCACCGGGTATAGACGGCATCAAGAATGAAGAGTTAAAAAATCTACCTCACAATGCAACAGCACTGCTTACCCAAATATTCAACACGACCCTTAAATTACACTACTTCCCAAAATTTTGGAAAAGGGCCAAATCATCAGCATCCCAAAACCAGGCAAAAATAGCATCTTCCCTCAGAACAGACGACCACTCAGCCTGCTCAATACAACCAGTAAACTTTATGAATCCCTGATACTAAATAGACTGCAACAACACACAGAGATGAACGAAATAATCCCCGATCTACAGTTTGGATTCAAGAAACTTCACTCCACAATCCATCCTGTACTAAATTTCATAGAGGATGCCACCGATAGCTTCAATAAACGCGAATACATGCTCGCCATATTCTTGGACGTCGAGAAGGCCTTTGACAAGGTGTGGCACTATGGACTGATATACAAACTGATACAATACGACTTCCCACCAAGAGATATAATGCTCATTAAAAGCTTCTTAGAAGACAGAGAGTTTCAGGTCGCTATTGGGGGCTCACTTTCCGAGAGGGTGAAAGTAAAATCAGGGGTACCGCAAGGGTCGGTCTTGGCTCCCTACCTTTTCAATCTTTATGTTTCTGATATACCAACACACCCTAAAATGACAGTGAGATTATTCGCGAACGATACACTAATTTATACAAGAGACCGGAATATATACTACGCGACACTAGCACTACAACGATACCTAACAACTCTAGAGACCTGGCTCACAAAATGGCGAGTGAAAGTCAACACTGCGAAGTCCACGGCTATGGTGGTGGCTAAAAGGAGACAATTACCACCAGAGAACTTCACTATTTTTCAAGAGGACATACCATTCGAAAACGAGGCAAAATATCTTGGAATAACCATAGATAGGAAGCTCACCTGGGCGAAACATATTGACAGAACAAAGAAAACTGCAACCGCGCTTTTCATACAGCTTTATCCTCTCTTCAAAGGGCGCCAACTGAGTCAGCAATCCAAGATAACCATTTACAAATGTATTATCCAGCCCATCATCCTCTACGGCTGCGTAGGTTGGGGATACGCAGCCAAAACACACATCAAGAAGCTACAAACAGTGCAGAACAAGATACTAAGGCTCATAACCGGAACAGACATTAGAACAAGAATAGACCACCTCCATGATATAGCCAAGTGCAAACCACTCGATGTGTTATTCAAAGAAAGAAGGGAAAAGTTCTACACACAAAGTGTAGCACACAAAAATCCATTGATACGTGCACTTGGTAACTACAATCCTCACGACCAAAGACCATACAAACGCCCAAGGCTGGAATGGAGAGGGATAAGAGGAAGGAGCAATATCATCCACACCTTCACATTCAAATTTTCATCCTTCATCAAGTGTATATTTTGACTAATCAAACATGCGTTTCCTTTTCAGATAATCATCACAAACTCACAATCAATCAACCCATCTTTCACTAGATATATATTTTCACAAATTCATATTTTTCACCCTCATTCCATGAGGATAAGGGCTAGCGTATGCTGCCTGTAACTCACAAAGCAATACAGCCCTTTCACAGGTGACCTAGCTTGGCGCTTCTGCCAAGGTGGATATCTTGTGTCGGGCTACAAACCAACTCAAACCGTGTACTTTGTACAATTAAATCATTGGTACCAAGTCATTTAATATTAAGTTCATGCAACGAGGATAAGGGTCTGTGAAAACAACCTGTAACTCGCATATCAAATCAGCCAAAACTTCCCAATGCTTGTCAATGTCTCTATTGGCAAGTGGGGAGGTTGGGGCAACAGGGGCAACCCACCCACCCACACCTATTACCGACCAACCCTTAAAATATGAGCGATAAATAACCATTACACAGGATTAGAATTTGATAGCTAAGTAGTAAGATATTGACGTGGTAAGTTGGAGGATC